>OX328130.1:50300872-50775872 GCA_946811695.1 Gonocerus acuteangulatus
GATATACCCGACTACTCTATTGACATTTGTGCCGTCAGCTGGGCAGCGACTCCAAGTCTGGTAGGGGAACCCGATGAGTCACACAGCCCTACCATACCATTAGGCTCCATAGAAATATCCATGGATAGGCCTTCGGGAATCAATACTTTAATGGAAGGATTAATTCATAGAAACCTATTTATGACCCTAATCATTTTATCAATTCTTCTTAAAGAGCATAATTGTTTCATTGATTCCTCCGGATGCGATAAAGTCATTCGTCAATAGTACTCCAACTTTTTGAATTGATAAAATGCAATAATTTAGATGTTCTATTGATTTTGGTCTATTGATAATTCTAATATATATATATATATATATATATATATATATATATATATATATATATATATATATATATAGGGTATGGCATAATGAATGGATGATATGGTACCGCCGGATAGAGGACGTTGTGACGGTTCAGAAAAGTATCTTTCATGTTTAGTAAAAGTCCTTCGGTTTTCAAGATATTTTCGAAAATTATCAAAAAATACACCCTTTACCACACTTTTTGGTGTCACGACTTCAAATGAAGGAATTTTTTCACTCTGGTTTTTTTAGCGCGGTTCTTCCCTCCCCCATAGGGAGGAACCCCGCTTATAAGGTTGATACAATGAAACAATCCGAAAGTGCCGACTAGAAAATTTCGCGTTTCAGAACCCCTAGAGACCAAAAATAACGGTGGTTGAAATTTGTATATATATATATATATATATATATATATATATATATATATATATATATATTTGTATGTTCGCTCATTTCTGGCTTCCCTAATGGTCCTATTGTGATGAAATTTGGTACAAAAATCCGTCGTCCAATTTAAAAGGTCAAGTTCGTTAACCAGCAGAATCCGCCCACTGGAAGATGGCGTTCGGGGCAAAATCCGCGCAAAAAAAATGGTAACGCTTACGTTTTTGAGTTCATAAGCTTGTAAGTACTCGTTTTATAGGCTTCTTGGGCTAGGAAAACGAATGAAACCATTTTCAAGGCGATAGCTTTAACCGTTTTCGAGAAAATTGGAAAGATAGTTTTTGGTTTGGGTACTTAGAATCATGGGATTCCGTTGAAACATTTTCTGCATGTTCTACTTTCATTAAAACTAATATGTTGAAATTTTTGTTACGTTTGGAGTTTAGGAAGGGTTAGAATAAAATATTTTATTAACAGACATAAAAAGTTTTGGTAACTTTGTATACTTTCCTTAATATCTCGAAAAAGGTTGAGAATCTTGGTAAACGGAAGAATACCATTAGAAAGCTTATTGAATGCTCTAAAAAAAAGGTATTAATGAAAGTTTTGATTAGGTGATGTCAATCGGAGAAATAAGAGCTTAAAACTTTAAAGTAATTGATTTCGCTTATTCGAACTGTTCTTTTTGTCTGTTTTTTATTCCTTGTTATTCTTTAATTGCTTATAGTTGGATAATGTATTTGAAAATAAAACAAGTTAAGAAAAATAGGAAAAACAATTTAATGTTAGAGATATGGATTTCCAAGATTCCAAGACCTTGTCACTAGCGGGTCCGTTTCTAGTGTAGCAGACCGTTCCAGGTAAGATTGTAAATCATGACCTTTCAAGACTTTACTACTCACAGGAATGGCGTTAGTTACCTTAAGGGTTGACACGCCATTATAATAATTAATTTAAAAAAAAGACTGGTGGAACAAAATAATAACTGCTTCTATTTTAATCTTTCCAAATTAGAATAGGGATATGAACGGAACCGCGCTAAGATGATGCAGTCCTGCGAGACGGACTTTTTTTTGGATAGTATTCCTGGATAAAACGCGCTATCGAATGTATTCCATGATTTTTGGGTCATGCATGCATGGTCTTATTTTTTAAACAAAGATCTAACTCCAATTTCATGTTTTGCTTATTTCTTTCCTAAATTTAACCTAACGTGGTGTATACAAAAAAAGTGTTACCTGAAGGCCAAATTGTGGAAAAACTTGCCTGTTTCATGGAGATTCCGAAATGGTATTAAATGTTAGGAAGGTAGGGGAGTTCCAGCATTTAATACAAAAAAATCATCAGCTTGCGACCCAGAAATCATGGTGTACATTCGATAGCGCATTTATCCAGGAATACTATCCAAAAAACAGAGTGAAAAATTCCTTCATTTGGAGTCAAAAAACAGAGTGAAAAAATTCCTTCATTTGGAGTCAAAAAACAGAGTGAAAAAATTCCTTCATTTGGAGTCATGGCACCAAAAAGAGTGGAAAAGGGTAAACTATATATATTCAACACTCTTTTCTTTTAATTTACACCTAACATACATTGTCTCTTAGTACGAACACCTACAGGTTGCTACATTTACACCTAACATACAGTGTCTCTTAGTACGAACACCTACAGGTTGCTACATGTACAAGAAACAATTATTTACAGCACAAGCAATGATAAACACATACTTAAACAAGCTAAATATAACTAAAAGCTCCGCTTGCCTTAGCGACAGAAAAAGACCACCTTAAATACAATAGTCATTTACTTATAGAAGACAGAAAAAAAAATTCTAATGAATGGAAAAACTTGTGCAAAAGATCTGTTTGATAAACATTATTCAAGTTTCATCGATTTTTGTAAGATAGCGTGCCTAGCCTTAAAGACAATTGATACTACCCAAAACAGATTACATTTAAAAAAATGACAAAAAGTAAGAATGAAATTTGAAATAACAAAAAATGAAGTATAAATCCCGCCAAAGTATAGTGTTTATTATTTTACATACTGTGTGTAGAATTTCCCGCGCAACCATTCCGGCCTCGTTGTCTGGTTTTAATTAAAATCTGCGGTTCGAATAATTTACAAGTGCAATTACCTTTCACAAGAATGCAGCCATACAAATGAATTAAATAAACCAGAAGCGATAAAAACTAGGAGCTATTTATTCGCACTTTTGCAGGTTTTTTACCGGATGGAAAGAATTAAAGAATATAATTTTATAGAATGCTTTTTTTAATTGGTGGAAAGTGTGAAATATTCTAAAGAGGTAGGCGTTAGGATTGCCTTTTGAAGCAATTAGCAGTTTTTCATTTCTCCTTGTTTTTCTTATAAATAGGGACAATAATACTAACGAAGCCTACAGATTATCAAGGATTTAATGGCTAATTTTATTATCTTACCATGGCTTTTTGAAGCAATAATGAAATAAAACAGCCCTCAAAATTAATTTGCCCTCAAATTGTGGATTTGTTTTTAATCCGTAACTATTGATCTTTCAATTGGTTGTTTTATTCTCCAGTATTCTGTGTAATGTAGGAGCAAAGTTTGTTCCATAACATCCTCAGGTGGGCTGTAACGAAAGCACTTCCATAAACCCTTGCATAATATACAGGCTCTATCTTCATGAGGTTTTGTTACCCGACCAGGAGTTCCCGACAAGCTTCTCTCTTCGCGAAACATAATTCAGGAAATTGGAAGAGGAAGGGCGAATCATGAAATCCGGATATTGGGAAATAGAAGTCAAAGTTCTAGAAGTGCTTCAGGATAGCAAGGGCAAATGGTTGCTCTATGGAATGCTGATTCATAAACCTAATTGAAAAATAATGCAATTGAAATTCAATGTTTACTTTCAATTTATGGGTAAAAAAATGCTAATAGGGGAGTTTCAGGCCTGGCATTCGCCCTTGAAATCAGACATTGAATTTGATGATCGTAAAGGCGAACAAGAGAAACAAGCGAGGCGTCGGGTTACTTACATCTTTCTGACTGAATTTTTTAGATAGGTCCAGAATTGTAATCATCAAGATTGTTCCAATATTTATGATACTGGGTACAGATATACTCTCTTGAAAACAATAAGTCTGTCCCGTTGGAGTTTTATTAACAGAGCACATTCCACAGCAAAACACTTCGTAAAAAAATATAAAGCAATGTTTATTTCCGCCCAACAGGGTCATCCATAAAGAAAGCCGTTCCTTGCCTGGCAAATGTACTAAATCAACCTCCTAGGAAAAGAAACCTTTCGTTTATGCTAAGTATTTTTGCACGAAATTGGAACAATCTTACAGAATATAACAGTCAAGATCTCCTGATAGGAATCCTTCCTAGATAGAACGATTTTGCTGGTTGTACTTCAATTTCAAATATTAATTTTTCTTGTCAACGGCTATAGCCACATTGAATGCGCCGACTTCCGTTGATCACCGAAGCTAAGCAACGTCGGGCGTGGCCAGTACCTGAATGGCTGGACTGACCGTCTGCTGTTGGCATTATAAAAGGGTGGCAACCTGCAGATAGCCCAAAAGTTTGCACGCCGTTAAAAAAATATATATGCAAATTTTTTTTTTTTCAAGGGTCAGCGTGTCTTGTGTCTGACCGAATCTGCGCAACGATAAGCTATTATTCGAAAAATTATGCTCTTATTTATTTATTTATTTTTTTTTTTTTTAAAAAGGAAAAACTACACCCCATAGATTGCTTTGTATATCTGAAGGAAGGATAAATATCTATGTTGAGAGTGACTATCATGAAAGCCTCGGAAGGCTTGGACCGGGTTATCCACAAGGAGCAATCTAGTGGAATAAGTCCTTTAATATGATTCCAATACTCAGTTCAGTTCCTTTCTTGCAGTGCTTTGTTGAAGATGCTTCAGAAATCCTAAACCTATAAGTAAATTCAACTCGGTATACTTGGGAGAAAATGCATTTCAATTTTCATATAATTGATGGGTTGAGAATGCTATTGGTTAAGTCAAAATTTTATTTATTTGTACTTATATAAAAATTATTATAGAATTATTCAACTTATGAATTGTTTCTAATATAGGAAATCATAAAAAATAAAGGTGGCTTTGGTGTGGATCCCTGGACAGTATGAACTGGTTAGCAAAAATTATAATTATACGAGTTCATAAGTAAAGCTTGACCACCTATATTACTTGGTAGAATTTATTAAATGAATTATGAAACAAACTTCAACGCCTAAATATACACTCGAAGTTTAATTGACCAAGATTAGTGACAAAAGGCACATTTACACAGGAAGTTAATTTTGATAAATCCATTATTCCTACGGAGCATTCTGTACAGATTATACACCATGAAGAATAAATTACTTAGGAAGGAGAGTATATAGTAGAAAGGAAACATTATTACGCAACTTACACAAAAATAGGGGTGAGGGAACACAGCTATAGGCCTATTATCGCCATGCGAGCTGCACCCAACCTCTTCACGAAGCAGACCAACCGTAACGCCAAGCTTGGTTACTTAGGACCAAAACACAATTTCTTAAACTATGACTCAATTAAGAAAAAAAAAATCGTACTTAGGTTTAAAGTGCAAACATATCCGCTGGAAGAAAATTGCAACAAGTCCCATTGCTTTATCTCTAAAATCACTATTACGTGATAAGAATTGTTGTCAAACGATTTAGCGCTCCATATGAAGGGAACCCGTTCATAAAGGTGAATTCAGAAGGAACGTCGAGAGTGGAGGGGGAGGAGTGAGTCTTTTTTTAGTCTAGGTATGAGTTTGTATGCTCTAAAATAACAATAATAAAACTCATACGAAACAAACGACCTCGCCTTTAACCAGCCCGCCTTCAACTTTTGAACTCAAGATGTTATTAAAATAAAATGTATAACTTATCAATCGCAAATTTACTGAAATTATAAAAAGTTATTTCGAATTGGCCTAAAAAATTTGATAATTCTGCCTCGAAAATATAATGTTTCATATGTTCCCACCCAAAGACGCCACCCGAAGTTTCTAGGAAAATCGGGGGAATAAAAAACCTCGGATTTCCTACTATGAAGCCGCGGTGGTCATTGCGATAAAAGAAAATGATAAAGGAGTTATTCTGGCGAAATACTAGATCGAATCCATTTTAGTTGTTTATTCTTTACATTTGGTTTTAATACCTGTGTAAATAGTTCTATATTGGACATTTTCCCCAAAGATTGACCGTTTGACCACCTCTGATTTAGATGATCTTTTGGTGTGGCATTGGTCAATGCAGCGTCTCGCAACAGAGGCATGCTATACGTCAAAGAATGCCCAGGACTATCAATAAATAATAATAACAATAAAAAATCGATTTAAATGACAAAATCTTTTTTTTTTCCATAACTTCCAACTATACGTATAAAACATAGCCAACTGGGCTAAATATATTCGGTCAAAAATGGCACATTCAGAAATAGAAAACATGAAAAGGTTGAAGTATAGTAATGAATTCGAAAGAGCGTATGAGTAATACAAGGAATAAATTCTCTTTGAGAGTAGAATTTAAAGTGCCAGAGCTTCGGTCGGGTGGGTGTAGAGGTTTTTACATCCCAGTGTATTCCCAACAAGGCCTCACTACTTGACGCCAGGGTGTGGAGATGTTTTATGGATGGCTGCTACAAGGCGAGAGGAAAAATTATTCCTCGTTCGAGTATTGTCGTGATAAATTCCATCTACTTTGGTTAAGTGCTCAGAGTCAATTTTATACAATAACATGCTCCAAAAGCAGGCTACACACGATTCAGGTATGCCTGTCAGTTAGACCTAAACAGTCCGCCTGAAAGCCGCTCGCCTGAACGTGTGTATATTCCGGCCGCCTGAAAATGACACACCGGCCGGAATATACACACTTTCAGGCAACCGGCTTCAGGACTGTTCAGGCCTAACTGCCAGGCCTGCCTGACTCGTGTGTAGCCTGCTTTAGTAATATAGGGCTATAACACTATTTATTGTTATAAGAAGCTAAGAGGTAGCTATTATAAGGCTTCGAATAGGCCAACCTTCAACTACTTCCTCCCTTTTAATGGCAAGATGAACCTGTTAGCAGAATATGTAATTCGACGCTAAAAATCAAACAGACTGAGGCGACTTAGATATTTCAAACGACATGCACGGCTTACTGACTTAAGCCCACACATACAGACGGTATTTATCACAACATCTAAGAACTAAAAATGTATATAGCAAATTATAAAACAGAAACAAACAGTAATATTGAGTACAATTTAGTACTGTTTAAAGAATTCTCTGCAAAATTATTTACCTTAAATTATTTATTATTGGATGAAATTCTTTATGCAATATTGAGTAAAAAGCCATTAGTCCCGAGCTATGTGCAGAGTTGGCCATTATTCAATAATCAGTAAAATAAATTTTTAGTGAATAATTATTCATTGATTAAGTTATTCGTCCACTGATTTATTTTTTACTCAAGGAATAACAGGGTAGGCTCATTATTCAATAAATTTTTATTGAATAAGAATTTATTTAGTTATTCATTAAATGATATTTTTTATTAAATGAAGAATAAATTATTTTTCATTCTTCATTCATTATTTAAATACATTTGGAATAATGTGGTTCATGAAATAACAAACTCGGATTCTTTCAAAAGTCAGTAAACAATATCAATAAAATAAATAATTTTCATTAAAAGTTAGAAACATTTTAATGAACGTAGTTATTTTTATTAGAAAAGATTCTTAAAATAAATCACTTGTATTTAACGAAATATTTCGGTCACATAAATCAATTTAATTTAAAAAAAGTTTTCATTCATTTTATTCAATAAAAATTTGCATTCAATAAAACATTGTTATTCAATAATGAATAATAATAAAAAGTTACGTTATTCATTGAATCGCTGAACCATGAATGAAAAAGTTTTCATTATTCAGAATGAAATATCAAATTTATTTATTTATCTTTTAACGTCCATTATTATTAACTATGAATTTCGGGACGGGTTATCTATAGGTTACCACCCTTTTCTAGCCAGGATAGGGCTGATGCCTTTTCAATATATTTTATTTATTTATTTTATTTATATATATGTTTCAATTTATTTATTATTCTGAATGATTTCCCCCCAACACTGATGTGCAGGTTGCTATCGTTTTTAGGCGGGACCTTTGCTGAATAAAGTTAAACTGCCACAAGTGAGACTCGAGCCCCCGGGGATTTCCCACGTGAAAAAACACTCTCCCATTGGAAAATCCTTTTCTACTTAATAATAATATTTTTTTTTTGAAAAATATTACTTTTCAAATATGGAACTCTTGAAAAAAATACTATTATCCCGCAAAAATAATAACAACTTTATTTTCTTTTGTTTTGTACGTGAGTATGACTTGGAGGTACAGGGGACATAAGTGTAAATAAATTCAGTTTCTCAGTTGAATAGGATTGTTGTGTTCAGTTTAAATTGTAGTTTTAGATCCAGAGAGTATTTCTAATAAAATATATGAATATTTATAAGCTAGAAAGAGATTCGTTTCTTAGATTAGCAAGTCAAGTTACTTAAATCCATGCTATTAGTATATTCTAGAGAGTAAATAGTCTTAAAAGTAAGTCCTAGAAATTGCTTCGGCCGGTATATATACAGTAGGGTGGGTCAAAAAATCAATTTTTTTATTTTCAAATCGTAATACCGTGGAAAAGTTGCAAGATTGAGAAACTAAAATGTGATAAAAATGTCAAAAATATCTGTTTGTATCTTCGGGTCACGAATGTGTTTTAAAGTTTAAAAAAAGCACAATTTACTATTGTATATATACCATACATTTTTAATAAGTAATAGTTGAAATGGCCATCTCCGAGACGCCTACAAATTAAAATCAACTGCAAATATTAGCAAAGGTAAAAAAAAAAAAATTAATAAAAAAAAAATTAATTAGCTTCAACATTAGATTTAGGTTTTATTCATTGTTACGAAGTAGATACTTACATGAAATATGATCACATTACATGTCTGGTAATTTGAAATGGGAGTTAGTATCAAAGGCTGACTTCTTATAAAGCCATCCCGATTATTGATTGTAAAATCCCGGAGATTGACCGAAACGTACTCAGTAAGGATCAGAAATATTTGCTGGGCATATCGGGTGCAATCAAATAAGGCAGAGGTAAAGAACATTTGGCATTGCGGGATCCGGGAATTTTGTCTCACACCGGGTGGATAAAATCTCCTAACCGAACACTGAGCTCCAACTGTGAAGTTCCTGGAAATATATATATATATATATATATATATATATATATATATATATATATATATATATTAGACATGCGCGCCGAGGCTGAATTTTCCGGCGGCGGCGCGCTGGACTAAAATGGCCGGCGGCGGCGGCGCGCGCGGCGTGGGCTATTTTTATTTAACCCCCAAGGGAGATGTTAAAATTTTAATATACAGTATATTTATATTTATATATATATATATATATATATATATATATATATATATATATATATTTGTCCGCTATTTCACAGGCTCAAGAATGGTCAGAGTTTGAAGATCTTTGGTACAAAAATCGTCTAATTTGAAACGTCAAGTTCTTTAACTAGTAGAATCCGTCCTCCGAGTGGTGTTGGCGAGAACTTCCCGCGAAAAAAATCGTAACGCTTACGTCTTCCGGTTGATATATATATATTCCTTAACATACGAAAACAAATGAAACCGTTTTTAAAGAGATATCTGTAACAGTTTTTGATAGTGGAACAAATGTTTATGTAACTCATTTTCGGTTTGGTACATCGTGGGTTCGATTCCCACCGGTGCCGCCGCGGCGGCAGGAATGTTCTCATACCACGGCTTCCTTTTGTTTGAGATTTGGAAATTCCTTCTCATCCATCACTATCTCCTTCTTTCGTCTTTATCTTCTTTATTCTCAATTACTTATTTCGAAATCCTTACATCTTCAGCCTGAAAATTGACCCTATTTCCGAATGGATCAGGAGATCAAACCCTATCCATAAACTGTATTTATTCCTTTACAAATAGCACTAGGGCTAAGAACGGAACTGCGCTAAGATGACACAATTCCTGAGAGTTTTATATCGTCGAGTATGTTTATATAAAATTCTTTTATTTTAGGCTTTTCTTATACAAGCTTTGTCATTTTCCAATCAACGATCATAACACACAAGCGTTTAATCGATCAGAAGGTAAGCACAAAATGGCGCCGGCCGGTCACCATGCAGTACACTAGTAGATTTCCTCCCCTCGGCGCGCCGACTGAATAGGCTCGGCGGCGGCGGCGTCATTAAAAACCGGCGTGGCGTAGCGGCGCCGGCGCGGCGCGCATGTCTAATATATATATATATGTATATATATATATATATATATATATATATATATAAACATACACACCAATTTAAACCACCGTTATCGTGATCTATAAGTTTTAAAAGATGAAATTTTTTTGTTGGAACTTCGGGATGGATAGGAACCCTCTTGTTACCTCCCTACTGAGGGAGTAGGGATAACCACTAAAAGGAGAAATCCTCAGAAAATAAATTTTCTAAATCCTTTAAACTCTTCGCCAGTAGAATATAGCTTCTGAAATATATTTTACCCTTTGAAATTGTCCTCGAATCGTCTCGAAGAATTAATGACTTAAAAAGCACCCGATAAAGGAGCAAGAGAAGATCTGCTAAGGGGCTCGTTAAGGGGGCCTTATCGTCTTCCATTGACATCAATAAGCACCTAGGTGCTTCCATTAAATCTCCATTATTCCACCTTTTAGACCTTTCAATGGGTGACGTTTTAACTCGAGTTGTTTTATTGGGGAGATAAATCAATCGTATTTATTCCGTCTTCTCATTTTTTTCAATTTTAATTATTTAATTAATTACAAAGGTTAATGTGACGCTCACAGGTGGCGGATAGTAAGCTTTTATCAAATTTAGTAGATAACTGGGAGTATCCAATAACCTTTACCGGACCGATTCGTGGTACCAGACCGTCCCTAGGCCCAGGCAAACTTTAATTTATTAACAGGTAGTAATTTACAAACTTTCCTAGCCACGTTGAATACATCGGTTCCCGTTATTTGCCGAAGTTAAGCAACGCCAGGAGTGGCTAGTGCCTGAATAAGTAACCGACTTCGAGCTGTTGGCATTCTTTCATCAGGCCTATATGTTTTATTGAGAGGAGATCGTTGACCGTTGATGATGCGAAGGTAGGGATTGTCGGGGTTCGGTCATTACTTCTTAATAAAACTACATTTTACAAGTGAAAATGGTTTTATTGTTGCCGACGTTTCGGCTTGAAATTCAAGCCTTCATCAGGGTTGTAAAAACAAGCAGGACAGATTATATGTTTTATCTTCAACCCCCCCCCTCGACCCATCCACCTCTCCCCACCCAAAAGAATCTTCTTGGTCGTAAAAATTAACTGACGCCATCTTAAGCTGTAAGTTCAACATCATTTAAAATTGCTACATTCCTTTGGAGGAATTTGCTAAAACACAAAACAAACTTTCAATTCGTAATAAAAATAAAACTGGTTCTTAAAACATTTTAAATATTACACTGGACGCATACATAATTTTAAAATAACAATTTCTTCTTCTAATAATTACTAATAATCCATAAAGGCCAAGCCATTAAACAGAAATTGTTTTAATTTGTTAAAATTAAAATAAGGTATATTTAATGCAGGCAGAGGGTGGTAACCTATAAATAACCCGTCCTAAAATTCTTAGTCAATAATAAATGGTCGTCAAAAATCAAATAATGCAGGCAGTATCGACAGATGGAACCTGCAGAATCTAAATAAACTCCCACAGTATGGGGATACTATATTGTGGGGAAAATGTATATTTAATTAAATAAATTAATTAAATTATATTAAAGAATAATAACTTAAGTTATATAAAAATGTAATTTTTTTAAAAAATCAATTTGAGATGCAGCCTTTTAAAAAAAGGCCAAAGAGCTAGAAACCCGTAAGGAAAAAAAAGATTGGGTACTTAGGTATTAGCTCCAACGCAGGTAAAAGATGTGGGTCTCGTTCAGAGATCTGGATCTTGGATAACTATTTCTACTGGTCTATTCCTAAGAGCAATTCTATTGGCCTCTTTTGGTTTCGATATAACCTTGAGCGAGCGAAAACGCATAGCAGTTTTGCTATTAACATAAGTGCTACGCGTTTTCGCTCGCTCAAGGTTATATTGAAACTCTAGTCAACCCAAATCGTTGATAATCCCGTCGCCATATTGGCAAAAATTCTATTGACGCCTTGATCCAGATCTTTGACCCGGTGACGATCCAGATCTCTGAGAGCCAGTTGTTTAACCTGCGTTGAAGCTGTAAGTACCAAAGATTGTTATAAAAAGAAAAATACATAATTTGTTGAACTTTAAAGCATTAAAATAAAATACATGTGCAATGTTTGCTTTCGCTCTCTAACTAATGTATGTATAAATACAAATTTTGAAAGCAAATTCCAGCAGGTAGCTGAAATAACCTCTTGATAACGGGGATATGAATGAGAGATTACTCTCAGAGATGAAGAGATGAGTAATTATTGGATGGATGTTGATGGAAGACGGTTCTGTAATAAAGCAGCGGGAAACTCATCATCGGCCTTTTCCGGTCAATTCCGTCCATTTCCGCCTCTGCATTTCCTCCATTCCCTACTGGAACCGTTCCGCAACGCTCTCCAGCCTCACGAGGGGGATTTTGCCAAAAATACTCGTTATATTTTCACTGGAAACATTCTAGAATCTTATTTTTATTTAGTGTCTTGTTAATTTCAAAGCCGAATTTCTAATTTTGAAAAACTAAATAAATATATTAACATTTGATAATTTAGGCATTACAATTTTGGGGATATTGTTGTACGATGGATTATTTTGAATCATGGCTATATTCAAGTTATATGATGATTTCAAATAATCAGCGGATGGTTAATAAAAGAATTCTCTGGTTTCTCGAAACATCTAGGAAGTTCTCTGACTTTCAATGTGGATTTAGAGGACAACATTCGACAATGCATCACATTGCAAAAGTTGAAAGCGACATATTAAACTCCTTCCTCAATAAAGAACTAATATTAGATGTGTCGTAAGACCTACATAAAGCCTACGATACTACTTGGAGAAGACTAATATTAAATCAACTTGTTGAATGGGGAATAGACGGTAACATCCTCCAGTACATCAACAACTATCTCACGAGGAGAACTTTCAGGGTGAGGGTAGGTACCGCTTATACGGATGTATTTCTCCAGGAAAATGGAGTGCCCCAAGGAGGTGTACTGAGTACAACTCTTTTCAATGCTGCAATCAATTCCATACATGAATGTATTTTCCAAGGTGTGAAGTATTGCCTTTATGCTGACGACTTACTAATCTACAGTTCAGCCAAAACATTACACACAGCAGAACAACATATACCAAACACAATATATGAATTAGAAAGGTGGGGTCATAGAAAAGGCTTTAAATTCTCAGTAGAAAAAACGAAGAGTATTGTCTTCTCAAGAAAAAGAGCAACTCCTGTCCCCCACATTACATTAAACCACACACCCATTACTCAAAGTGAAACACTAACATTTCTTGGCATAACACTAGACAAAAAACTAACATGGTTGCCCCATCTGAAAGAACTCGTTAATAAATGCAAAAAATCATTGAATTTATTAAGGATTCTTAGTACTACAAAATGGGGAGGTGACAAATGGACGATGCTTACTTTCTATCGATCATTTACCAGGTCTCTTCTGGATTACGGATGTATAGCTTATTCATCTGCCAGCAAGACCACACTTAAACTATTAGACACTATACACGATACAGCATTAAGGTTAGCATCAGGTGCCTCCAGATCAAGCCCAGTTGAAAGCTTATGTGCTGAAACGGGAGAACCTCCACTGCAGTATCGGCGGAGAATAATTGCTTTAAAGTTTATTATTAAAGCAAAGTCTCTTGGAACTCCATGTGTAACAGAATTTCTTAATAATAAGCACTCTGAAAAATATAATCGAACAAATCCTAAAAAGAAACCATTAATAATTAGAACACATGAAGATACAAACCAAGCAATGGCACAAACTTTACTTTACCCTAAACATCACATTAACATACCCCCATGGGAAGTGAAGAACTTAACCATTGACCTAACATTGACTAAATACAAAAAAACAGATCCGATTGCTACTAACGCATATAACAAAATATTTAATTCCATCGTACTAGAAAGACCTGACAGTACATACATATTCACGGACGGATCAAAAACACAAACTGGAAAAGGTGCAGCAGCAATAATTAATGACGTCGTACATGCAATCAGACTACCCGACCATACTTCAGTATATTCTGCAGAGCTGCATGCCATTCTTCTCTGACTAGCATCCACAACTCAACTACTAACGAAATTACAATTTGCACGGACTCACTGAGTTCTTTACTTTCCATGGATAACATATACAGCACTCATCCTCTTATCATCAAAATTCTAACTACATTATTTCAACTACAAAGTCAACACAAACATATCACGATGTTCTGGCTACCTGGTCACGTTGGTATACCACAAAGTACATCAGTAGACACACAAGCAAAATTAGCAACACAGAGACCCTCAACAGACGTAGAAACCATAACTCCATCAGATTTATGTATCGTAGCACAAAACATCATACTGGACGACTGGCAAAAAGAATGGACTAAATCTGAAAACAAGTTAAGACAGGTTAAAAACACGACAAGGGCCTGGTTAAACGAAAACCTCACAAGACGGGAACAAGTAGTATTAACCAGGCTTAGAATTGGACACTGCTTACTAACTCATGGATATCTAATGCAAAAGACAGACAGACCGAGATGCAAACATTGTAACGAGGATCTTACAATAAGACACATACTGATAGACTGTAGACTGAGAGACAACTTACAAATACCACACGACTTAATTGACATATTATCACCAGGTAGCCCTTACATCTACACAATACTCCAACATTTAAAGACTAACAACATTTACTCTCGAATTTAAAAAAACCTCAATCTAAATATAATATAATCTCGATTTAAGTCTTAAATTCAACAACAAGCTTTCAATTAACATTTGTCCTGAACAAAAGTAAAATTTGTATCTATATTATTGATTTTTAGGCACTTATTTTTTAACTTTTTTATCTTATCTAATTGCTTATTGTTTTATCTCATTTTTTGTTTATTTTTTCATATTGTTGATTATATATTTTATTATTTTTATTTATTTTTTTTTGTATTATTATTTCTTTTTTTTTCTTTGTTATTTTTTTTTTCCAGACTGTGACTGATTTTTAATATTATAGACTTATGAAAAGAGACCATCGCCTACGTTACGGGTCTGAAACAAATAAATAAAAAATAAATAAATAAATAATCAGAAATATACTAAAGGAAAAAGGCCTACATAAGAAAAGTCTATATTGTAATAGATAAGTAATGATAACCCATACAAAGTCCTTCATAGATCTCGAAAGTCTAGGCTGGAAGGAGTTCTTCTTAGGTATGGCCGGGAAAGATTTGAGAGATATGGTAGGGACTGTGTCTGGCCTGAATAAGCATATGCATGTCATGAAAATGAGAATATCACCGATCTGCAGTTGGTGTGGGGACAAGAATGAGACACCCAAGCATGTTACATTTGAGGGTGTAGCGCTGGGAATTAGAATGTCCCTACATTTTGGAAGCCTTAAAGAAGATGAGATCACAAGGTCGTGAGAGGTCAGATCGTACCTGAGGTTTTCGCGCCAGCGCCACCGACAGGACCCGACCAGGCGAGGGCACGCCCACCGATATCGCAGGCCACCCACTCGATGAGGGTTTACAGTAAACTGAAGATATTACATGGCACGAGCTTGTGGCCGAGGGTCTGTTCGGTGGGACCAGGCCGACCAGACCCTCCAAGCTCATGGACCCTTTTGGCATGAGGGCCTACAAACCTGTAGGGCCCGACATACCTGAAGTTTAAGGTGAGGTCGGCCAGCCTCGGACTCGCAATGGCCGGTGTACACCCTGTGAAGCGGAGGGTATGAGTCAGTAACTAATCTAATTTCATCTAGACAGGATGGACGTTAAAATTTAAATATCTAGGCACACGGTAGTGCGCCAGGCCAAGTTCCGGCCTAAGCATACTGTGTGTAGATTACAGGAGGTCTTAGAGCCGATTTTTACCCTCTCATAACTTTCAACCAGGTAAAGATAAAGTTATGAAATTTTACACAGGTATTATACTACTACATGTGAGTAAAACTGGAAATTTTCATAATTCTACATCAAATAGTTTCTCGATCGAAAATCGGGATTTATAGGACTCACTCACTCACTCACTGACTCATCAAAATTTTTAGGCCATTCCCATGATGCTAGAGACTTGAAATTTTTCATGATGATAGATATGAAGGTGTTATTAAAGGAAAAAATCGAAAAATCCTGAAAAGTTGTGTTTGACTCCGCTTCCGGGGCGGGGGCGTGCCAGTTTTCTACTTCCTTCGGAAACCCTTCATTCCGTCTGAAACCCATGATGTGGGGTATCAAATGAATCGTCGCGGTATGAAGAACCTGTATTTGATGTTTTAAGAAACAATTAGACGCATATAGGCTCGGTCAAAATCTTATACCAGCTGTCTGTCTGTATGTTTGTTCCTTATACAAATCCGTACAGTTTGACCGATTTTGACCAAACATGGGACACAGATGGGCTACGGGGAGAATCATAGGCTAGGTTAAATTGTCTATCAGCTGTCTGTCTGTCTGTCTGTCTGTTTGTTCCTTATACAAATTCACTCCGTTTGACCGATTTTGACCAAACTTGGCACACAGGTAGGCCTTGGTCCGGGGAATGCACTAAAAAATGTCTTTCAGCTGTCTGTCTGTATGTTAATTCCTTATACAAATTCACACCGTTTGGCCTATTTTGACCAAACTTGGCACGCAGGTAGGTCTTGATAAGGGAGTGTCATATTTACCTATAACGTTTTGTACTTCGGAAAGCCATCATTCCTTCTGAAACCCATCATGTGGGGTATCAAATGAATCGTCTTGGTAAGGAGAACCTATATTTGATGTTTTAAGAAACATTTCGACGCATCTTAACAACAACAGTTGTGACTTCTTTCTTAAATGTAGTAAATAAAGACGTTAACTGCATAATATACTTGAAAGCAGATACTAAGTTTTTCAATGTCGAGCCATCTAAATTACAAAGTTTAGGATCACAAACCCAAAATGTATCGTCTTTGTTCTTATATTTTTCTTGAAGGCCTTCTACACTTTCCCTATTGTGATCTTTATCCTCGGGATAAGGTTCCTGTGTTTTACAGTGTAATAGTTTAGTTAAGAGAGCAATCAATTTGTCCTCTAGAGTAATGTCATCTGGAAGAGCTTCTAACTTTTCCAGGCTACTGATTAGATGTATGTAGGTTGATTATTAGTATCAAATATCAAGCAGTAAGGAGAACCTTATGCAGAATCCAAAGACCCTGGTATTATATGAAGTACAAAAGCCAGTAGGTATGCGGCAACTAAATTTTAATTAATAATTAGAAAAAAGTAATGAGATCCCGAAAAAAAACATAAATGTGAAACAGAGGCCAAGTTCCTCCCCCACAAAAAAACACTCCAATCCCAAAAAATATCCTTTCCTAAAACCCCCCCAAAACCCCTTACCATCCTACACTCCAAAAAAGTAGTATGAGTTAGTGTATTAAGTGCAGCATATTTTCAACCAAAAATATTTGCCAATACAAGAGATGATACAAGAAAGAAATCTCCAAGTTCATTACTTGGAAGACCTCATAGTTACTTACTAAGAACAGTAAAGACACTTCAACTGACCTTTAAAAACAACAATAAAAATACTTATATCCAGTTACTAAAATATCATTTTCCTTAACCAGGTAAATTCTTAAACTTGGCAATGTTTAGTTTTCTCTCCAAAGATAATTTCAGCACAAATAAAACATTGCCAAGTTTAAGAATATAGGGGTTTTGGGGGGGGGGGGGTTTATAAAAGGATATTTTTTGGGATTGGAGTGTTTTTTTGTGGGGGAGGAACTTGGCCTCTATTTCACATTTATGTTTTTTTGGGGGGATTTTCATCTAATCTAAGGCATTAATCTACATAAGTGAGATAATAGGTGTTTCCTTGTTGTTTATATTTAGTTCTTAAACGAAAGAAGGGGTGTTAAACGAAACAGAACGGATGTTAAACGAAATAGAACCTTTTTTTTTTATTTTATTAGAAGCCCGCAAATTGATGATTTAGTACAAAACCAAAATAAGCATTTATCACGATTTGAATAGGACAAATGAATTAATTTTATTTATTTTTAAATCAGTTATCCACTCTCCGGTGTGGTTTTGTTTTCGTAAACTACGGTTTCTGAACGGGTCGCATTTCTCGTCAGCGCTAACGGATTGCGTTATCCGGTTGACGTCACGCGTTTCATCCCTATAGGGATGAAGGAAACGGTCAAGGCGGTAGCGAATCTCATCGAACCCGGCTACTGGATGTTACTGATACAACAAAAAAAAACTATTTAAACCTAACGAGGGTGCCATATTTGACCTAGTTTTCTTCTGTCCCACCCCTTTCGGGAGTTTGTATTCCTAACTCTAACGTACAACTTTTATCAACAGGTTGTCTCAAAACAGGAAACAAGTGTCACTTTCTCCTCACTTCCACGCCGTCCGGGGGAAAAAAACTGTTCTTCAATCTAGGAAGCACGAGAAACATTAAATAATTTATCAAAAGCCTGACATTACAGGGAATGAAATGATATATTAAGTAATTTCTACTAACCTCTGAAAGGTTATTGTAAATCCATACAATACAATATTGTGGATAGCTATGGAGCCATACAGGTTTAGCAGGAAAAATAATACCTTTTTTTATGTATTTTTGATCCAGGCAAGTATTTATCTTTCGTTTCGCTATACGTGGCTTATGCCACAGAAAAAGCAAAACTCTTTTCTTTTCAGCTCTTTAGGGAGGAAATCCGCTAATTTCGTCAATCCATCGACGGAATCTGGAAGTGCCAACTAGAAAATCAGAAATCAATGTGGAATAAAGTAAAAACGCTGCTGCTTTTTTGACGACCTAATATATATATATATCAGGCTGTACCGTATGAAATTTCAGTTTTGGACATGCCGATTTCCTTCAAATGCCTTGATAATGTCGTGGCTCCTACTCCGGGTTCTTTGGCATATTCCCTAGAGCTTTTTGAGAGACAAGCTTCAACCCTTTCTTTCAGGTGGTCATTGTCTAGCTTGGTTTCTGGCCTTCCTCGCTCCTCGTTGTCAATGTCACAATTTCCACTTCGGAACCTGGAAAACCACCGGTAAAATGTTCGTTCATTCACCGTTCCCTCCCCGAACGCAGTGTTAATGTTCATACACACATCAGCTGCGCTATGACCGAGCTTGAATTCATAACGAAAAATAATACGGATTTCCTTTGAAGTCATAATTTAAGTTTTATTTTTTTCTCAGAGGATCGTTCTCACAACACAGTACGCAAGTTACTGATTAAATAATAGGAATAAAAGAGCTTTAATTCTATATAAATAACAATGAAGTTTGTAAATAATGAAAAACAAAAGGGAAAGGATTAAATCGCAAAGTAAACAAAACTGACATTTCATACGGTACAGCCTGATATATAACATTTGGATCGTCCACGCTCAAGGAAATAAATAGTAAATAAAAGAATGCCATCTTCTTCAGCCATTAATGAAGTATTCGAATTGTCGTTGCGGAAGGTTAACAAATATAAACTTGAATAACTAGTTTCCCAAACTTTATTTCCCCCTACATGTTTCGCGCCCTTATATTACCTCAACAGGGAAGAATGTTATAAATATAAAAACTCACAGCTTTAACTTGAGGAAGAGAACCACTAATAGGGCCACTTGCAGACTCGTAATGGACTGAAAGAATCCAATATGCAGTCAGCTGATCGATAAGTTTGTGAAACTAGTTAGTGAAGTTTTTTTATTTTTTGATCTGCCGCCTTTAACGAAAATTCTAAGATATAAGTAAAAGTTCGGCTTAATTATAATTTAATAAAGTAGTATCTTTCTTTCTTTGGGGATAATGTAAAAGATTTAGCAGCATCAAAGGTTTCTCTATTAAATCTTGACCCTAGTGCTTTCCTGCTACACAAACAATCCTCCCTCTCCGTGGCCTTATATTTCATTTTATTCTTCTTCCCACAATCCTATTCTCTCCTACAATAGGCCTAGCCACCTTCTTGTAAAGGTGAAAGATGGTCTTCATTTTCTCCTCACGTATAGAAGCCTTGTAAGTAGGCATAGTGTCAAAAGTTTTGTGGTAGGTTTTGAAGAATGGCGTTATTTTAAGAAATTTCTTCAGAAATTCAGCGTAAATTAATCCCCTTGCTGAGGAATGTTCTAATTCTTGCGTGACAGACTTTTTGACATGAAAATGTCATAAGGCTGAGAACACCAAATTTTGCGTCACGGCTGCTGTAAAAGTGTAACCGAAGTTACTTCATGATCCAACCAACGACCCACTGGAAATCAAGCAAAACTTGCCTGCTGTTATAAACATGTTTTAAGAAAACCTACTTACATCAGACATTAACAACAAACTATACACATCAAGATTTAGCCCCCATTTATAAAAATCTGAAAATTGACCCCGGATTACCATAAAACTACCTGTCATTCAATATACCTTTCCATATTACAAAGTTCATAGCCCAATTAAAAACGTGCAGCAACATTAATAGTTAATTTACAATCAGAGATATTGCATAGAGCATCAACCCGAAACTGCTTTGTACTCTCTGCTAAAAAACTGCACCAGACGATTTTCTCCATAAGTAGCTACACTGCCCGGCTTATTCAAACCTCGAACAAAATATCTAACAAATATTAAACCCCCCCCCACACCATGATCAAAATGATTTCCCTTTTTCTATTTGTCTATTTGTTTAAAAAAAAAAAAAAAAAAAAAAAAAAAAAAAAAAAATGTTAAATGACTGGGAATATCTAATCGCCGAAGTTGTGAAGAGTATAAATAAAGAAATAAATATTTTTTTTTTTAATCTTGTTTGTAGATTTATATGTACATTTATGGACATTCTTAGCAATGCGGTGTAAAGACCTTTCCGAAGAATGAGCTTAGTAATGCTACTCCTGCGTGACGGACCTATTTTTATTATTTGAAGAAATTTTCTGAACGAAAAAGTGTACTATCATTCAAAGAAAAAAAACATTTTTCCATTGGGCTACACGACTTCTCGTAGTCATGTAGCGCAATTGTCATAGAACTGAATTTTTTTTTCACGTATGTGCTATAGAACTTATTTCTGCTGGAGACAGAAATGAATAATTTTCAGTTGAGAAATATTTCTGAAAGGCTTGCGATATCGAACAGGATGGATCACCATGATATACAGGAAAACACATAAATTACACTCAACAAAAATGTAGATAAAGAAAGAAACTTGATAAAACGTAAAATGAATAAAATATACAAACAAAAAGTCCGACACGCAGGAACTGCATCATCTTAGCGCGGTTCCGTTCTCATCCCTAGTCTCATTTGGAAAGATTAAAATAGAAACAGTTATTATTTTGGTTTCACCTTTCTTGAAAGGTCTTGCTTTATGATCTTACCTGAATGGGTCGGCCAACCCCAGAAAGGCCCCCGCTTAAAGGCAGTTGAAAATAGTCACAAGGTCTTCGAATCTCTCTCTTGGAAAGCTATATTTCTAACAATAAATTGTTTTTCTTATTTTACTTAACCTGTTTTGTTTGCATGACATTTTTTTATTATTATAATTGATTGAGTTTCTAACTATTTATGTTTATTATTATCTGCAGTTTTTTTGGGGGGTTAAAACAATAAAATAAAATATTTATGGCTAATTAATTAAGTGTATGAATAGCATTTTGATCCATGTATGTACTGTGATATTACATATGTATATATTTTTCTTTTTTCTTATGTTCGTATTTTTTTTTTTAATTCCATTTAATATTTATAAAAATTATTAAATTAAAGTGACTCATACTAGTGTGTGCGTAATGAAATACGTGTATAATCCAGAAAGCACACGCCCTTCAAAATAAACCCCCCACAATGGAGAGTTACTCCAACATAGAAAGCGGGATAAAAAAAAGTATGGTGTTAATAATATAAATAAATAATTATTTTTTGGTTATTTTAAGCACATTTCTTAGCAATTAGGTGTGGTGTATTTATTACGCTTGGGGATATGTTTAGCTTAAGGAGTTCCTCCAACATAACTAGCACGCAAAAAAAAAAAAAAAAAAATAAACGGTTTTTAATATATTAATACCTGTCTTTAATATAAGTGAGTATTATTAGAAATTTATAGTCAGGTATTAGATTGTTTCCACTGAATACCGGAATAAGCGGACGCTGAAGCTAAGAAGGAAGTTGTATTGATAGAAAAGCTCTGTTGGTATTTTTCCTGAATTCCTGAGAAAGTCAATTACAAGGTATAGCGATCTGAGATCCCTAGGGGGGTATTCCATCTCCTCTCGTATCCTACATCCGCTGTTGTCTTCCTACCCGTGGGTATTATTATATTGAAGCACCGTGGCAAAGTGTTGGCTATAGATTTCAGTACAGATACATTTAGGCATATTTATGTATGTTGCAAATTGAACAGTATTACACTAAATGATCCTTTATTTAACAAGCTAAACTTGCCATCTCTCGGGATAGATAAAACTTCAAGTTTAATAAGACCGAATTCTAGGAACTTAACTTAAGTATAATTTGAAAAACTTGGATTAGAGATAGTTAACACTTTTATTTGGATAGTTCGGGAAAAAAGTAAACGCCCCCTAGTAAACATTTTGATAAAAAACGACATTTACGCGCCACCAAAATGCGCAGGATACTGGAAATTGCCAAGCAGAAATAACTCGCTTACCCTATTAAAGACGACAAGTATTGTAATAAAAACACGCTTTACATTTACTTGTCTTGATTTAATGGCAAAAAAAAAAACAACAAAAAAAACGTACAAAGGAACGAATCCAACCTTTTTCTTATCCAATTAGATCAAGACCGACAGTACCCGAGTGTAAGCGGAAA
The DNA here is from genome assembly GCA_946811695.1 of Gonocerus acuteangulatus. NCBI lineage: Eukaryota > Metazoa > Arthropoda > Insecta > Hemiptera > Coreidae > Gonocerus > Gonocerus acuteangulatus. The sequence continues at coordinate 50,323,746 of OX328130.1, forward strand.
TGGGTCATGTTTTTCACTTACTACAGTGGTTTTACAAACATTTTCATTTTACCGTTACATCATATTAAAAGACAACACAAAAACCAATTAGAAACTGCCGTAAACATAGACAAAAATACATTCAAAGGAAAGAAATCAACATTCGCGATGTTTAAGCACAAGTTTCTTCGACTGATATAGCTCTTTCAAAAATTGTTTTTGTGAGAAAAGTAGTCTTTCTTTGAAGGACACCATCTACTTACCAAGATATTCCAATCGATTTTGAGATATTTATGAAAATATACCAAAATATCAAAACTGCTCATGCCTGTTTATTTATATATATATATATATATATATATATATATATATATATATATATAAACAGGCATGAGCAGTTTTGATATTTTGGTATATTTTCATATATATAATGTTTCAAACGAAATATCTTTTTCGTTTCGGACCAGGAGAATCCGTTTATCGCAACACTGATTCATTTAAATATTTTCAAGTACAAAAACTTGGAATTTTGGATATATATATATGTGTATATATATATGTGTATATATATATATATATATATATATATATATATATATGTATATATATATATATATATATATATATATATATATATATATATATATATATATATATATATAAATAATGAAGAAATCACTGAAGACATTGGAATAGGAGATAAATCCAATAAAGGAATCCTGAGGTGAAATTGAATCTCCACCGTTTATTTATATCTGATTGAAAACTCGATCCTGTGACGGGAAATCGATAACCCTCCCTCTTTCCTTCCATCACCGATGGGGCTCTGATAAATTTGATTGATAATTGTTTAAAGCGAGAAATTGGAATTAAATGCTTACAAGATCCCTGGTACGGCTGTAACACATGACTTCAGGATCATAACATTTTCCAATAAAGCCAATCAATGGGACTTTATTTACTTTTATTACTTTGACAGCAGTAAACAACAGGAAAAAAAAAAACAATCTGAAATACATAGAAAAAAGTAACACTAAATAGAATATGTCAATACTGAATAGCTTGTTCCAAATATTTTTTTAATATTCACTGAACATATAATTATTATTTTGAAACTCGTTTACAATAAATCCTCTACCCCTAGTGGGAATCGAATGTATAGTATTATCATGAAGCGTTTCTGGTAGTAAAATAATCTATCATTTGGCATGCAACGCCCCGTTTCCGTTCTTGTCGTGAGACTTGCATTTTCTGCAGAAGTAGATACACACCCCGAGCTATCTTAGACCTATTTAATTAAAAAATCATTAAATTTAGAAGTCCTTTTGAAACAAATCATACATCCTCTTTTACGGAATGCAATGGAAATCTAATTGTCCTAAAACTGGCTTCAGCTAAATGTCTTCTGGCCTGACCATGCCTGGAGGGTATCGACTTATTCAGAGGGTGGGGTTCTGGTTATTTACCCCAAGCTTCAACGAATCGAGTAGGTTTCATTTCAAACGATTGCTACTGATAAGAGGTAAGGCGTCAGAAAAATAAATAATTAAACCAATCGAAAGAACATTGCTAAAAAATAGTTTTATATTATATATCTTTTACATTTTAAATTACACCAATTAGAAATTATGCACTAACAATGCAACATGCTGGAGTGAAACATGTAGAGAATAAGTTTTATGCTTAGAAATATCAGTGTTTTATTGAGCTATTTTCATTAAGACTGTTGTAAACGTTAATTCCATCAATATTATTTATGGTTTATAAACGTAAGTTATTTTCATGAACCAAAACTTCGGCGATTCAAACACCGAGGGCTTAAAGAACGTCGTCCAAAAAATATAAACAAAAAAAAAAATCTTACCGCAAGGTAGCATAAACTGAGAGGACCTATAAACGTAAAGCATACCCTGAGAGGACCTATAAACGTAAAGCATAAACTGACAGGACCTATAAACGTAAAGCATAAACTGAGAGGACCTATAAACGTAAAGCATAAACTGAGAGGACCTATAAGCGTAAAGCATACACTGAGAGGACCTATAAACGTAAAGCATAAACTGAGAGGACCTATAAACGTAAAGCATAAACTGAGAGGACCTATAAACGTAAAGCATAAACTGAGAGGACCTATAAACGTAAAGCATAAACTGAGAGGACCTATAAACGTAAAGCACCAACAATCAACATAAATAGGTTTGCTTAAAAAAGCTGACAAAAAAAATATTTAAATTATGTAATTTGTTTTTATTGTTGAAAATCTTCGCATCATTGAAGATAAGGTGTTTGGCGCAAGTTTTAAAATCTGGTCGAATTTTACATCGATAGAAAATAGATCATTTTACATAGTTTGAAATAGATAGATGGTAGATATAATTTTACATAGATAGATGATAGCTGTATAGTCATAGCACATGCCTTATGATTTAATTTTAGATAAATAGGGGATATTTGTTGATTTTAGTTAAATATTTGTTAGGGAGTCTAATATTTAGAGTTTTACATGTATATATATCTCTTCTTTAATTTGGAGGTTATTTGTTTTTTAATATTATATATTAGTTCAGTAAATGTTAAAAATTCGAGGATTGAATTGTGATTAAAGAATTTCATTTCGGGCTATAATTTATATTATTGGGAATCGGAATTTTATACTCTGGTAATTTTGTAGAGACTCTGTTAATACTTTAACAGTTTAGAGGTTTTTATTTCAGGATTCATCTCTCTCATAAATTTTAAATGTTAAGTTTAAGAGTTTCTTTGTTAGGAAATATTAATTATGAAAAATAGTGGGAACATTAAAATTTTGTTAACAAACCGTCTCATACAGAAATTTTGCTGATTAACAAACTTTTGCTCCTTTTATAAAGGAAATGTTTTAAACCAAGTTCAATCTAAATCAAAACATAAGAAATTTGTGTAATATTCGCCCTGAGACGAGAAAATTCCTGCCGCCGGTGGGGATCGAACCCACCATCTCCCGCTTATGAATCTAAGGCGCTACCCCAGAATTCGCCTGTTGGAACAGTTTTGCGTTCATTGGCTTCCAGGTACGTTTGTTACAGGTGTGTCAGCTCGTACAATCGAATGTAACCATTGAATAAAACCTCCACCTGTACTATTCCTTATTCCTGTGACAAGAAAACGTTAACTTAATCGTGCGGCACTGAAGAAATGTCATCTCGGCAGGTTGCGCTTTCAATATGGAGGAACACTTAGAGCGTAACATCTTCGGACGATTAAACACAAATGTAACCGTAGTATTATCCTAATATATTTTAATTCCTTAAGAGCCTTCCTCAAATAGGGTAGGGCCCTTGGTTACATTCTGCGTTGTTCGAATAATCACCTTACATCTACCACAATTTCCCTACTGTTTTCAATAGTTAACAAAAAAAAAACAAAAACAAAGTGAAAATTCAAAAGCTGTTTTTGTCTGTAGATATCAGTTTGTTTCCTCAAACCATTGATGCGGAGGAAACACGCTTATGACGCAATCCCGCCAACTAGAGACTACCAACAGTTCACGAATATAACAACATACTTCATTGTATATTTGAACCATTGTTATTTTCTTAAACTATTGGTAACTATTTATGTCGTCATACCTGTTAGTGGAGACCGTCGTCACAGGCATCGGTGAGAGTACAGAGAGCGAGCGCTTTCGAAGTAAGTACGTCATTACCAAGTCAGTGTTGAGGTAGTACCGAGTCTGGTTAGTAATGTCAGGGTATATTTATTTTAGAGGGTTCCCAAAAGTAATCAAAACTTTGATAATATGTATTTTTATATTAATACTACACTAATCTTTGTGGAGTAAATACCCTGACATCATCATACTATTTCATTTATCAGTGGATATATATATATATATATATATATATATATATATATATATATATATAAATATAAATTTTTCTGTTTTACATTTAGCTACCCAAAAAATGATCCGATTTTTATAACCATTGGTAGGAAAATCCTTTCTCTGATTTGAACGGTCAAGTTCGTTAACCAGCAGAGCCTGTCCACAGGAACATGTATTTTGGACAAAATTCGCGCGAATAAATTCGTAGTGCTTACGCTTTTGCGCTAATAAGACTTGCAGATACATTTTTTATAAGTTTTCTAACGTTGGGAAGCGAACGATGCTATTTTCAATGGCGATATCTGTAATTGTTTATGAGAAACCTAGATTCAAGTAGTTTGCCTATTTGAAATTTGGAGCTAAGGACGTAGTTTAAAAACAAAAATGAATTAAATGACATACGTATTTTCTTAAATATCTCGAATACAGTTGGGAAATCGTGGTAAGTGGAATGTAGCTATTAGAAACCTTTATAAAAACGGTTCTAAAGTAATTTTCAATGGGATGTTCTCAGTCAGAGACATAAGTGTTGTTTTCATAGCTTTGAACTGTTGTTTGAGTTCGTTTTTTACAGTAGGTTTTTACTACTTGTTATTTTGAAATTGCTTTTCCTCAATATGACATTGATCAAATTATTAAATTGATCAAATAACATTAATGTTTTAGTTGCGATGAAAACGTTATGGATACGCGCAAAGATTACTGTCCCAGACTTAAAGAGTTTTTTCTCGTAGGATCCTAATCTAAGCTCTAAAATTCAAGCTTATAAATTGATAATTATTGGATTGCTAAGTTGGGAGTACAAATGAACAATTTACAATACTGCAGAGTGAAATAGCTTGAAGCAACTGGGTTAAGGACTTCACATTGCGTGACTCAAAAATCAATCGATGACTGCAGGAGTGTTTCGCAGAATCATGTGTTTCCTTAGTAATAACCTAGATGCTGTGTGGGAGATTGCGAAATAGCAATAGTCAAGTATTCGCCTAACATGCAATCACAACAATATCTCATCCAAGCAAAAAGCATAATGTACGATAAAGCCCTTCACTCAAGAGCGGCATAACTAAGCACGATTCTTAGCAAGGTTATATTAGTTTAGAACAGATTGCTAACAATTGTACTTAAACTAACTCACGTCAAAAGAAAATATTCATTTTTATATTCATTTATTTATTTAATTTATAGAGTTCCCCAACATAGGTGACAAACTCTTTCAACATTAAAAGTACAAAAACAAAAGAAAATAAGAAGGAAATTAGGAACTATTACAAAGTCAAACAACATTAAAAAATAAATTTGAAAAAACTAGTAAATAAAATGTAGAAAGAACAAATCCCTCCAAAAGTCTAACTCAGAAAAAAGTAGATATCATAGTATAGGGCCAAGATTTAGGTCTTTAATACCTTGTCAAAAACCTAATAATATAATCCCACTTATTTGTGCATTTCCAATTTGGCCAGTTTTCGTTAAATTATGGCCGTTTTCTATTATATACTATACTATATTCACATTATTATTATAATTAATTAATTAATTTAGGAATTTATATATATATATATATATATATATATATATATATATATATATATATATATATATATATATAAATCACGTGTCTGTTTGCCTTTTTGTTCCTTATACAAATCCACACCGTTAGACCGATTTTGACCAAACTTGGCACACTGGTAGGTATTCATCCGGGTAGTCTCGTAGGCCAGAGTTTGCCAAACGTTAGCGCGCGCTAAAAGCTGATACCTCTCCGCTAATTTAGCGAAACTGTAGAAAGCCAGCGCTAATCTCTTTATGAAATATGGTAATTGCTGAAAGCTTAAGCTATAGTTACAACATTTTGTCATCTCAAAGCTCACTTCCGGTCTGCTCTGAGCAACCTCTATCCTGTTCCACTTCCGCTTCAATCTACAGGATTTCCGATCACATGATTGTCAATTCGGTTACTTCCGGTCGACTCATGCCTATCACTGGGTAACTCCTGTTCGATCTGGCTCACTTCCGGTCACTCACAGACAATGGCACACTCTGACACTCCTTAATCTAAGTTACTTCCGGTCCTATATTCATCCCTGGGTCGTTTCCGGAAGTACCCCAGGGCCTTCCAGGCACTCATGACAGACCGGAGGTGAACCGGCAGTGACCCGGAAGTAATTGTAAGAAACCGGAAGTGGTCAGAAGTTGTCCACATTCGTCCGGAAACTGTCCAGGAGTAATTTTGGTGACCCGGAGCCATTTTGGGAACCCGGAAGTGAAACCGGAAGTGGCCAAAAGTTGTCTGGATTCATCCGGAAACTGTCCAGGAGTAATTTTGGTAACCCGGAAGCCATTTTGAGAACCTGGAAGTGAAACTGGAAGTGGCCAAAAGTTGTCCAGATTCATCCGGAAACTGTCCAGGAGTAATTTTGGTGACCCGGAAGCCATTTTAAAAATCCTTGGGCATTTCCGGGCGAATTTGAGCAGTTTTTGCTACTTCCGGGTTCTCAGACTGGCTTCCGGGTCACTATAATTACTCCTGGACAGTTTCCGGATGAATCTGGACAACTTTTGGCCACTTCCGGTTTCAATTCCAGGTTCTCAAAATGGCTTCCGGGTTACCAAAATTACTCCTGGGCAGTTTCCAGATGAATCCGGACAACTTCGGACCACTTCCGGTTGCTTACAATTACTTCCGGGTCACTGCCGGTTCACCTCCGGTCTGTCATGAGTGCCTGCAAGGCCCTGGGGTACTTCCGAAAATGACCCAGGGATGAACATAGGACCGGAAGTAACCTAGATTAAGGAGTGAAAGTGTTCCATTGTCTGTGAGCGACCGGAAGTGAGCCAGATCGAACAGGAGTTACCCAGTGATAGGCATGAGTCGACCGGAAGTAACCGAAATTGACATTCATGTGATCGGAAATCCTGTAGATTGAAGCGGAAGTGGAACAGGAGAGAGGGTGCTCAGAGCAGATCGGAAGTGAGCTTTGAGATGACAAAATGTTGTAACTATAGCTTAAGCTTCCAGCAATTACCATATTTCATAAAGAGATTAGCGCTGGCTTTCTACAGTTTCGCTAAATTAGCGGAGAGGTATCAGCTTTTAGCGCGCGCTAACGTTTGCCCAACTCTGTCGTAGGCTAGGTCAAAATCGTTTATCAGCTGTTTGTTCCTCATAAAAATCCACACCGTTTGACCGATTTTGATTAAACTTGGCACACATGCAGGTCTTGATCCGCGGAATGTCATAGGCTAAGTCTAGGACTCACAGTTCGGAGGTCACGGGTTCGAAACTGTGAACCCGAACTTTTACAGATTTGCGTTATTAGATTTTAATATTACTTATATGGTTTCCAATTTATTTTTGCTTTTCTAGATGCAGAAAGTAGGTGTATCATGGCACGCCAAATAACAGCTAGTATCAATATATAAATATATATATATATATATATATATATATATATATATATATATATATATATATATATATCAAGTCCAACTATAAAAGAGGCTGTGTAAGCGGTGAAATTTTCTAATCCTAGTGAAGCAAGTATTTTAGTATAAGACAGCTACTTGTGTTGACAAATGTAGGAGGATATTGCCTTAAAGTTAATAAATGTCTTCAAGGAAGGAACAGTAATTAGCGGGGATGATTAAACCTAGAGCAAATAAAATAAAATTGATATTAACCCAGAGAGGAAATTGAGTTTACTCCTTGCCGCATAAATTGCCAATATTATCCTCGGCTATTTGTACACTAAAAATTGAATATTTTTCTTTTTAAAAACCGCTCATGATGAAACCGTGTTTCTGAATACAAAAGCCAACTTAGCGCGTTTCCCCTCTTATCTCTTATTATTTGGAAAAGAAACTGTTTAGTTTCGAAAAGGTTTAGTTTTGGTCATTTGTAAAAATATTTAAAATGAAATCTCAAAGAAAAGAAACATTTTAGATTCCACGATGGACAAGAAACTGACAGCATCCTAAGCAGAAATTACTCGCTCCGCCTTCTCAACATTCGCTTCAGGAATACACTATTACGAATACGTTTCTCATTTACTTATCTTCTTTTGCAAAAATCCATTAGATTTTCGAATAAATGGATGGCTAGTTAAGAAAATATCCGAAAATCGGATTTAAATGTTTTAAGCTACCGTACATCAGCCACTCCGCTTTCCGAGTAGCCACCATACATACAACTTAAGTAGCCGAACAACTTAAGCTACTGTGTCAGGAGAATATATTTTACTGATCTCATACAAAGGTCATCAAAGATGCTTTTGCTCGTCACGCAATCCCACTGGAGTTTCTTTTCTATTATATCCCCTGTCTGGCTCTTCGTTTTTGCGTCTCGAACATTTTTCAGTTTACTGGGCCAAACAGCATTAATGGAAGAAAAAAATATTAAATAAGTGCAAACTAAACAAAAGATACTGACTACTTAAATAACTCTTTGGACACTCGTCTAAATTACTGTTGCAGTCCAGTCAAAAGTCCTCCGTCAAAGTTTAAAAATCCTGATGCTTATGATGATCATTAAGATATTTGTATCCTCTGCTCTTTTTTTTTTTTAAAAAAAAAAAAATAACAAAAACAAAAAAAAACAGAAAATTTAGACGAAAAAGCCTTAAGTCTGAATTTCAAAGTTTTCCATTATAATTTACACTCTTCAGATAAAAAAAAAATACAATATTTTGCAAATTAATGTGTAATCAAGCAGTAATTTAAATATTAATAAAATGTGCACAATGCATACGATCGTTTAGTAATATTAGTGCAGTATTAACTTAGTTACTTACTGCAACTCGAAATATTCTTCTCCGTATCTTCGAAAATTCAATGAAAAATCTAGAATAAAAATGATAAATAAATAAATAGTGTTGAAATTAGCTAACAAAAGGATTAAGTATTGGACGTTGATTTTTTTTTTTTTTTTTTTTTCTTCAAATGGAGAAGTTAAACTTTGTAAGGAAATGAAAACTAATTTAAATACCGAACATAAATCAAATAAAAATATAACTCATACAACTGAAACCATATAACTGACTCATATATAAAACTAGAAAATAATTAAAGCAATTATAAGATTAAATAAAATTATAACTAGAGAAATAAACACAATGTACAAATAAATAGCACTTTAAACTAATTTAAAATGGCATAAAGTTACATTAAGTGGTGCCAAAAATAATGTTATTTGAAATCCATTGGTTAAACTCCACAACAATGGATTGCAGCATAAGTTTATTTTATTTTTGTTTTGCCATCCAATGCTAAATATTCCGTATGATTCGGTTCACACAATGAGTGGGTTCATTTGAATTATTATTTATTTTGATTTTAATAATTATTTGTTTTATTTTAAGTTAGTTTTAACTGTCAGTCCTTGTAAGAGCATATCGCCCTTCTAACGGTCCTCCAATAAATAGATAAAAAAAATAATATATTAATACTTTCTCTAATCCTGGTAATAAATTGAGGATTAAAGATATATAAACAAAAATGGCCTTTGAATTCAATATAAGTAGAAAGAATTAAGAAAAGAAGCTTTGAATTTACTGTACAACACAATAGATAGAAATAATTACAATATTTTTCAAAAAAATGAAAGCTTTCCAAATTATCCCTGATTATATCTCTGAAATAAAACCGGATATGTAAATTTATTTATTTTTAGTTACTTTTAAAAAAATTAATATTTCCATATTTTTAAAGACATTGAAATACTTAATTTTTCTTCGGTGTTCATATAAATAAATAATGAAAATACATTTGTAAGGTATTTGTTAATTTCCTCAAATTGTTAAACTATTCAGGCAATATAATGAATATGAAAAGAAATTCATTTCTACCAAAATAATTTATAGATACATCTATAGAATAAAACGGGATGGAGAAGAGATAAAATATTACAGCCAATAATATTTATAGGGTCGGAGCCATCAGAGAATGAATAGCTTTTTAAAACAGCAGTTCTCCCCCCCCCCCCCCCCGGGGCCTTTATGTTCAGCCAATATATTAACAAAAGACCAAGAATGGTTCTCTCTCGGTCTTTTTTAAATAAAAATAGTCATCATTCTGTTCAAAAGATTTATTATTTTATGTCGACTCCGTATAAAAGAAAGTTATGTATGTACTTCGAAATAAATACACAAATTTACAATAACATACTTAGGCGCTCAAAGTTTTAGCCGATTTATTGTTGACTTATATCATATTCCGATGGAATATACGAATAACTGTTGAAAAATTCGCCATATATATATATATATATATATATATATATATATATATATATATATATATATATATACTATATATTTGTCAAATACCACTCACTCACTCACTGACCTATCATCCCCCAGCTTAAACCACTTGACAGAAAATTATGAAATTTTGCATGGACACTCCCTTTAGCATGTAAACACTCGCTAAGAAAGGATTTTTTGATATTCAAATTTTTAAGTATTTTTAAAGGAGTTTGAATTTTTAGTTGGTTAAAGAGCAGGCAAGCCTAGGCAGCATGCGTTGCTAGGACGATAACAAGTCAGCTGTTAGCGTACTGTATCTATTTTATATTATTTTTATTTGTGGATCATTTCAACTACGATGACAGACCTTGAATTACTATAAATAAACTGTGATTATTTCACACGTAGAGTTTACGCTATACCTGGTGTAAAATTACCTGTTACTGGTAACCTATAGATAATGGGTTATCTGTTTGTTGACACTGGTCCGGAGCGCCCTAGTGTCATGAAACATTATCGATTATTGAAAAACATATAGTATGACGGGAACCGCGCTATAATAAACTGCACAAAATTATATATTAGCGTTAATTTTGCTGATACATTATTTAGCACAATAAAATTACTACTTATCTGCAGTGACGAAGCACGGATATTCAGCTAGTATATGTATGTAGTAAAGTTTGCATATGTGTCTGTTTACTTGATAGCGTTCTAAGTTGTATATCGTGTAATATCGGCACACGATATACAACATTTCCCGAAGTAAACGGTCGTACAAGTTACACGCAGAACATTTTGCTTTCTATAATAAAATGAATTATTTCGCAATGGCGTGTCATGGCAGGGCATACAGCTGGTTTTACAATTTTTTTTTTTTTGTTAAGGATAAGGAAATGAATAATTTAATAGGAAACAGATACAAATGTGTACTTAGGACACATACTCAAAAATGTGTAGACGCACAATCATTGCAAGCACAACATTTAAAAAGTTGTAATACAATTTATAAATTTCGGTCTACAAAATAAATAGAATGTGTACTGTTTAAAGAAAAAAAGATCTTAACGGAATGTACAGCGTCATCAGGCTTAAAATCGATCAAATGTTGAATAAATTATAAGGGAGAGAGTATTTTTAGTATTTTCTGTCTTCCTCTCTCACACTTGATCAACCCGCTTAGAATTTTTGTAAGCGAGCAGACAATCTAAGCATTCTTCCAGAATGTAAAAGATTTCCTTTCATTAGAATCTAAAAGTTCAATGGGAACTGGTGAATTAGTGTATATTTTTCTAAGCTAGCCAAACTCATTATTTGAGCCCAGAACCTCTGTGGAATTTAGTGCGGAGCATAGCAAAGGCCTGTGACCGCTGCTGGGCCCAAGACTAAACTTCTATCATTAATCTATAGCCACTCTCAAGTTAATGTATTTAGAAATTATTCTTTCTGTTCACTTTAAGAAAATAACTAATAATAAAAAAATTTGTATGTACCAGAGTAGGGCACAAATCAACTAAATGATTGACAAATCGATTACATTTTACTTATGACTAATCAATTATAGGATAAAATAAGTTAATCACAACTGGAGTAAATCATCAATCATAGGTTATATTAATCATATGTGAAGTTAGTCTCCAATCAATCATTACTCGTCAATCATTAATAGTCTGTACTAATGATTGACATGACTAACGTTCCAAAAACTTTTAGTATTAGGCTAATATCAAGTTGTTTACACATACAATCTATACATTAGGCCATGGAATTCCTTCATGAGCCAGTTAATCATCAATCATAAATCAAGTTTTTTTTTAGTCTTTAATCATTAATCTGCGTAAGGTTAGTCAGTAATCATCAATCATTACTCAAAGCATGTTTAATCATTTATCTTCAATCATAGGCTAGAAAGCAGTAGTCGTCACTCATTAGTCATGGAGAAATATGATTGATCATTCATCAATCGTTACTCACATTCCAAATAATCATTAGTCATGAAATTAATCACAGTTTGTCCTACTCTGGTATGTACAATGTACATACATACAAGAAATATATAATGAATATTATATATTACCTTATAAAAAATAGTTGCATTTTACCTAACGCATATCTAGCCTCTCTGTTCAGCTTATTTTCATAGTTTTCAAATAATTTTATACTAGTTGTAACTTTTTAGAAAACGAAAAAGAAAAATTATCGAGTTCAAAATAAAAAAAAACAGTCAATCTAATAAAAAATTGTAGCTCTATTTACCATCTTGTTAAATATATCTAAGGTTTTTTTATAATAATAAAATTAGCACGCTGTGCTTTTTATATTATATTTTATATTGTTATATTTATATAAACTTAAACATTAGTACATTTTAAGGATGACAGTGAATATTTCATTTTTATTTTTTTTTCTTCTTTTTTTTTTACGGCGCACTGACATTTGGGCCATTAGAATAATGTTATCAGACATTATTGATGAAATCCTTGAAGATGATAACGTTAGAAAGGTATTAAACTTTATAGACAAAATGAAACTAATAAATAAAATCAACAGAGATAAGATGAAGTAAATAATCAGGATAGTGCATGGTGAGTGTGTGTTATGCCTGTGTTAGAGAATATGTGAGTGAGGTTGCATGGATATGGGGTTGTGTATGTGAATGGTGTGTCATGTGTGTATTTGTGTAAGTGTGTATTTACATTTGTTTGTGTGTACAGGCACGCAAATAAATATTACGTGGAAAGTATACTGCAAGTAATTTATTTAAATTTTAACGTCCATTATTATTTACTAAGAATGTTTGGACGGGATATCTATATATTACCACACTTTTCTAGCCAGGATAGGGCTGATGCCTTTTCTTTTTTCTAAAGAAAAGCCACCACCCCATAGTGGTAATCGAACCCACGACCTTTGGCACGGAGTGTTAAGTGCTCACGCCTTAACACTCGCGACCACCGGGCCTCCGCAAAAAATTTAAGTAAGTCAAATAAACCAGGATCAATAATAAATAACGGCAATAATTCAATAAAATCCAAAAGCTGTCTTAATCAGTTATAAAGGATTTAAGACAGCATTTGGATTTTCACCTCATTTCTTTTGGTTCTCATTCACCTCATTTTTTTTTTTTTTTTTTTTTTGCATTTAATAATTATTAAATGCAAAAGAAATGAGGTAAATATGACACCACCAAACATAATGAAAGTTTATTCAATGATATTAATGCCCCTACCAAAAATATATCTACCAATGTTCGAGTTTAGTAATATTGCAAATTCTATTTCGTTGTTAATACCTGATGATAGCAAATATGTATTCAAAGGCCTCGTGCGAAATAAAGAAGTATTGTGGAAGAGAAACTTTTCTCACCTTCTGAAATTTTGTAGTGCCTTTTCCCCCCTTAGAGTAGTATTATACTTGAGGACCACTACTGGCCAAACATCTTGATCATGGTCCTAAGCTCATGGGGTATAATCATAAAAAGAAAACCCAGCGCGAATGTACTATTGTTGGAAAACTCACAAAGCTGAATGAGCCCAACGCGAGGCTCGCTGTTGCTGAATGGAAGGTTAAAAATCTCTCGGATAAAAGAGCGTATAAGCAGAAGTCGGAGAAAGCCATTGTGGAAGATGGCTGCATAAAGGACCCGCAGAGAATGACCACTTTAGCTGCCCATTCATCCACAAGCACACAATTTTCTCTCCATGAATATTAGCAGCAATGGCGTATCGCTCTCTTATTCTCTCTATTTCGCTCTTTATCTCTCTCCGAGTATTTTAAGGCGGTTCCACTCGAAGTTTTCGATTCAGAGCATCCTTTCAGCCCCGAGGCAATCTCCTGCAGTGAATAACCCCTCAGGCTAAGATGTCCTTAGCTTTTTGGATAAACCAGAACTCAGAGAGTATGTATCATTCAACCGCTAAGCCTAGTTACATATTTACCTACTCATCATTAAGGACAATAAAGTATACATTAAGGGAAGAATCAATAACTAACTTGGAGCTAAAGAAAATATTATCTTGTGCAAATTAAACCAATCAACTTGTACAAATACATCAAAACTTTCTAATGTAACAGATGTTCAAAAAGCCAAATATTATTAAATTGATCAACTGGAGAAAAAGAAGCAACCAAGTGCTAAGAATGGAGAGGAAATAAAACAAAAAGCAGAAAAAGGATAAGAGAAGATTTTTAAACCAAGTGAAAAGAAGAATATCATGGATTCAAGAATTGATTGTACCAAAAAAAAAAAAAAACAAACTTCGAAATCGAAGATTAAATCAGTTTTTCGAAATGATTGTTGTGTTCAGTTGTTTGTTGTATTTCACCACTTACAGAAAAGTATGAAGAGAGAGGAAAAAAATTTAGAATTATATTAAAAAATAAAAAATAATATACTAGCCCTAACGAAAAATATAATAAGTAAAAGTAAATTAATCACAACAAATAATTTTAGTTATTACTAATTTACTTTTTCTTATTATTATATTTTAGTATATTTCTTATTATGTTAGGGTTAGTATATTTATTTTTTTATTTTTTAATGTAATTCTAAACATTTTTCCTCTCTCCTCGTACTTTTCTTACTAGTAGTTCTAGTGGATTATTTTGCAAGTTGTTTCTTTTTTCAATGTTTCATATTTGTCATACTTGGATTTTTTTTTAACAACCTTTCTTTTCTACATTTATTGTTATTTTACATGTTCTAGAAATTTAATTTATGTACTCATGTATCGAGCAAATCGCCATAGTTGCGAATGCTCTTAAATAAATAACTGGGACTACAATTCGGCTCAAAATATTAAACAAATTCATATAAAATGAGGCCTCAAGAACATGAGAACATTAGACCTTTATGAAATTGTAAGAACAACCGCTACACATCAATAACACAACACTCGCTGGTGTCAGCGCTTATTACGCTTGTCACTAGCAGAGGACTTTCTGACTAGCCCCTCAAGAGACACGAATAAAGCAAGAAACGTGTCGGGCAAAAAATACAAAATAATGTAATAATTGAAATCGAATTGTTCACTACTTTCTCGATTCCCTGCCTTCAAAAAGAAATACACTGACAAGGGGAGTATATAGCGATGGCGTCACCGATTTGGACCATTTTTTTTCTGGTGATTCTACACGGAAAAGTAGTCGACACGTATCCGAGCGTTCCGTCCAATGCGCCTCAGGAGCCGAGAAATAAAATAAAATAGGTTGAAAGTGCTTATTTTTTATATGGAGTTTAGAAAATGATATCGACATGATTCTTTCACCAATTCATTCGTTTTAATGAGTAGATTAAAGGAAAAATATAATCGTTAAACAATAATATATTTATCGTCAAATAAATTCCCAGAACTCGTAGAAACACCCCGATTGGAAGGAAATGTGTCTTATTAGGGCCTTTATCGACCCTCCAAGTTTGGTTTGAATCGGGTAAATATTCGTTGAAATACATTATTTTTTTATTTTTGTAATATTCCCAAAATTTGAATTTAGGGGTTTTTCGATGTGCTAAAAACGAATCTGACATCCGTTTTTAAATTAAAAATTTTTTTATAATCGATAACTTTTTAATTGTAGGTATATGGAATATTTTGGCAGAATAATGACTTCTATAGAGTCGAGTATGTAAAACAATTTTTTATTTAAAAGCGGATGTCAGATTCGTTTTTAGCACATTGAAAACCCCCTAAATTCAAATTTTGAGAATATTACAAAAATAAAAAAAATGTATTTTAAATTTTGGTAAGGGGGGACCTTTAAAATTTTTTTAAAGATTCAACAATCTGGCCATATTTCAACGAATATTTACCCTATTCAAACCAAACTTGGAGGGTCGATAAAGGCTCTAATTAGACACATTTCCATCCAATCGGGGTGTTTCTACTTGTTCTGGGATTGACGTTATATGCAAAAACGTTTACATTTTATTTTTACTTTGAGAACCATTTTTTGCAAGTATGTTTAGAGATAATACAACAGTCATTAGAAAAAGGAGTCTTTCTTCTTTCGAAAGATTTCAATGACGTAAAAATAGGATAATCTCAAGGGGAGATATTGAATTTCAAAACGTCTTGTTACTTTTTCGCTTACAAATTTTTACTCTCTTCTAGACTGGGAAAAATAATTATTTTTTGTTTTCAATGATATTCACCATATTAGGGTTTCTTAGAGTGCTGAGTTTAAATCTGCTATTATTTTTGGTGTAAAAAAATGTATAAAACTAGTTTACTTGAAAACGTAAGCATATTTTTGAATTTATTTGACGATAAATATATTATTATAGACTATTTTTCGATGTAGAATCACGAGAAAAAAATGGTCCAAATCGGTGACGCCATCGCTGTATACTCCCCTTGTGAGTCAAAAAAGTATTGGCAATTTAATAAATAAAATAATAAAATAATTTACAATACATATATATATATATATACTTTTTCTTCCATTGTTGACCTTAAACTTCAATATACTTGTTTTTTGTAGCCAATAGGTCATAAAAACACTCCTTTCACTTCCTATATTTTATTATTTTCACCCTAACCGGTTTCGAGCTATTCTGCTCCTCCTCAAAGGGTATTTCCTAAAATTATTTGTACATTATACATGTATAATTTGATTGGAAGAATTACATTTTTTTACAACATTGTGTGTATACTTACATTCGATGGTCTTTTCCCATCACGTACAATTATATAAAGTAATTTTAATATCGCATAGCAATATGCGTCTCAGGGTTATGAAACACTATTTTCAATGATATTCACCATATTAGGGTTTCTTAGAGTGCTGAGTTTAAATCTGCTATTATTTTTGGTGTAAAAAAATGTATAATACTAGTTTACTTGAAAACGTAAGCATATTTTTGAATTTATTTGACGATAAATATATTATTATAGACTATTTTTCGATGTAGAATCACGAGAAAAAAATGGTCCAAATCGGTGACGCCATCGCTGTATACTCCCCTTGTGAGTCAAAAAAGTATTGGCAATTTAATAAATAAAATAATAAAATAATTTACAATACATATATATATATATATATATATATATATATATATATATATATACTTTTTCTTCCATTGTTGACCTTAAACTTCAATATACTTGTTTTTTGTAGCCAATAGGTCATAAAAACACTCCTTTCACTTCCTATATTTTATTATTTTCACCCTAACCGGTTTCGAGCTATTCTGCTCCTCCTCAAAGGGTATTTCCTAAAATTATTTGTACATTATACATGTATAATTTGATTGGAAGAATTACATTTTTTTACAACATTGTGTGTATACTTACATTCGATGGTCTTTTCCCATCACGTACAATTATATAAAGTAATTTTAATATCGCATAGCAATATGCGTCTCAGGGTTATGAAACACTAGTATCCTAACCTTCCTCCCCGTAAACCTGTCTACAGTCCCCGTCATTTCTATTCTGCACTACAAGGTTCTGAAAGATTTTATTTAAGTATTTGATGTCCTTTTTTTTATTTACCACCTGTTCCTGTCTTTCTACAATGTAAAGGTTTTCTTTAATCTTTCTTTTGAGGCTGTTTGGTTCTTTATCTAAAATTTTTGCTTCCTGAAAATTGAATGAGTGGGAATTTTCTGTGGCGTGTTCTGAGAGGGCCGTTTGACATTGTGAATGATCGTCTACACTTTTTGCATGCTGCATGATACGCTTTTTGAGAATTTGTTCGGATTCTCCTATATATTTTGCGCTACAGTCCCTACATTCTAGCAAATAGACGTTATATTTAGTCAAAAGTTTGTCCCTTTTTATTTTGATATTACTAAAATTATTTTCTATTTTACTATTATATCTCCATGTTACATTCGCTGCTTTATTACAAATTGATTTTAGTTTATGTTCTATTGTCGGATTGTATGTGAAACTGTACCATTTTGCACTATTGTTGTCTTTGTCTATAGAATTGTTTTTGTCCTTAGTTGTCCGTTCATTTGTAAAATCATTTGTAAGGAGACTCATTAAATTGGAATACATTGAAAAAGCAGAAGCTAAGACAATAGTAAACAACAATAGCCTTATTCCAAGCATATATGGCTTAGTTAAAGTACACAAACCAGATAAACCCTTAAGGCCAATAGTTAGTGCGTGTGAATCCCCAACACAAAGATTAGCCAGGTGGTTACAAAAGGACTTAAAAGACTTTTGTGACGACAATCCATTTGACGTTCAAGACGCTGTGGAACTTAAGGAAAAATTAAGCAATATGGAGGTGCCAACTAGTTATAGTTTGGTCTCATTTGACGTTCAAAATATGTTCCCGAATATTCCGATTAACCAAGCGATTCAAATAGTTGATAAAAACTGGGATAAAATTAAGGAAAAAACTAAAATTAAAGATAAACACATGTTTTTGGAGGGACTTAAACTATGTTGCACAGGGGGTTATTTTAAATTTCAGGATAAAATTTACCAGCAAAAAAGAGGTTTACAAATGGGTAACCCATTGTCGGTTGTACTTAGTGGACTGGTAATGAATGACTTACTAACCAACGTAATAAAAAATACTGACATACACATACGATTCTTATACAAATACGTGGACGATCTGTTGATATGTGTCAAGGGGAACGAAATTGAAGCGTTGCTACATAAATGCAATAGTAGGTTTGAAACTATAAAATTTACATTGGAAAAGGAAAAACATAATGAGCTGATTTTTCTGGATATGAGAATTATTAAACGAGGTAATAAACTACAATTCAAATGGGAACCGAAAGCAACAGCTTCGGAACGTACAATCAATTTTTATTCCAATCATCCAATCAAATTCAAGAAAAACTTAATATATAACAGAATGCTAACAGCCTATAAAAGAACTACATCAAATAACTATAAAGAAATAGAAAATAAAATAGAACAAATATTTTTAAAAAATCAATATCCCATAGAAATAATAAGAAATGAAATACACAAGGCTTATAAAAACATAAGAATTTCAAAGAAAAAAGTAAACGATAAAAAAAAAAAAAAAGGGGGAATATGATCCACATATATTTCCATTTCACAATGACTTATGGTGGGAGAAATGGTTTGAAGGTAATAATATAATAAAGAAAAGGAAACGGGATGACACAATAACTAATACGGACAATACGTGTAAGAAACAAAAATGGAACGGGACAGAAATGGACAGCAATAAAAAGGACAATAAAAGAAAACGAACAGAGGAGGACAGAGAACAAAATAAGACTAACAACAACAAAAAATTAAAACAAACCAGGATGGACAAATTCATTATTACAGAACCGAAACAACTAACGGACGTAGGTAACAGTAATATACATATTTGGGAACAACGGACAACTAAGGACAAAAACAATTCTATAGACAAAGACAACAATAGTGCAAAATGGTACAGTTTCACATACAATCCGACAATAGAACATAAACTAAAATCAATTTGTAATAAAGCAGCGAATGTAACATGGAGATATAATAGTAAAATAGAAAATAATTTTAGTAATATCAAAATAAAAAGGGACAAACTTTTGACTAAATATAACGTCTATTTGCTAGAATGTAGGGACTGTAGCGCAAAATATATAGGAGAATCCGAACAAATTCTCAAAAAGCGTATCATGCAGCATGCAAAAAGTGTAGACGATCATTCACAATGTCAAACGGCCCTCTCAGAACACGCCACAGAAAATTCCCACTCATTCAATTTTCAGGAAGCAAAAATTTTAGATAAAGAACCAAACAGCCTCAAAAGAAAGATTAAAGAAAACCTTTACATTGTAGAAAGACAGGAACAGGTGGTAAATAAAAAAAAGGACATCAAATACTTAAATAAAATCTTTCAGAACCTTGTAGTGCAGAATAGAAATGACGGGGACTGTAGACAGGTTTACGGGGAGGAAGGTTAGGATACTAGTGTTTCATAACCCTGAGACGCATATTGCTATGCGATATTAAAATTACTTTATATAATTGTACGTGATGGGAAAAGACCATCGAATGTAAGTATACACACAATGTTGTAAAAAAATGTAATTCTTCCAATCAAATTATACATGTATAATGTACAAATAATTTTAGGAAATACCCTTTGAGGAGGAGCAGAATAGCTCGAAACCGGTTAGGGTGAAAATAATAAAATATAGGAAGTGAAAGGAGTGTTTTTATGACCTATTGGCTACAAAAAACAAGTATATTGAAGTTTAAGGTCAACAATGGAAGAAAAAGTATATATATATATATATATATATATATGTATTGTAAATTATTTTATCAATTTTAGAAGGACAATGTTATGCATATTCACACTCAATGGAAGAGAACTTCGTAAAATATAAATGTCACAGCATTAGGTTTAGTTAACGATAAACAACATGAAGTCCGACTCACAGGAACTGCGTCATCTTAGCGCAGTTCTTATCCATAACTTCTTATCCCTAGTGTCATTTTGAAAGCTTGGAATTTGTGTATATAATACTTTATTAAAATCTTAAGCGCCTACGCTCATAAAATATAAAAGAAAAGTGAGAGAAAACTTGTAGAAGCGGAAATTACTCACTCATTTGACTTCAGCTTGGAAAGCTTTATTACAAAAAAAACCATAAATTCGTTCTTATTTTAAGTATCTGGTTTCACTAGCAAATTCATTTTACAGAAAAAATCAATTATAAATACAACAAGCAATAAAATACCGAGGAAATCAAACATAAAGAACCGTTCCAAGTAAGAACCAACACTTTCGAGGTTCTAAGAACCCGCGTGAGATAGTCACATGAAAAATGTCTTCAGAACCGTTTGTGTAGAACATTTAGTAAGCTTTGGGATGGTCACTGTCTACTTACCAGGATTCTCCAGTCGTTTTCGAGATATCTAAAAAAATATACGAAAATCCAAAACATGGTCATGTCTGTTAATAAATTATTTTTTACTAAATTTCCTTAACTCCAAAAGTAACTAAAATTTAAATGTCTTATTTTGTATGAATGTCAAAAATCTAGATTTTTTTTTTTTAATAAATTCTTAATAAATAACATTATTCTTTCTCGTAAAGCATGTTTATTTGTAATCATTACCAAAATTAAACTATTTTCAATACTTTCTTGACCAACTTCAGTTAAAATGTAATATATATATCCACGTATCACATACATCGATCCGACAGGTTTATTTAAGGAGTGTAAGTGAAATTCTTCTGGGCTGAGAACATATGGTTTTGACATTATTTCTGCCTGGAATTGTAATGAGACAGCTGATGCCTGTGTACAGCTGGTCTCCCTTATTGCTACTGTAATTTCTTAGGGTTAACCTTATTGCCAATTCCTTCAGTATTTCTTCTTATTTATACACAATTTATTTTCCTTTTATATTTCTCATTATATTTATTTTCAATCCCTAAATAATAATACCCAGAATTTAATAAATATATACTTTTTTTTTTAAATATAAGCATGAATCGACAAATTTGCTGGTTTATTTAAACTGAGTTAGAATACCTGAAACGAGGGCCCTGGGGCAGATACTATAGAGGTATCTGATTCATGACCATAAGGCACACTAGGGAGATAGTGTGGTCAGTACTATGCTCCGGCCGCCTGATTTTCCCCTTGGCTGCTTCGACTGCTAGAGTCATTAGCATCCAAGGTACCCATTGATAAATTTATTAAAGGCTGGGTTGGCCTAGGGACGGTCAGGGAGGCCGAATTCAACCCATGAACAAAGACACTAGAAGAAAAAATCTTTAGTGCTTGCTCGGGATTCGAACTCAGGTCCTCCATCTTATTAGTCCAGTGCTCTATCACTGAGCTAACGTCGCCCCCTATATACATATATATATATATATATATGTATATATATATATATATATATATATATATATATATATATATGAAGTTGGATTGGGGGAAGAAAATTTACTAAAATATTGAAAGAAATAAAAATGTGCTTAACATAAATTTATTTATTAAATAATTATTTTTTAAATAAAGCGCTAAAAAGACAAATTCAAATGAATATTTAAGAAATGTGAGTAAAAAGCATGGATAGATTTTTTTTTTTTTTTTTTTTTTTTTTGGCTCATCGACATTTCTGCCATTAGCGCTAGCATGGATAGATTTTTAGAATCAATAAAGGAAGGTATATCGGAACAGCATAAAATACTATTTAAATATTCATTTATTTAAGCTGAATTAAGCCGCGCAGGAGCTGCGTAATGTTAGTGTATTTTCATATTTTGCATGTAGATTGTGTGATTTGAAAAAGTCAGAATGAATTCTCCTAATCTTTTGTCTCTCCGAATACCTCTTCTAGCAAAAAAATGCTACAAACTCCAAAACTTTTTGCCTAATAGCCTAATTTTTAAACAAAATGCAAATAGTAATGAATAAGTCATAATAATCATACCGAAGAAAATAGTAATCATTTTCGAGAAAGGACCAATAAAAAGCAAATTTAAGCAAAAACAAAAGGAAAAGTGATATAAAAATAAAAAAGCTTGTTTTATTATATGTATATATATATATATATATATATATATATATATATATATATATCGGGCATATGTAATGAAAGGTGATTGGGTATGTATAGTTATTCTCATCGTCGGCAGTATGTTAGTATATGCCTTTATTTTTATATATTATTTTATTATAGTTTACAAGATAGGTAAATATACCACATGAGTATATGACTTAAAAAAAGCACACAAACATAACGATGTGTAGACATATATAGAGAAACGTATACATATTCAGAGAATCATTTCGTAGAAACGGAGAAGATTTGAAGAATTTTTATATAAATTCATTCATGAGTGCCAACCCTATTAGCTACATTTCTCCGTGTAAGAAAGTGGGTCATTCCAACGAATAAGTTAAAAGAAAAGATTATATATTCGTCGAGGAAAACGCGATGCCGCATTAATAGAGAACTGTCGACGTTACGGTACAAGTGCTCTAGATTGGCGTGCTTCACTCAACTTAAGGATCTATAACTTTTACAAGGATCTAAAAAAGCCGAACTGCTTATAGAAGAAGCATGGGTTTTCAGATATTTCAGCTATAGAATACCGATTGGGCAAGCTATATATAGTGCAGCCTAAGTTCAAGAAATTGATGTGCCCTTAAAAAATATAAATATGATCTATTTCAAGTGTGCCAGGACTATTTAAGGAGAACATGTGTAAGGAGTAATAGTCCAGGCATCTAGGAGTTATAGTCCAGGCATCTAGGAGTTTATAGTCCAGGCATCTAGGAGTTATAGATGGAAATGTTTTGAACACAATTTTTAACTTCATAACTTTGTTTCAGCTAGTTAGAAGGTCAACACATCAAAAGTGCTCACCCGTAACCTTTGTGCCGCAGGGGAGGGGGGTTTAGAAGGTCCCATGATTCGGGTTTTCACTTATATCTCGGAAACCCTGCGTCCTAGCGACATTCAATAAAGTTTTTCGAGATATCTTTAGTTTTCGAAATATCTGCTCTTGAATGTCTTGTCATTTTGGGGAAAACACCTTTGCCGCATATTTTTCCCCCGTTTTGACCGGATAACTGTTCAACGATATACAAAAAAAAAAACTAACGGTTATAGCGGGGTAGAGTATTGCATTCCCTTCAATAATATATATTACTTTGCTATTTTATGTATTTTCCTTCAAACGTAAAAATAATTTTAGTGTTCATCGTGAAATCTGAAATTTAGCGACTAATGTCAACAGAAATTTCATTGCATGGAACCCGGCCAACCCAATTCAGCAACAAAGCTCCCGAGTAGTGCGGGACTAGCATCAGCAAGGCTGAGCCAATGTTCCAGCCAATCAATGTTCTTCATTAATTAAAATAATCTCCACTGCAAATTTATTTTTTAATTGTGAACATGATTTTTTTACTCTCTACCTGGCTCAAATTTTTTTTAAAAGAAATTTGGTACAAAAATACTACGTGTGACTTGAAAGGCAAGTTCCATACCCAGCAGAATCCGTTAACCGGAATAAGTTTTTTGAAAGGAAATTCGTAACGCTTACGTTTTTGCGCCTCTAGGCTACCGGTACACTTTTATATAATTGATCGTGGGGAATGGATAAAACTATATTTCTCTAGGGATTTCCAGATATATGAATTGTCATATACCTCGCGGCACTTTCACCTCATGATTAGGGACCGGATTCTTAGGTTTTTACCTTTCTCCCAATCATGGTAATGATCCGATTTTTATATGATTCGCGTCTTGTAGTATCATTTATGCAAATTTGGAAGAACCTAAAAAAACCTATTCAGGATGATATCACCTAAAATCACCTAAATAACGATGGACTGACCTAGACAGAACTGACCTTTGAATTTAAAAATAGAATTCAATGAAATCATTTCTTCGATCAAACAATTTTTCTTAAATGCAACTTCCCGGGTCCAGACGTTCAGGGAAATTGTACTAGGAGTATCGCATCCACCAGAACACATTTTAACACGGTGGGGAAAAAAATAAAAACAGTTGTTGACACTTTGGATATGAATGAAGCAGCTGCCATTTCTAAGGCTTCGATGTTCCTCCAGACGAGATTCGTGGTGCATTCGCATTCCAAAGAGCACATTTCTCAGCTCTTCCAAATCTCATTGGAAAATTGGAATTGACAACACTGGAGCTAAGAGATGCGATGAAATACTCTCCTATGGCGTCTTGTGACGTACAGGGGCGCGTCTTTATCTTTCTCCGCTTTTAAAACAGTTCTCTAAGACAACAGGAAGAATTTCACCGTCGAAAACCAGGGCAGTTCTTTAGAAATTGGAACTCTTTTGCAGAGAAACTTCAAAATGTCCTTTACATAACTATTTGTTCTAATTGTTTTGTTTCATGTTCTTATTTATTTTTTTTATTGATGTATGTTTTATTAATTAATTTTTTGCCCTCCTTTTTTTTAAACATTATAATGTATTATATTTAAATAAATGTCATTCACTTTGCTTTTAAATAAATTTTTCTGTTGAATATTTGGACGACTTATTCTTTTTTTAAAATAATACCTCCGTCTTATTTTTATTTGCTCATTTTTTTTCCTTCTTAATATACTATTCTATAAAATAAGGTTATTTGTTGTTTATTTTGATGTCACTGCACATACATATTAATTTATCAATTACAAATTAATCAAAATTATTAATGATAAATTATAATAGGTAGAACTTATTTTTCGAACCTATTGAAACATTTTTATCACCTAAAAAAACCTAAAATGGATTTTTAAATAAAAAACCTAAAAAAGGCCTATTTTTTGAACCTATTCAAAACATTTTTACCACCTAAAAACTATTTTTAAATATAAACCTAAAAAGACCTATTATGCCTGTTGCAAAAACCTAATTGGGTGCTCATTTTATCCTAAAAATCCGGTCCGTACTCATGAAAATACAGTAGGGACCGAAATGTGAGCATTGTGACTCAACATTGACCATAAAACACCTACTAAAAGTATGTATACAAAGACAAAACCATGAGTTTCCGTACAATATGACAGACCTACTAGGTGATAGGAGCCAATATATAGGACAAAGACTTTTAGTACCTGAAAAAGACCAACATACTCGACAAATTATAATGTGTCCTCTTGGAGTAGATTGAAACATTAAAACAACACATAAAATTGGAAAAATAAGGGAGAAAAATATTCGTTGATATAATGAGATGTTAAGCATTCCATTAAAATAAAAATAATACTATATATACTACCATCGTAAATACAATATAATAGAAAAGTTTGAAATTCTATTAATTTACAATTAAAAATAAAATGATTAAAATAAATTTCTATTTTAAACTGTTTTTTTTTTATTTTTTTTTGTTTTTGTTTTTTAACGGCGCATCGATAAATATGGGCCATTACCAGGAATATTCTCAACGAGCCTTGGGATGAGAAAATTCCTGTCGCCGGTGGTGATCGAACCCACCATCTCCCGCTTATGAATCTAACGCGCTAGCCACTAGACCACGGGAGACCCTTTTAAACTATAATGATTAATAACTTATTCATGAAATGAAAATGTAGTTGAGTAACCTGTCTTCGGGACCCTCATATGAGATGGTGTAATCCTGCACTTTGTAAATATGTCAAGATACTGTCTACCTTCAGCGAGAAGTTCACACATGTTGAATGGTATGGTTAAGTCTTGCCGTCTAATGGAGTCTGTTAGGATATGCTTTATTGGCAGTTCAGTATGACAAATTTCTCATAATGGTGTCTGTTTTCTTGTCATGAGGTACTCGTGAGGAAGTATTGAATGGCCAATCCTAAGTCGAGCCAATACAACCTCCTCCCTTCTATTGGCTCGATAACTGGATGGCCAGTTAATCGAGCCAATAGAATTTAATACTTGTTCCTTTAATACTTTATAAAAGTTGAATTGCCTAGCCGCGAAAACATATAAAATAATAAATATATCTCGAAACCGGTTGGGAAGTGGTATTAAATGTAAACCATCTATTAGAAATCTTATTTAATTTACAAAAATACGAATGTTAAACACTTTTGATAGAGAGGTTTCATTTGCACAAATCGGTGCTTAAATGGAGTAATTTCCGATTAGAATACTGTTTGTTTTCACTTGTGGCGCCTGAGATCTCGCTTCGGTTTGAGATTTCATTTTATGACATGACATGAAAAAACGTAAACACATTACATTTTTTGCAAAAGATTAAGACATAAAATTAACTGTTTCTATTCTAAGGGTGCCCCCCATAAACGGTGAGGAATATTTCAAGATTTGGACTGCGCAGTGGAAATCTTGAAATATTCCTCACCTAGTTTGGGATACCCTTGAGGTTGACGGGTACAGTCCATCGAAGTAGAATGATAAAACCAATATTTTAACTGTGCAGGCCAGGCCTGATGTGTGTGTACAAGAGGAAATTTGCTTCACATTCAGAGGGTCTACTATAAGGCGTCGTTCACTCTGGAGCGATGTACGATACGCGATATATCGTAAGGGATATGGCGCGACGATTTATTGCTAGGAAGGTTCAGACAGCGGGCGATAAATCGGCGCAATCTGTGGGATAAAAATATGGTGTGGACACAATTCTCACTAATTCAGTTAGAAATATGAGCTGAAGTGAGGAAGAGGTTCTAGTGGCTTACTGGTTCAGGCGAAGGATGAGAAGGAAATACTGGCTGCATCACTACAACCTTAGCAACGAGCAGTATAGCTAGGCTGTTGTATCTCGAGACCATTCTCAATATGAAACAAAATTCAACGAATCAAATGAATCCTGAAAACTTTCATTTTTTGAAAAGTTTAGAGTAATGAACCCATGAAAGAAAAAATACACACTTAAGGAAGGCTATTTGTCCAGATGAAAAACTTCTAAGCAGTCACGAGCTTTCGCTAAATTAATAAAAGAATCACAGAACTGCCACGAAACTAATCGCTGGAGAGACCGACAAGCGGCACTTCGAGAGATATGTCGCTTGCGATGTGTTGTGCAATCGCGCTGCTGTGAACCTTTGTTATCGCCTCCCTTTACATTTTAACTATTTTGTCTGTGCGTGTCGCGTATCGCATATCGCTTACGATATATCGTGGTCGTACGACGCCTATCTGTCAAGTTAATAAATCTCAATTCCTAGTCTTGAGATTTATTAACTTATCGTGTGTGTGCTAGATCCGTTTAGTCCAACCCATGAGGCCAAACTGTGCAGTCTAGGGATAAGAGCGGAAACGGATTCTAAGATGACGCAGTTCCTGCGAGCCTGACATTTTCCCCAATAGTTGTAAAATCGTCCCAAAACCACAAAACCCCTGATATGATAACATATCGTGAAACACACGCCTATACTAGAGCTGAACCCTCCAAGATAAGACAGCCCTAGGATGAAGGGATAGGACCACTGGTTCTAGACACAGCTAGGGAAGGCTTTATTCCTCCGCAGGGACACAGGCTTGTCAGCAACATTTCCTAGGTCCCTTTCTCATCTCGCCCAATATCCCTGTGTCTATGTATTTCACCCTTTAGTACTTCCTTTCGAATACACACACACACACACACACACACATATTTATATACATACATAGATACATACATACTACCTGTTACCCGGCGTGCCATACTACACCTACTTAACATTATTATAAAGAAAAATGGCTTCTAGGAGCAGTCTTCCTAAACTCCACTCAGTGTTGCCCTTCTTCTTAACAGAACATAAGAAAATTGATCTTAACCAGCATGCAGTTAATATATATATATATATATATATATATATATATATATATATATATATATATATTCTCTGTTCAAGCTCCCAGCGTTTCCAAAAATGGTACGATTCTGACAAAATTTGGTATGAAGATCTTTCGCCTATTTTGAAAGGTCAGGTTCGTTAACTTTTCGCCTATTTTGAAAGGTCAGGTTCGTTAACTAGCACAATCCGTCCACCAGAACATGGCTTTTGGGGCGAAAATCGGATCGCTTACGGTTTCGAGTTCATTTGCTTGCAGGTGCTCGTTTTATAGATTTCTTAACGTATAAAAACGAATGAAACCATTTTTAAAGCGATATCTGTAACCGTTTTCGAGAAACATTGAAACACCTACTTTTCCAAATTAATTTTCGGTTTGGATATTCGTAAACGATTGATTCAGTTGAAACTTGTTCCAGACGTTTGGCATCCATCTAATGAAAGATAGTTAAATTTTGGTTCCGTTTGTAGTTGAGGATGTTCTTGAAATGAAATATTTCATTAACAGGCAAGAAATGTTTAGGGATTTTCGTATATTTTCTAAAATATCTCGATAACAGTTGGTAAATCGTGGTAATTGGAATGTAACCATTCGAAAGCTTACTAAATTCTCTACAAAGAAGATACAGATGTAATTTTTGATGGGGTGATGTCAATCGGAGAAATAAGGACTTGTAACTTCGAAATTGTGTTTTGCTCTTTTGAGCGGGTTTCTGCATCTGTTTCTTAACGTTTTAATTGGTCGTTTCTTATTTTAATTACAATACCCAGAAAAATAAGAATTTTACTAAAACAAGGCAAGAAAATGTGAAACAGTGCCAGTGAGAAGGTGGGAGGAGTCGCTTATGATACTGTCAGTTTCCTATTGTGGCGCCTTAAATCTACTTACACTTCGACATTTCATTTTATATTTTTCACGAAAGATCAAACTCCACCCATAACTGCTAATATTCCTTTACAAAAAGCACCAGAGATATGAATGGAACGGAGCTAAGATGACGCAGTTCATCCGAGTCGGACCTTTTAAGCCTGGGCCTTCTGGTTTAGCTTTTGCGAGTTTTTACAAGCTTTTGATGACGCCTTCAAGTAATTGACACCTAGAAAGAATTTTGGCCTTCCTCTTCTTCTGGTCACTTATCAACAAGCTTTTCTCTTCGGAACTATGGTATGGTCATCGGCCAGAATTCAGAGAGTGAGTTTTTACTCTGAAACGTTCTGAATATAATATTATTGAAGACTATTGGACGAAGTCGAATCCAGACTCCCTAAGATCCCCAGGAACGATTTGCTGGAGAGTTTAGCGAGAGTTGCAATGCTATCCTTCTAGTAAATAGCCCAATTTCCTGTTTGGAACTACTCTCCGATCCCAGCCTCCTTCTGGTAACACTCTCACAGTCATATAGAGTTCTAACATTATATTAAACGAAACATTATACCTTCAAATCTATTAATATTAATCGAAAATTCTATTTTAAGAAGAAGAAGAAAACTTTATTAACAAATAACAATATGGGCTGCCCAACTATATCGGGTTGCTGGCAACATAGCATGCTATTAGTTATTAGTATTGCTTTCTGCAAAAATTACTAAGTATAGAGAAAAGGAAAAACGTATGACACACAGCGTAATCAGCACGATCCCTAATAACCGAATAAGTGATTTCAAAACCTCCAAATAGAGAATCCTTAGTAAATGCCGGAAGCTTACTATCATTCCAAGAACAATAAATTCTATGGAGAAAAACAAAAGTTTTTGGAATGATAAGAAAGCTGTTGCCCATTATGGCCAGTCATCAGTTGTACATGACTGTTGTTCATTCATTTACTTTCAAATGGCAATAACTTTTTTCCAATATTGATTCCTTTTACTGTAAACAAATCCAATAGCCCATGAAGCCAATGGCCAGTAGGGTTCCCGTAGATCACCGAGTTAAGCAACGTCGGGCGTTGTGAGTACCTGAATGGGTGGCCGACCATGTGCTCTTGGCATTATAAAAGGGTGGTAATCTGTAGATAGCCCGGCGCTAATAGCCAAGTAGTTGTTGATGCGCCGTTAAACACGGAAAAAAAATCCCATGAACATACTCTTTAGTCCATAGGAACAGACAGGAAGAATCTGGTAACGAGTATATCTAACTTCTGTCGAGAGAAAAATAAATAAATACGGGGAGTATTTATTTATAACATATACATAAATTTATTTATGTATTTATTTATACATAAAGTATTTATTTATACATAAATAAATAAAGGGAGTATTTATTTATACATAAATATGATACGGGGAGTATCATAGGCTAGGTCAAAGATTTCTACCAGCTGTTTGTCTGTATGGTTGTTCCTTAAACAAATCCACACCGTTTGACCGATTTTGACCAAACTTGGCACACAGGTAGGTCTTGATACGGGGGGTGTCATAGGCTAGGTCAAAGATTACTACCAGCTGTCTGTCTGTATGGTTGTTCCTTATATAAATCTACACCGTTTGACCGATTTTGACGTAACTTAGTACAAGGGTAGATCTTCTTTCGGGGCGTTTCATAGGCTAAGGCAAAATTGTCTAATAGCTGTCTGTCTGTACGTTTGTTTCTTTAGAAATCCACGCCGAGGAACAGCTAGTATATATATATATATATATATATATATATATATATATATATATATATATATGTATATTCTAGCTGTTCCTTATATATATATTCAATTCTGCCTGATTGCTTCGATTGATTTCTCTCTGTCTAGGTTGTTCTATTCCTGTATCTACCGGCCACCCAAGGGCATTGTCTCCCACCTGTTGTCTCTTCCTTATCTTTCCTCGGCTTTGTTTACACATTTAGCCTCCTTTCTTCGGAGCAGACGGAGTATTGACGTCAATAAATATTAGATCTGATTCTGTTAAAGGTTTTGTCGCGTCAGGCATGAGGGAGTCTTGTGGGATTTTCTCACCTACGCTAAAACAGTATATTAATTCCAGAATAACGATTTTATTCTTCAAGCTAGCAATTAAAGCATGATATGTTTAAAAATGCTGGATATGTATGTATATATTTTTTTTATTTATTTCCCTATGTAATCCTTAAGGAAGGGAGTTTATTTTACTTTCTACAGGTGCCGTACATGACTTATGTATTGTGTGTGTGTGTGTGTGTGTGTGTGCCGAATGGGTACCGATGAAGAACAAAATCAGAATGTGGCATGTTACGGGACTGAAATTTTTATTTTATTATTACAAATACATATTTACGTTCAAAAATATATCTTTCTGTTCGCGCACTAACAGGAATATTTTGTATAAAACAAAACCCTTAACTAACGGACACCGCTCACTAGAACTTAAATTGTTCGGCAAAGTTCCTGCTAAACTATCTTAACCTTACCGTCTAGTCCTAATAGACTTTGAAGCACACTCTCGAATGAAACCACCCAGGAAGTGAAATCTTCAACAGTTCTCAAAAAACTGGGGGGAAAAATGGAAATTTGATTTCAGGTTCTCAACATGAACGCATTGAGTTTAATATTTTTTATAACGTTTGAATTCATCCAAATCAAGATATGTGAATGTTTATAACGCTCCACTCGTAAAAGCATTAAAAAAATATTATGAGCGGTATAGGACTTATCGTATATTTGGAAATGGTGGAATATGGAAGATAATCCTTCAAAAACCTAATAAACGTCCGGCAAAAAAAAAAGGCCTAAGTATATATTTCTATTCGCCAATAAAATAGGACCTTGAAGTATTGGGAGCTTGAAGTATTGGGAGCTTGAAGTATTGGGAGCTTGAAGTATTGGGAGCTTGAAGTATTGGGAGCTTGAAGTATTGGGAGCTTGAAGTATTGGGAGCTTGAAGTATTGGGAGCTTGAAGTATTGGGAGCTTGAAGTATTGGGAGCTTGAAGTATTGGGAGCTTGAAGTATTGGGAGCTTGAAGTATTGGGAGCTTGAAGTATTGGGAGCTTGAAGTATTGGGAGCTTGAAGTATTGGGAGCTTGAAGTATTGGGAGCTTGAAGTATTGGGAGCTTTTCTATTCTAAGGTTTACAAATCGAACTAAACGTATGTAATTATTATATGGAAACAAGCAAAGATGGCGAAGTTCCTGTTATTCGTTTTATTATATTATATACATAGTAGTAACCATAAACAAATACATGCAGTTTTCACTTCTACTTCTCATATTAAATAATTTACATATTTTTTGTGCGTATGTAGATACTTTAACAAAGCGTATTTCAAAATTATATTGATATCAACTAGACAGATACATTTTAGTGAATATGTTTTAAGTCTAATAAATGTTTTATTTTTAGAATATTAGGCGACTGTAATCTTTAGAATAGGTTTGCAATTGAGGTATTAGTCAACAATTTAACATATTTCAAATTGTTGCAAAATCAAGACGAAATGCCTTGAAATATTTGAATAATACTCATTTTCTGAAAACTGTATAATATGGACTTGGTCTAGTTGTGCTCTGAACATTTCATTTATATATATATATATATATATATATATATATATATATATATATATATATATATTATTCTTTATATATGGCCAAGGTCAAAAGAATAGTACTCCAATTCTCTTTGTGTTATTTATTGTTTGTACGCCCTACTTGTATGGGTGGCGAGCTATCCACACATAGGGATGTAATGGCCCCTGAGGAGGTGGCATAAAGGCCACGAAACGTGTAGGGCGTACAAACAATAAATAGTACAAAGAGAATTGGAGTACTATTCTTTTGACCTTGGCCATATATAAAGAATAAATAATTATACGTAAATAAAGGTCAGAAATACGTGGAAAATAATATATATATATATATATATATATATATATATATATATATATATATATATATATATAAATGTATTTTTTGATTACTGAAAATTTATATTATTATTTTACATTTTCGAAGGTGAAAGTTGGAGGAAATTCGTTTAGAGCCTTCTGCTCAAATTGAGGAACATAAATATGCTTCAGGTCCACCTGACAAACCTATGTAATGTACCATATAACATATAGTTTTCTTTTTCGTACTTGGCCACCGCGGACACATTTTTGTGACACTTTTTTGAAACGCTTAGGTCCAACCGACAAACCTATGTAATGTACTCTATAACACACAGTCTTATTTCTCGTACATAGCCACTGCGCATGCGCGAACGCCAGCGGACAGCTTCTTGTGGCACTTTTTTTGTAACGCCGAGTCCCCCCGATAAACCTATGTAATGCACTCTATAACATACACTCATATTTTTCGTACATAGCCACTGCACATGCGCGAACGCCAGCGGATACTTTTTTGTGACACATATAGTCTTCTGTTTCGTACATGGCCACTGCGCATGCGCGAAAACCAGCGGACACTTTTTTGTAACGGGTTTAGTTTAGTCACCGCTAAAACATATTTATGCTAGAAAACAAAATAGAGACTGAAAAGCGGTAAATTTTTCAGGAGGCTACAGGACTTTTAAACATTTATTAACAAAGTTTTTGCTTATAACACAATTGCTCTTCGCCAATATTTCTCTTCTCTCTCTCGTATGTTGTACATGTACATTATAACTGATTGAATTATTATTGTATATACGAGCCCATGCTTAACGGTTCGTAAGTAACATTAACCCCAAAGCGAGGCCTAGTGACATACCGGAGTGCATTGGGCCGTGCCATGACACTGCTGCCTGCATGGAGAGCGATAAAGCAGTGAGTTATACACAGAACCCTGCATAATTGTCATAAACCCCATGATTATGTAAGCCTCTACAGGGACTTGGGGTTTAATTTATCCTTTTAGTATTCATATCCGGCTGTCTCTGTGCTCGAGGGGATTTATGACCAGGAAAACGGGTTTTTATTGCAGAAAACTTTATTGTTGATAAGCCCCGAACTTGTTTAAACTCCCTGAGGGGCTTTTTAAACCCTTCCTGTTTATCGTCTCCTCATTGATGAATCACTAGTCATTTTTATTCAACTCAAAACGTTAGTGCCTAAGTCATTTTATCAATTTTTTTTTTTTTATAAAATAGGAACCAGTACAGGTTTGAAACCTTTACTTGTAATAGGTGATTAACCCGTCCAATGTATAAAGCACGGAGTTCCTTTGGCACTGAGCCCTTCAATTAAAAGTTTTGTGTTTTTTACGGAACTACGATATGTATAATAAACGGGTTTCCTACCGATGGAGGGAGTGAGAAAACGCGCCTTAAGATAGAACTCATACTGACAGACTGCAGGAGACGAGACAATTTACTCGTGCCTCAAGATTTATTATTATTATTTAAATTTTAACGTCCATTATTATTAACTACTAATAATGAGGGCTATCTTCAGCAAGTAAAGATTTACATAAATTACTTGCTGAAGGTAGCCCTCACATCTACGCTATATTACTTTACTTAAAGAACACTAATTTAGACAATAAATATCCAGCCAATCTTCCTTCTGCTGTATGTGCTTTGAATTTTAATAGCCTATGAATCTGATTTTATTACAAAATGAATTTTATTTTATTAAAAAATGAATTGTGTCTTATATATAATATTTTTAATGTAAATGAATGTTAATAAAATAAATGATGTTCTATCGGCTGATCATATCCGTTGATGTACATTTTTTTTATTTTTTTTTCTTCTACTCTTAACGTAATCAAAATTTATGTCTCAAGGAAAGTGCCTTTTTTCTCAAACTATTTAAAAAACAAAACAAAAAAAAAAACAAAAAACAATTCTATAACGTGTTATCAGATGAAACCAGACAAATGGGTTTGATGCAAAATGTAAGAGGAGGAGAATACCAAGAATTATTAATCACCTGTAATTAGTTAGCTTAGTTCAACAACTCCATGACAGTAATCTGATACATTAGATGGTTCCGTTCCAGTCCGGATGCCCGCACATTCAATAATCAGGAAATTATTGTAACGCTTTTCTCATTCATTAGGGAGCAAACAACTAAATAATACTAACCTGAAACACTGGTCTACAAAATTTAACTTTTTGTGTCTTTCAATAGAATACTATATTTTTATAGTGCTTTCAGGTTACTCAATACGAAAAAACGAATATATTTTTTTAATCAGCTCTTCTTTTCATAATATACCTAATACACAAAATTTGACTTTTAATAACATGTTTAAGTAGAAAACAATTTTTTTTTAAATAAACTTTATTAATTATTATTTTTTACTTTTTTGATAAAATTGGAAATTTTAAAACAGTAAAAAAATATCTTCGAAGCTATTGTAATAGCTGCAATAAATCATATATAGGGGAATCGGAATAGTTACTTGGAAAACGAATTAAACAGCATGCGCAAAGTATTGATAAAGGAGAGAATAAAACAGCGTTGGCTTATCATGCTATAAAATATAAACATAGTTTTGTTTTTGAAAATATTAGCACATTAGGTAAAGAAAGAAATAGATTGAAAAGAAGAATAAAGGAAAATATCCATATCATAAAAAAAAAAATAGAAAGAAAGTGGTAAATAAAAAAACTGAAATACTACATTTGAATACTATTTTTATTAACTTATTTGATAAAAAGTAAAATTATGTTTTAATTTGAAGGTGGGAAGATGGTTTTAATTGTTAGGACTATATTTCTTCTGGAAATTAATTTTTAAAAGTATGACATATCGATTATCGATCAGCTGATTATTTTTCGCCATATTGAATTCTTTCAGACCATGATCAGTCTAGACGTGGCCGTACTGGTGGAAGGTTATCCTCCTCAGGTTGAGGCTGTAAGTTTTACTTTTGTAATTTTTTTCCCCCTGAAGAGGCACCAATAAAGGTGTGAAACATGTAGGGACGTGAAAATGTAAGGTGAAGTTTTTATTATATGACCTTCCGCCTACTACGAAGATAAGAAGATTGAGAAAAGGGACAGTTGAAGAATAATTAAAAAAATATTTTAACCTGTTTAATTAAGAATTTCTCTTCTTTTTCGTTTGTTTATTTTAATTGCTTTCAGGGGCATCTCTTCTCAAATTTCAGCAGTAGTCCGTTAACAGTTAGAAGGAAAAAATCAAGATGAGAATGAAGAAAATAAATTTTCGACAGTCGCAAGCCAACTGTTGATACTTTTGAAGTAAATTGTTCACGAGTTGAACATAATCTTCATTTCTCTTATTGCCCAAAAAAAAAACATGAACGACTGCTCTAAAAGATTCCCATGCTTCTTTTTCAATGTCCTTTTATCATTCATTATGAATTATCATCATTAATGTGATAAATCTATCCCCGATTTATAATAAATATGACACAAATTAACAATGATAGCTAACTATGAACTTTAACTTGTATTTTTATCTTCAGCGAGTGAAATACTATCAATGTAGAATATTTTCATATAAAAGGCAAATTTGATGTAGACCAGTGTAATTTATACTCAAAGGAAATATATCATTTATTTTTGAAAATATTAACAACGCAGGCTGGGATTTGAACACCCCCGTTTTACGCTGGAGAATGTTGAAATTTACACCGGAATTCATATTACATAGCATTCAAACCCCCCTACAAATTGTTCAAAAATCCGGCATTTCCTCAAAGATATTCAAATTATATCCTGAACTATAGGAAGAAATAATAATAATAAAAATAAAATTGTACTAAATAATTAATGACAAGAAAGAACAAAATTTGAAGTTAATATAATAATATAACAAGTACATGTTTTTTGTAAGGTATCATGCCTAACTATTGAGGAACATTTTGGGTCCAATACTCGAAAAAATTGCATAAAACATTAATAATTGACTCAAATGTTCATTACAAATATAAAAGAGCAAAACTCGTAGTGTATATTTTCTTTATCACTTTATTTATTTATTTACATTTTAACATTCACTTACACGTAACAAAGATTTTTTTGGACGGGTTAATATTACTGCTTACCAACCTTTTTAGGTTATTTTACGCACATACGTCAGGAATGTTAAGCACGTTTCTGAGGAATGTATTTAGTTATACAATTTCTGCGTGAAGGACATTTTCAAATGTTCCATCTAAGAGCTACTTAATTCAATACATAGATAAATCTTAGCGACCATCCACAAATAGAGTTTATTAAGAGAGAAATAAACGCGAAACTAACAGTTAACTAGACACATAATGACCCATTCGAAATTCAAAGCCCCCCCCCCCCCTTCTAATTGCAAAAGCCATTATCAAGCTCTTGAGCTTCATGGGATCTAGGAAAAGTTCCCTAATGGTCGTGAAAGCCTCGTCTATTAAGCTCGGAGAATTTCGATACGGCACGGTTTGTCTGGAAGTATCACAGAAGAAGCAATAATTATGAGAGTATCCGCCAACTACTAGTTTTATAGACGGTATTAAAAAAAACTTAAGAATTGTTTTCCAAAAACATAGTACAGCGGCCAAAAAAAAAACAAATAAATAGACAATTTCTTGATAATCAGATCTATAATCATTTTTTTTTTATAATCCGCTCGCAAACAATAGCGGACCACACATGGGGATTTAATGGCTCCTCAGTATGTGGCACGGAAGCCACGAAAGATTCAGGGTAATCAGAGAATAAAATGGCACAAAAGAAAAAAATAAGTACTACTTTGGGAAAAATAACTTATCAATAAAAAAACATTAAATTTAAAGAATATTAGAAGTAGCAATAATGAATAAATATTAAAGGAAATGTTAAATAAATTCCAACCAATTAAAAATGTTGAATTTTATTCCTCAGTTCTAAATATTTTAGTTTATTTTCAAAGGGTCATTCTTAGCAGTGTAAGTTTTCTTTCTCTGGAGTCCGTGTTAGCGGAACGTTGCTAAGTGTAAAATTCGGTTTGTCCTGTTTTCTCATCAAATAAGAATGAGTTGCGTGAGAGTGTCCAATACGAAGCCTAGTAAGCACGACTTCTCGTCTTACATTCCCAAGTCTGCGACAGCGGCTTCTACAGTAGACCCCAAGGAAACTTGTATTGTTTACATATCGAGTCAGCTTGCCGTTTGATTATTATGCGTATTTTTATAACATTTCACATATCTTGTCTTAATAGTCATCTGATTTATGTATTCAGTAGTTCGTCCCATTGGTCATTTTATTTCATATTTGACGAAATATAAGAAATTGCTAAAAACGTTTTGTATACCGCCTACGATTCAATCATCAAGATCGCAAAAATTAAACGACGACTCGAATAGTATCACGAAATATACAAGACTAGCTGAATTAATTTTATTGCATTAAATAATGTATCATCAAAATTAATGCTACTATATAATTTTGTGCAGTTTATTGTAGCACGGTTCCCGTCATACTATATGTTATTCATCAATTGATAAGTAATCAAAGTATAATGTTTCTTGACACTGGGGCGCTACGGACCAGTGTCAACAAACAGATAACCTAGAGATAGGTAACCTATAGATAACCCTTTATCTATAGGTTACCAGTAACAGGAGTTTAACCAGTATAGGTTAAAATTCGTTGTGAATAATAAATGTACGTTAACATTTATGTTTCCAAGATGTCATAAAGACTGAGGATGATGATGGGCGAGGATGCTGTGCAGGTTATAATATCCCGAAACTATTATAACCTCGGATGGACCATCACGAGGTATAGCGTAAACTCCATGGGGGACAAAACCAGTTTATATCTATTAATTCAAGGGCTGCCATCATAGTTGAAATGAACTGCAAATAAAAATAATATTAAGAAATAGATACAGTACGGTAACAGCTGACCTGATATAGTCCTAGCAACGCTTGCTGCCTAGGCGTGCATGCTCTCTTTAAAACCAACTAAAAATTCAAACCCCTCTAAAAATACGTAAAAATTTGAATATAAAAAAAAGCCGGGTCTTTTTGCGAAGACCACATCCAGTTACTTTTGAAGTAGCAGTAGTGATTTGTAACAGTTACTCGTACTCGCTGATAAGCTTACTGATTAGCTTATAGGTTCTTTGCTAGTTATCTATTACTACTTGACTCGTTATCTACGGTTATAATTCACATTAGATAATGGCAAGCAATATTTATTAATAAAAAGGTTAATATGATCAAAATCAATTCTCTCAACTACGAAAAAAGTTATGAAGCATTAAATTTGCAGGTTATGAAGGATAAGATAAACAATGATATTTGTTTATCATATATGATATTATCAAAACTCACATATTTTATTCCTTTTCTCTCTCTCACTTTTTGGATATTTTACATTTATTTAGCATTATGGGCATACTTGCTATGCGTTTCCGCTCGCTACGCTCGCTCAAGAAGATATCAAAACTCTAGTCAATCCAACTCGCTAAAATTAATAGAATTCTATTAATTTTAGCGACTCTAGTCTATCAAACTCGCTAAAATTAATAGAATTTATTTTATTAGGAACATCGCGAACTAATTGTAAAAGACCCACTTTTTCTCACTAACATAAGCAGAGCTTTTTCATAAACATAAGCTAATTCACTGTTGAAGGTTACTTTCCTCCTAGCAAGAACCAATACAATTGGTCATCGGAATCCTCCAATAGGAAGGCAAAGGAGTTATACGCATGCGCTGAATCACTGATACAATCACTACTGCTACTTCAAAAGTAACTGGATGTGGTCTTCGCAAAAAGACCGAAAACACCTTCCATAGCGAGTGTCCATGCAAAATTTTAAAATTTTCTGTCAAGTGGTTTGGCCTAGGCGATGATAAGTGAGTGAGTGAGTGAGTGGTATTTGACAAATATATAGTAGATTGAA
This sequence comes from Gonocerus acuteangulatus, assembly GCA_946811695.1. NCBI lineage: Eukaryota > Metazoa > Arthropoda > Insecta > Hemiptera > Coreidae > Gonocerus > Gonocerus acuteangulatus. Next base: position 50,363,763 of record OX328130.1, read on the forward strand.
TTCATATTTCTCAAGGACAACTGCATAAAATTCATTTAATCAACAGAAGAGGTGATTCGACAAACTTTTGCCAATTCGAGAAAACTTTAAGCTCCCTTCGTGTTTGAGTTTAAAGTTAAGCTTTATACCCCGCTATTGTAAGTATCTCAATACCGACCTTCTCTATAGTTTTTATTCAATTATTCAAAAGAATATTTTATTCATTGTTTTACTTTTGGTTTTAAATTTTTACTCTTAAGAAATTATCAGATCTAGTTTCGTCTAGAAAACTGAAATTGGGCCAATCTTAACTTGTACAGCCGAAGATAATTAATTTGTAATTTTCAGTTTAAAAACAGACATTATTGTAGCTTTGGTCGCCGTAATACCGCCGAAGAAAACAGTATTTCGGTATGCAAATTCAGCTGCGTTACGAACTTATCATTTTAAATGAAAGTATTTTTGATCCTAAGGTCATCAAAATCGGCCGACTTTTGACCAGCTGGAGCGCGAACAGACAAATATTTACGTACAATTTGAACCACAGCTCATTATTTATTTATTATTTTTTTGCGGTTATTAACCTGAAGTAGACAAACACAGATAACATCCACCTTCTGTGCTATGGAGACAATTTAGCGCCGAACATCTGTCTTTATTTGGATGGATTCATACCGAACTTGTACTCACGATGTGACAAGTTGGCAAACAAAGGTAAAAAGGTCAGGTGAAAATAACAAATTCTCAAATATCATCTTCATTATTGTGACTGTTGACCTTTGAAAGTACGTCAGTCGCTATTTCTGTATTTCCACTGAACTGAATCAAGAGCATTATTTATTAATGTTGAGCTAGGGGTGTATCTCCGAAAATCTATCTAAAGAATCTCTCTAATTAACATAATTAACATATGAGTAAATGTACAGTAAGTATATGAGTAAAAGTCCAACTATTTTAAGTTTGTGGTGATCAGTTTCGTACGTCCTTGTTCTGTCAGGAATCGCGTTAGTTTGTAGTTTCAACTCCAAAGAATATTATTGATTCAAGAAGATCGTTGTCATTCGTGATTAATAACGTGTCGAAATTAAATATTGTTGGGATTTGGTCGTTTGTTTAATAAAACAACGTGTTTTAGAAAATGTTTTTTTAATATTTTCCAAACGTTTCGTTTTATATACGACACGCAGAGAAAATACTAATAGTAATTCTTTTTGCATATAGCGGTTTATCACAAGTAGATTAAAATACTCAAGGTGCCAAAACTAGACATATGCCGAGGATATTTCGAAAGTGAACTTGTTTATAAAAAGAAAAAAAAAAAAAAATCTGTGCTTGTTCACAATATTTTTCTGCGTTAGATTACTTTTTTTTTATTAGAACTAAATTTGCTTCGATGCTAATTTCAATGATTCAAACAACAAGCAAGTGCTCTTTTCAAACTGTTCAAAACGTTGATATTAATAAAAACGTCTAGTATTTTCGGACAAAAAAAAAAAAAAAATAATAATAATAATAAATCTTCCGAATCTTATAGAAATTGTAAAATGTCATAAACTTCCAACTTTCTAACGGTGCATTCACAACTTAGATTATCCCACAATTTAAAAACTTAATTGGAAATTTAGGGGAAAAACAACTGTCAATAAATTGATGAGCATTATTCTTGATGAAATTGATATTTAATGAAGGAGGTCATACATTAAAGTTTAATAAAAAGAGAAAGATGCTGATTAAATTAATTTAATCTGTATAGATGTGCCTTTAATTTAATCTCTAACTGTAATACATACTTACAAGTTGTCAGCTTTACTCTTCCACTATCTATATATTTTTTTAAATTTTTTATCCCTTCTATAGTATATATAAAATGACTATCAGTATAAACTAAGTCAATTGTTGTTTACAGCTCTGATGAAGGCTTAAATCTAAAGCCGAAACTTTAGCAAAAATATAACCAATTATCTATCTAAAGAAATATATATTTTTTTGAACTATCCGCCCGAGCCCCCGCAATAACTACCTTCACAACATTGTTTGAAATATATATATATATATATATATATATATATATATATATATATATATATATATATATATACATATACATATGTTTGATGTTATTTTTCGTCGCTGGGATGATATTTTTCTCCAGCGGTGGTACTCCTCCTCACTTCTTCCTGGAATATTTCGATGAACCCATCGAAAAAGTTTCAGCTTATTAAATTATCTTTAAGATGAAACCAAGTTCAGCGTCTTAGCTTGAATATTTTACGAGTTAATCGTGTTTGAACAACTATAAAATAATGATAAATAGGTTTTTTTCGAAAACGAGAAAGTCGCCAAAGGACTTTTTCACTTAGTTTTTTTATTCCCCTTCGATATACGAAGTCTGTCGGTTTAAGACTGGGACACCCTGTATATACATATATATTATGATTAGAGTATATATATATATATATATACACTCTAATCATAATAAATGCACCAATGAAAAAAAAAAAAAATATGTACCTCTGCCGTAGTGAAATATCCGTAGCGGGGAATCGGTGACAGAGTCTGGCTCGAAGTGCATAGCTGGGAAGCCGGTAGGAGACTGAAGCTCTTAGCTTCCTCGTGACGTAAGCATCAGCTGTGCAGCCTACACAAACCACCTCCCCCCCCCCTCCATCCCACTCAGAGGTTCAGGCTGTTAACGTAAAGTGGTTTCATCTTCTATCCTTTGAGTCGATAGTCTTACGTCAAATAGTCCAATTGTCAAGAAATAGGCAGTGAAGTACAGGCGGCGTCAATTGGCGTTAAGGATACAAGGGAAAATACGGTCTTCCTTCCCATTGTTAGTATCTAAAAGAAATTAATTACTTTGATTTCTGCCTAAATGGGAAAAGTCCGCAAGAACTGCGCCACCTTAGCGTATTTCCATGTCACCAACTGATGGGGTGAAAAACCCTCAAAGTACTTACTGGAAAGTGGATATTTTATTTTGTGATCTTTTTTTTTCTTTCTTTTTTTTACGGTGCTTCGACGTCTAGGCCATTAGGGCCGACATCCAGAGTGCAGCGAGGAATTTTCCCAACGTTCCGTGGGATGAGAAAATTCTTGCCGCCGGTGGGGATAGAACCCACCATCTCCCGCTTATGAATCTAAGGCGCTAGCCACTAGAACAAGAGAGACCCATTTTGTGATCTTACAAGTAAAACATATCAAACACAACTTTTCTGTATTTTTTGATTGTTTTCCTTTAATAACACCCTAATGATTATCACCCTGCAAAATTTCAAGTCTCGCGCATTTATGGAAGTGTCTAATAATTTTGGACGAATGAGTCATATAAATTCCAATTTTCCATCGCCTGTATCTCAGAAACGCTTCACTGTAAAATTATGAAACTTTCCAATATTACTCAGATCTACGGCGCTAATGGCGACGATTTGTCGATGCGCCGTAAAAAAAATAAATAAATAAAAGAAAAACAAATTACTCAGATCTAGTATTATAATACCTGTGTAAAAGTTTATCTTTGACTGGTTCAATTTTATGAGAGGATAAAAATCGGCTCTAATACCTCGTGTAATATACACACAATGTGCGTAGGCCCGAACTTGGCCTGGCACACTACCGTGCTTCTCGTTTAAGTCAAATTATTCTAATGTAATTTGTTTCTTGTTTCTTGCCTAAGATTTTTAAATCATCGTCTTAAGCTGGGCCTACATTGGACCCGTATTTCTCCCTATCCGATCCGATCCGATTAAATGCGATTTCAAATAATACCATCTAATAAGCATAGAAAGCTTGGATTAGGTTGAATGTTGAAAGTATGAATGAGGAGTTGAGAGGCCAATTGCTGCTGCCTACTTATTGCTGCACGCCCAAAAACTGACTTTATATGTACGAAAAAATAACATGTATTTGAGACTGTTCAGGTACATTAAAGAAATGTGATTATTGTTCTTTTTGTCACAAGGTCCCAACAAGAAATATACAGTGTGTCCCGTAAATGTCTAGTCATATTGTGGGAGGTGATAGAGGACCCTTAGGGTTATGTGACGATTTTCCGAATTCTCACACATAAGGCAGAAAACGTCGTTTTATTGTTTTTGTGAGACAAACATGGTTTTTAGAAGAATAATCATTGTAGCTCCGTCCCAAGTGATTCTACTAGAAAGGAAGTGAAACCAATCGAAAGTTGAGTACATTTACTATAAGACTAGTTGGAGTAAACGTAAAAATGAATGAATGTAAGTATGTATATCTTACAAAAAGAAAGCTATTCTACATTTCCTGACTTTTTCTTCATATTTCTTACCAGCGTTACTCCTCAATGGGCAGGATCTGAGATTCCCGGGTTTCAGAAAAACTTCCTCATTTAACCAGCTTTCGATTCATGTTTCACAACCCTGTGTTATTGAAGTATGTGAACAATTTAGGAACAAAAGTTTAAAAAAAATCATGGATCTGTGAAAATTAAAATAAATTGTATTCTTCAGTTTATTCAAAAAGTTTAAAAGAAATATTTATTTTTATAAATATTTACTTAAATATTAAGTAAATGTTTACTTGAAACAATAAAACAAATTATTTCCACAAAAATAAAAAATAAAAAATCCTAAAACAGTAAATAAATAAAATACACATTTATTTTGAATTTGTTAATTACAGTAACTAATACTGGGTCCAGGAGGTGGCCATTAATGAACCCTAACCATACATTAACTTGAAAAATTATTATTTTTACCTAGATCACGCATTTGAACACAATTTTACAGGACTATCTACATCTTATTTCTTAGGGATGGGATATTTAATTACCACAACAAACACACATGGGCTACGAGAATCCAAGGACAGTTCACAAGCGTGGCCATCAGTATCAATTCAGGGTAAAGCATTTGTTTTTTTAATTATTAATAACTGTAAAAATGTCTTCAAATGTGTTATCTAGGTAAAAATAATAATTTTTCAGGTTATTGTGTGGTTAGGTTTCATTAATGGCCATCTCCTGAACCCAGTATTAGTTACTGTAATTAAAAAAATCAAAATAAATGTGTATTTTATTTATTTACTGTTTTAGGATTTTTTTTTATTTTTGTGGTAATCATTTTTTTTATTGTTTTGAGTAAAAATTAACTTAATATTAAAGTAAATATTTATAAAAATAAATATTTCTTTTAAACTTTTTAAATAAACTGAAGAATTTTTTTTTTTTTTTTTTGGTAAAAATGCAGTTTCCCGCCCTCCAAACCGATTTCTTTCAAACTTTGCACAATAACGTATTTTGATGCACTAAACACGAATACGATAAAAAAAAAAAACGTCGGATTTAACTAGGAAAGAAGTTATTAAGCACTTAAGTTCACTGTTGTGCAGGTTATGAGAGCTATTAATTATAGTGAGTTGGATTGACTGGGGTTTTGTTATCTTCTTGAGCGAGCGTAGTGAGCGGAAACGGATAGCACGTATGCCCTTAAGCGACAGGTGAGGATGCCCTTAAAATTAACAATATTTTCGAATAAATGGTTTCTGAACATTTCAAATGAGAGTTCTCTGTTTCCCAATGTTATATATCTGCGCATGCGCGTGTTTACAAAGACGCTGATGACGCCTAGTTTAATAACCTTCCTAACTTTAGTGCTTAATATTATATTCTATTAATTTTAGCGAGTTGGATTGACTGGGGTTTTGTTATCTTCTTGAGCGAGCGGAAACGCATAGTATGTATGCCTTAAAGTCGTCATTTGTGCCTTAAAGTCGTCACAAATTTAGTTGTTTACATTAGCTCTCATAACCTGCATAACAGTGAACTTAAGTGCTTAATAACTTCTTTCCTAGTTAAATCCGACGTTTTTTTTTTTTAATCGTATTCGTGTTTAGTGCATCAAAATACGTTATTGTGCAAAGTTTGAAAGAAATCGGTTTGGAGGGCGGGAAACTGCATTTTTACCTTTTTTTTCACAAAACTTTGACAAACCGTTTTTTTTTTTTAAGTTTTGTTCCTAAATTGTTCCCATACTTCAATAACACAGGGTTGGCATACATGAATGGAAAGCTGGTTAAATGAGGAAGTTTTTCTGAAACCCGGAAATCTCAGATCCTGTCCATTGAAGAGTAACGCTGGTAAGAAATATGAAGAAAAAGTCAGGAAATGTAGAATAGCTTCCTTTTGGTAAGATAGAAATACTTAAATTCATTCATTTTTACGTTTACTCCCAACTAGTCTTATAGTAAATTTACTCAGCTTTCGATTGGTTTCACATGCTTTCTAGTAGAACCACCTGGGACGGAGCTACAACGATTATTCTTTGAAAAACTACGTTTGTCTCGATAAAACAATAAAACGACGATTTCTCCCTTATGTGTGAGAATTCGGAAAATCGTCACATCACATTTTTGGTTCCCCTATGGGTCCTCTATCACCTCCCACAATATGACTAGACATTTACGGGACACCCTGTATATGCGTGCTCATAAAATAAAAATATTAATTTAAACAAAATACAGAACAAAAATAAATTATATTAAACAAAACAAATATATACAAACATATTTCCAAACTTATAAGAAGAATATTTACGTATACATAAATATATCCTTGCGTCAAGCATCAAGTCTCGGATATAATCGAGTTACGGTTTATTTACGCATTGTCTGAATATTCACTCGCGAATTGTCTGAGTTAATCACTCGCGAATTGTCTAAAAGAATATCGTGTTTGCTGCACTTCGCCCCTAGTCACGACACTTTTAAGTGTTCTTTTTATTTTCTTTATACTTAGAGAAACAAACTCAAGAGACTACATCTCAGTCAATTGTTTTTTCAGCCTCTTCTAATAATTTTTAAGAGACTGAAAATATACCTGATTATATTATTTATTTAAAGTTTAACGTCCATTTATCATTAACTACGAAATTTAGGACGGGTTATCTATAGGTTACCACCCTTTTCTAGCCAGGATAGGGGTGATGCCTTTTCTTTTTTCGAAAGAAAAGCCACCGTCCCTAGTGGGAATCGAACCCACGACCTCTGGCACGGAGTGTTAAGAGCTCACGCCTTAACTCTCACGGCTACCGGGTCTCCTACCTGATTATAACCAGGTAATTAAAACAGCTGGTTGCTAGGTAGGGCTATTCAAGTGAAGCTCCTTAGCAACCAAGCTATTAGTCTCTTGTGCCGCTCCAAGACATTTGTCCAAATGAGTTTAACTCATATTTTTTGTTCATTTTTCGCATTTACATTTAGTTAAGCTGAATTGTATAAACTTGATGAATGGATATTCTGTAAGTCGAAAAATTTTAATGTTCTCTTCAAGATCGACTTATCGAAAGTTAAGTATATGTATATAATTTTCCCTGTAATTAGTATTTATCTAATGTAAATGTTCAAATTTAGAACAGAATGGAGACAACGACAAAAATTTCAAATTTTCAGAAGGACGAATTTAATTTGAAGTTGCATTCTGTGGGACGCCTGTCGTGTGTATATATGATAAATATAGCGTCCATTGTATTGGAGCCGTGCACGCCACATGAAGCAGACCATTCAGCGAAAGGGACGTCACGCACCGCCCACTCTAGTGGCCCAGTCACGAGACAGCGGGGGTGGATGGGAAGCGGCCCGCTATTCAAGGAGAAATAACGAGGTAGAAAGAAAGGATTCCAGCCAAGTCATAAATTAACAAGCTCCAATCGATGCATTGCACCACTCCTAGTCTCTATGAATTATTTAGTAGAGTTTTAGCCAATAGATAGTTAGCATACTTACAAGCGGAGTATACAGTGGTCGGGTCACCGATTTGGCCCATTTTTCGTCTGGTAATTCTGCATCGAAAAATAGTCGACACGTGTCCGAGCGTCAGCCGAGGAACTGAGAAATGAAATAAAATAGGGAAAAAGTGCTTTATTATATTTATTGAGTTTGGAAAATGATATGTCGATATCATCTGAACTAAGTGATCCTATTTAATGTATTTTTGAGGTTTTAAGGACACATTTTTACCGATGAAATCAAAATTTCAGTGGGGGGGGGGCGCAGCCCCCCCTCTTATACACGCCCTTGAGTAGCTCTATGAAAACGATATTAGTGACGATGATCAGGGTAATATTATTAAGATGCTTCTGATTTCTGTGATACAATCATATATTAAAAATGTCTATTGTATGACTAGTAAAAGTTTTGGTTGGCTATATGCTTTGTTTTATTGTATTCTGATACTTCCGTTTAATTATTTCTCTAATTTTGACCAACAATAAATCATTTTCATTTCATAATAATGCACAATTTAATTAAATAGTTTTTAGTAATTTCCCTGTAATCTATTTTGTAATTGTTTGCCAGCCAAAATAATATCACTTTTCAATTGAAGTGGTCGGGGTAATATAGTGCCAAGCATCATTTTTACCAAACCTTGACTATAGCTGCTTCAGTGGCGTACCAGTTTTTGACGGGCCCTCCCGCAAAACTGTCTTTAGGGCCCCCCTCCCCGCACTTGGGATCACACCCGTCACAGCACTACTACGAATACCCGATCTGATCGCGTAGTACTAAACATTACATTACGTTAATTTAACATTGACAGAAAATTCAAAAAAATTCATAAATGCTTTGGGTTGGGGCCCCTACCCGACACCCTTCAATTTTAGGTCGGTCGGGCTTGTGGTTTAGCGGCCAAAATATTATTTCGCAAATTAATTATAGGTTTTTAATAATTAAATAACATCATATATAAAGTTTAGCGATACTAAAATATTTCGATTTTTTTTTAATTTAAAATAAAAAAAAATATCTGGAACATTGTATGAAAATGTACATCGTCTGGTACATTGTACACACATTTACATCATCTGGTACATTGTATACAACAATAATAATATATGGTAACAAGAAATTGAAGTTTCGCAAAGTTAAATTTCTTTAATAAAAAAAATTACTTTCTTGAAATGATTTTAAAAATTATTATTTTCCCTGTACAAATTCTATCCTTACTAATGAACGCAACCACTACCACCAGCCAGACCGCCTGTATAATGTCTGAGGGAATGAGGAAAACAGTGTAGTAAAAATTTTGCCAAACTAAAATTTTTGTTTTCCTGACGTTGCTAGCTCTCGTACAATTAGTTTCGTATACACAGCATGGAAATTATTTCGGGAGGGGCTGGGAAAATTTCGGGGGGGGGGGGCTGAGATCATTTCCGGGGTATGGAATATGAAAAATTTAGAGCTTGGAATAGTTTTAGGCAACTAAGACGCTATTACACCTAAAATAAACTAATTTGTATTAACTAAGTGATATTATTTAATTTATTTTTAAGTTTTTTATGACACATTTTTACCATCAAATGAAAATTTCGGGAGGGGCTCCAGCCCCCCCCCCTTATATACGCCCATGATACACAGTCGCGAAGGAAGTAAAAACTGTAGGTTCCATAAGCCAACTGTTTTCAACTCCTTCAAATAAAAATAAAGACAGAAAAAAACAATCTTGTAGACGACTTAACAAAATTTGTTATTAGAAGAAAACTACATTAATCGAAAAAGAAGCATGGGCTGAAAAAGTTTTAAAGGATTTCCAACAGGCAAATGTATGCAATGCATAACCAATGAATAATAATAATAATAATAATAATGAAAAGTTAATGATTGAAAAACAGATACTGAAATATATGACCCTACATACCTCATTCAATACGAAGTAATAACTTGCAACTTCATATTATTTCTGTTTGTAGACTGAGATACGAATTTAATCTATTTATTCACATACTAAAATATAAAGGACACTTCATATTAAAACATTAAAAAATAAGGTTAAATTATAGTAAAAAAACTATTGAACACGGCGCAGCGATATGATATAGGTTGTAACAGAGGGAATTCAGTTTCCCGCGCATTTTTATGTGCTGGAATACAGGCCACGCCCTTGCCAACTATACAATCTAATTTGAACAGGCTGTATTTAGTGGTTAATTACTTCTTAATATCAACACTGTTGTGTTCTGTGCATTAGAAGCATTTTAAGCACCACATACATGGGCGTATATAGAAAAACGTTTCGAAGGGGGCTAGGCGAATTTCGGGGGGGGGGGGGGGGGCTGAGAGCATTTGTGGTGTATGGAATACTAACAATCTAGAACTTGGAATAGTTACCCAATTAAAACGCTATTACACCCAAAAGAAATTATTTTTTCTGAACTGAGTGATGTTATTTAATTTATTTTTAAGGTTTTTATGACACATTTTTACCGATTTCAGAAGGGGGCTGCAGGCCGCTCAGAACCACCCTATATATACGCCTATGCTTCAAATAAAAATAAAGATAAAGAAAAAAATTCTTGTAGACGACTTTACAAAATCTGTTAGGTATACGAAAAAACAACTTAAATCGAAAAAGAACCATTAGGAGAAAAGGTTTTAAAAGATGTAGAACAAACAAATTTTTGAAATGCTGTGGGAAATATTGAAAATGAATATAAAGTTAATGTTTGAAAAACATATACTGAAATAGATAGACATACATACCGTATTCAATTTGAAGTAATAACCTATAACTTCATATTTTTTCTGTTTGTAGACTTAAGAAAGCATATTCACACAAGTTTAATGGTACGAATTTAGTCTATTTATCCACACACTAAAATATAAACAACACTTCATCTTAATACAATGAAAAATAAGGTTAAATTATTGTAAAAAAAAGATTGAAATCTTCGCAGCGACATGATATAGGTTGAGAGGTATGATGAGAGAGGGAATTCAGTTTCCCGCGTATTTTACTGTGCTGGAATATAGGCCACGCCCTTGCCAACTATACAATCTAATTTGAACAGGCTGTAGCTAGTGGTTAATTACTTCTTAAAATCAACATTGTTGTGTTTTGTGCATTAGAAACATTTAAGCACCACATACATGGGCGTATATAGAAAAACGTTTCGAAGGGGGCTAGGCGAATTTCGGGGGGGGGGGGCTGAGAGCATTTGTGGTGTATGGAATACTAACAATCTAGAACTTGGAATAGTTACCCAATTACAACGCATTACAGCCCAAAAACATTATTTTTCTGAACTAACTGTTCTTATTTAATTTATTTTTAAGGTTTTTATGACACATTTTTACCGATCTCGGGGAGGGGGGGGGGGGGGGCTGCAGCCCCCCTTATATACGCCCATGACCACATATCTCGCTTGTCTTCCAGATTTAATTTCAGCTTTTATTAAAATTTGTTTAACATTAAAATGAGCCAATAAATTTTTGTTTCCAGCAAAAATAGGAAGATGTTTGTTGGAAAAATATTATTAATTGCTACTCAAAGGTTCCACATCACTCAAGGGTCTTCATTATGGGAACATGCTAAGATGAAGCAGTTTCTAGGAGTTGACGTTTTATATCTTGAAGTCAAAGGGAAGTGATTTTTAGTCTGGGAAATTATTTGTAGATATTTTTATGTGTGTTGATGTGAGGGGGGAGGGAGTTCCTCTCCCTTTCTTTATATGTACTGTTCAGAAGTTTTCTTCTTTTTGAATCCTATCTTTTGTGTGAAAAACATAGCAATAAATATATGGCACACTAAACAAAATGTCGAATTAGGATCTAAATTTGCATTCTTTCTGCTGACTCAGCAGAAAGAATGCAAACCACATTTACAGCTGTACACACAATTGTTCACAACTCCATATACAACTGTTGATAAAGACTGCCTTTGATGTGTTCACACATTGATCTCCAGCTGTTAACTGGGAAAGAATAGTTACGGGCTGTTCGGTCAAGGAAAATATCAGTATGAAATAATTTGTCCAAAAATCCCTAAAATTGCAGGATATGGTCTAAGCATTTCTGTACTCAACTAAATAGTATCCTTGGACTGGAAATGAAAATGTACCAAACAATGAAGGCTAAAGGGGGGGGGGGCTTAGCCCCCCAGAATGAAAATTTATGATCTTTTCGATTAAGTTAGAAAAATAAACTGTTTAGGCAAATTAATAGAAATAAGTTCTAATTAATGTTCTTAATTTATCAAATACCTCCTTAATGATTTCCAGGTGACTGGTTATAACAATTTGATTCTACACCTCCAGACACGGCGGTAAGCCCATACTAAATTAGCCCCCCCCCCAGAAATATTTGTCTAGACCAATTGGTACCAAAAGGTGACTCCACTTCTCGAGACCATGTTTCCTCGGCAGGCACAGCAGCACCTTGAGGATGGAGAATAGACATTCCAAGAAGACTGCTCAAGCTCAGGATGTGAAAATGACACTGGTTATATGCAATTTTCTGGATCCCTGCATAATGGCTGCCCTGCTCATTGGATCTAAATCTCATGTGGGAGATTCTGGCGCCTAGGGCATGTGATAAGATTAACCCAAGTTTGTAGTAAATTAAGATTAAGAGTGTCACCTGCAGCTGATCACACTTTTCGAATACCCACAAAATGAGGCCACATTGAAACTGGCTGGATATGTTGTTAATTACTTTTTTTTCTTACTGGGAAACAGCATTTCTCCCCAGTAGTGTCTACTTCCGAGTGTTTAATATTTTGCCAAGATTCCATTTACGCTTCTTCAAGTACAATGTACCTGGACACTGTTACTGAAGAAACTGAGGTTGAATCCTCACAAGATATTGTTCAGTCAGAACTACACAACACTGAAAAAAAAAAAAAACCTTTACCAAAAGGGAAAGAGGTATGAGCTGCCAAGTATTAAAACCGAACATGCTATTTTCTAATGACTTAATGGTTTATTTTTTTGTTTACAGTGCACCGACAACTGGGCTGTTATTTTGAGACACTCTGTACAATAGCACCAATAGACTTCAGCTTGCAAAAATATATGCATTCCTATAATTTGAACTAACCAGATTTATTTACCATTTGCAATGGTTATGTGATACATTTAAGGCATATTTTCAGGAAAACCCTATTAAGTTTAAGACATACAATGAGCAGCAATGTTAGTGTTTTACTGTATGCTAGTGAATAAAACTTTTTACCTGAACATTTATTTTCCTTGCTTTCCTTCCAGAGACGGTTGAGAACAAACTGATTATGATGTTCACCGCCGATCCCAAACAGGATGACGTTCAAGAAATGGCAATATAAAATGTTCAGTGCCCATGGCTGTGCTTCACATGTTCTCCAGCTAGGCTCGATTGTAGTCACATAAGGTCACCAGGTTTGGTTGGGTTTAACACCCTCACTATATTATATTAGCCACCCGCCTTCAAATGTCTTTTTACCAAAATGTGTTATTTTACTTACTATTTTGGTTTTTCTTTGGTTAGGAAACAAAAAGGCAAGTCAGGTAGCTTTTGGACTACTCTTCATTCCTTGCTGTTGCAAGCTCTCTCTCTCTCTCTTCCTATACCTATTGCATCTCTCTTTTAGTATATCTCTTAACCCTTTCCGTACCAAAAGAGGTGCACAAGGAAGGGTTCTCCTTTATGGGATACCCCCACCCAGCCTCGGCCCCCCTGTTCGATACACATTTCCACTCTCGTTCATAGCACCTCGACTTACAGCGATCTCCTCAACAAAATAAAACTGGTCTTTTATAATTTTAATTTTGGTTTTGTTTACAATCATTATTATTTTTCATTTACTATGAATTAATTATAAAAGAAAGTTATATTTTATGTGTTTAAAAATAAAAAATACATTTCTTTTTAAGTTTACCTTTTATTTTATACAGAATAAACAAGCGAAATGTATGCTCAATAACTACATCGAATAAGTTTCCCATCCTTTTTGATACATGATTTTGGAAACAACACCGGTGGAGTTAAAAACCTCATTTAAATACCCTCTAATAATAGGCAGGAATAATAGAATCTTTCCTCCATACGCAGCAGCAGTCGGAGTAATGTCTGAACACACTAACCAGTGTTTACTGATACTGACAGGTGACCACCACAAAAAGCCTTTGACCCCAATTAAACATTAATTGATTACCTTTATTTAACCAATATCATGCTTAGTTGTTGAATCAATGTACATTTTAGACCTAAAATAACCATTATTAAATTTATTGATATTATTTTTACACGGCACTAATGGCCTAGGTGTCGAAGCGCCATAAAAAAAAAAAAAATTATTTTTACACCCTTTTTTTTAAAGTTAGGTTCCAGAATTTAGTCTCCTTCCTGTGTATATCTTTTTGAGTTAAATATGTACTAATTATAAAGGTTTATCAACTTTTTTTAGATATTGAATTATAAAGACAACTTGTACTTTTCAATTTTTAGATATACAATCTAAACGTTTCACTATCAGCCATACATTAATAAATTTCTTCAAAATATGTCATGGAGAGATGCCTCCTTACCAGGGATCGAAACAGTTATTTTTTTATTGAAAAATTTAATTGTTAAAAAAAAAATAAACTTTTATTTTATAGGTTAAAAAAAACTTAAATGTAAAAGTTATTTAGTAACTCTTAAAATAAAGGACGTAAAAATAAAATTAATGTAATACTTTTATTTTTTTAAATCTGAAATAAAAGTTTTGAGTATTTTAATCAAGACTTTTAGGGTTTCCTTGGTTTAAAAATAAGTGAAATGTTCCTTGTTTAAACATTTATTTTTGTTTATTTACTGAAATATATTTGTTGATACAAAACAAAAAATAAACATTAGTAGCTTTAAGCTATTCCTTTCAACTTTTTCCCATTAAGTATTTTAATAAGTTACTTTAAAACTTTTATTTTTTAAGTTGAAAATAACAGTAAAAAAAAAACCCTTTTTAAAAAAAATTTAAACCCAAAAAGTTATTTTTTTGTAATAAATTTAGACAGTAGCTTGCAATATCCAAACGGTGGACTAATTTGACCAATGAAGAAATCCTTTGCTCTGTCCCTCTGTATATTTATAGGTGACTATGTTCTTTAGCAACTAAATAAAAATATATATCCAAAAAATACAACAGTTTATTTCCTGATAGTTTAGTGGTAGATTAAGAGTATACAGGAAGGATAAAGAAAAAAAATTAAATTAAAAAAAAAAAAAAAATGAAGCGAATCAGTCAGTCTGGAGTCTGGCATAAATATAACTTTGTGTGCAAATTTCAAAGCTATTAACTGTGAAAATAAGAGCAGTTAAAGTTCTATGAGGCAAAATATATTACTAAAAGAATTGCTTCGAAAATTAATTTTAAAGAAAAAAATTAACTAATTATAAGACTCTATTAATAATTCAACTATCAAAGGTGAACCTTAAGAAAATAAATTAGTGAACACAAAATATTGATTTTCCACAGTAATTTAATAAACTGGCACTATCTTAGGCATTTTAAAATTTAATTAATCGATAACATTTAGAAAAAGATTTGTTGAGATCAAATATATGAACATATATAAAGACCACATCTTAAACCAAAGTATGTATAATTATCTTAGAGACTTTATACATTTATAATAAAAATAAAATAAAGTAATTTATCAGGTACTTTACTTTTACTTATAATTACAAATACCTTGGGATTTATAATGAAAAATTATAATAAAAAATAAATTACATATACATTCAAGATAACTTTATATTAATGTGCATATGGTAATATGCTAATATATATATTTTTTTTCTAAATAAAAGGCTTACAATAAAATATTTTTATTACAGGCATAAATTTACACTATTGTACAAATCCCGTTGTAAGCTAGAGAAGCTGAATCTCTTTGACAGGTATGTCACTATGTACAAGGACGGGATGATGGGTTTTATATACAGGGGCGATTCACACAATGAATTATTCTCAATTCACTCATTCTATTTCTGCTGCAGGCTGATATCTGAAAAATAAAATAGGATATATAATGTTTTAAAATATGTATTATGATATTATTTATCTTCAGCCTTATTCTGGCTAGAAAAGGGAAGTAACCTGTACATAACCCACCCTAAAAATGTGTGTTATATAGAAAATAGACGATAAAAATTAAAATAAATAAAGTGTTTATATACAGGCAACCAAAAGTAAGACATTTCGCCCAATGCACTTATTATCAAGTTATAATTAATCCAATATGTAAAAAAAAAAAAAAAAAAAATCCAACTCGCAAGAACAGCATTGTTAGCTCATTTCCTTTTGTATTTGTAAAGCTTAGTATAGAAATAGTTCATGTTTTGTCCTAATCTCCATGAAAAATGTAAAATGAAATCTCAAAGTGAAGCAAGATCTTGGGCCCCACAACAGGAAACGAACAGTATCCTAAGAGGAAATCACTCATTTTAAGCACAGATTTCTCCAAATGAGATAGCTTTATTAAAATCGCATAGGAATCGTATTTTTCAGAAATTAAATTAAAATTCGAACTGATGCTTTACATTTATTACAATTTCCTAATCAGTTTCGAGATATATAAGAAAATCTACAGACAAATCTAGTTTTTTCCATTCTTATTGACAAGGGTTATATATATGTCCTTGAAAATGGTTTCATTAAATTACTAATAAAATTGAATTAATAATATTTTTAATTAGTGGAAAGATAATTTCTAGAATTACGTTGAAATCATAAAAAAGAACAACCCTAAAACAAAATAATATAGAGCATGGTTACAAATTGTCAGTATCAAAAATTATAATGTTAGAATTTAAAAATAAATAACAATACTTTTTTTTAAAAAATATAATAAGTAAAGATGGAATGGTTGGGATTCGGCTAAATAAACCTCAATATGATTTTGTTTTAAAAAATCTATATTTCGGACGTTTCGGCTACTCATTGGTAGCCTTCGTCAGCTAAAATGACAAAAAAAAGAAATTAATACAAAAACAAAAAAAATTATGATTGTGATAGGTAACAGAGCTATAGATACAATTAACTTATAAAAGAACATATCGTCTTAAATTCTTAGAAGGAAAAAGTGAATAGTAATTGATTTTACAAAGAAATAGGAAGCTACATACCAAAGACAAATATAGTACCTAATAGTAACATTAATTAATTTTACAAAGAAATAAGATACTACATACCAATAGAACTGCCGAGCGGCAGAGGAAGACCAAGGTTGGCAATTAAGTAACCATTGTAGAGTGTCTAAGGAGAAAAAGAAATCTACTGGGGTATAAGTAAGTGGAAACAGCAGGTGGTGGGGGAAAGTCGGTAAGGATCAAAAAGCATGTTTATGACATGTCGGTAAGGATCAAAAGGCATGTTTATGACATATTTATGACAGGAAAGGAGAAAAAGGTGTTAATGGAAGGATACCCAAGGGGTATCTTACGGACACATGAACAACATATAATATGTACTAAATCCGACAAGGGAAACACGACCGTCATCATGGACAGAACAGAATACAACGAAAAAATGACCCACTTATTCAACGACACCAATACATACTTACCCATTCCTAATACAACGAAAACTTACCCATTTCGTTCTTGTATTACGAAAATACAAGAACGAAAATTCAACGAACACATTCACCAACTTTTTAACTCTAACAAAATTGACAAATCCACTAAGTCATTCTTAATTTCCCACAATTCCCTCCCACCGCGAGCCTATGGCCTCCCCAAAATCCACAAACCTGGTAATCCCCTTCGTCCCATCATTGCCAATATAGATTCTCCCTCTTCCAGTCTCAGTTAATTTCTTCTTCCCTCATTACAAATACTTAGCCATAATAATCCCTATGATATAAAAAATTCCTTTGACCTAATTTCTAAATTATCCAACCTAACCATTCCCCACGGCCACATTTTAGTTTCCATTGATGCCACATCCTTATTCACTAACGTCCCACTAGCCAAAACGCTAGAAATAATCGAAAACCATTGGCCCACCCTACACCTCCATAGCCCTCTATCCTTTGATTTGTTTATAGAAAGTCTAAAACTCTGTGTTAACAGCGGTTTTTTTAAATATGATGGGAAATTCTATAAACAAATTGGAGGTCTAGCCATGGGCAACTGTCTTGCACCCGATTTATCCTCAATCCTTCTCAACGATCTTCTCAACTCCCTCGTCCCACAGTTTCCCCATGACATCTCATTCATCTGCAAATACGTAGATGATCTTTTGCTGATGATTAACCCAAACAGACTAACAGACATACTTACCTATTTCAATTCCTTTTACCCTAGGCTTCAATTTACAGTTGAAATAGAACAGGACAGACAGCTCCCATACTTGGACATCTTACTAATTAGACAGACTGACGGTACTATTATTACTGACTGGTACACCAAACCCACGTACTCGGGACGGTTACTTAATTTTCATTCATCCCATCCTTACCACCTCAAGATTAATGTAGCCAGAAATCTCCTCCGCCGAGTCCTCTCCCTATCCCATGCTTCCTTCCACAATAAAAATATTAATATCGCCTCAGATATATTGGCACGCAACCAATTTCCCCCCAACCTCATAAAATCCCTTGTTAAAAAAGCAAAATCCCAACCTCCCAACACTGTCTCTCCCAATTCTTCCCTAACTCCCAGTTACCAAATGTTCCGATCTCTACCATTTACACCTGGACTGACTGATAAACTTACAAAGACAATAAAAAAATCCTACCCTTCCCTAAATTTTGGTTTGAAAACTACCAACAAACTCAAAACCCTCTATACCAAACTCAAAGATCCCATCCCATTTGAACAAACCACCCGTTGTATTTACCACGTCCCTTGTCAAACCCCTTCCTGTAATGGTGTATACATAGGAGAAACCATAAATGACATTCACTCACGTCTTACACAACATAAACGAACCATCACTAATAAAGAAATAGATAAATCTGCACTTGCAAAACACGCCATTACACAAAATACACTTTTAACTTCGACGACACGAAAATTCTTTCTACACAACGAAACAAAAAAAGACTACAGATCTCGGAATGTGTACACATAAACTTAAACAAAAACAATATATACTACAAAACTGACCAACAAGGCATTTCTCCTATGTACGCTATTATTTTCCAAATACTCTCCCGACCTCCCACCTAGATTTTTACCATGCCCCTTGGGTATCCTTCCATTAACACCTTTTTCTCCTTTCCTGTCATAAATATGTCATAAACATGCCTTTTGATCCTTACCGACATGTCATAAACATGCTTTTTGATCCTTACCGACTTTCCCCCACCACCTGCTGTTTCCACTTACTTATACCCCAGTAGATTTCTTTTTCTCCTTAGACACTCTACAATGGTTACTTAATTGCCAACCTTGGTCTTCCTCTGCCGCTCGGCAGTTCTATTGGTATGTAGTATCTTATTTCTTTGTAAAATTAATTAATGTTACTATTAGGTACTATATTTGTCTTTGGTATGTAGCTTCCTATTTCTTTGTAAAATCAATTACTATTCACTTTTTCCTTCTAAGAATTTAAGACGATATGTTCTTTTATAAGTTAATTGTATCTATAGCTCTGTTACCTATCACAATCATAATTTTTTTTGTTTTTGTATTAATTTCTTTTTTTTGTCATTTTAGCTGAAGAAGGCTACCAATGAGTAGCCGAAACGTCCGAAATATAGATTTTTTAAAACAAAATCATATTGAGGTTTATTTAGCCGAATCCCAACCATTCCATCTTTACTTATCACCTCGACGGCTAACTATCTAATCATCATGAAAAAATATAATAGTTCTATAATAGGAAATTACTGAGTACCTTTATTACCCCTAATAGAGTTTTGAACTACTAAAAGTTCACAACATTTCTACCGAGCATTAACCTTAACCAGTGTGTTCTGCCCTGCCTGCAAGAAAACTTCTTAAACTTAGTGGCCTGCTGAGTTTAAGGAGGAATGGAGCAAGTGTAGGCTTTAACCTATCAACCTCCAGTTCCCTGGCTGAAAGGGCCTAATTTTTTTTTTTTTTTTTTTACATTTCTCAGAGAATAACCCCTTTTTTTCAATATGTCTCCATATATATTTTTTAATGAAAACAAAACATAAAACATTTTGGGTATCATTAAAAAAAATACAACATAAAATTAGCTTACTTATCAAGCTCCAAGGCTGCATACTGCTCTTCGTCGACTTCCGTCATCATCAGATTTCCATCAGGAAGTAGTAATACTACTCGACGTGGTCCACCTACAAAAATAAATAAAGACAGAACTATTACCTATTTTTAGTTATATTTCAATTTATTTATTTTTGTATATCATTCTAGTGCTTTTTATACTCTTGTACTCCGTTGGAGTACACTCTTAGTGGTACAGAGACAATACCACTAAGTTATTGCAATGAACAGTATAAAAACTGCTTAACCCTACATCGGGCGCAATGGTTCTATTGGGACGGGAGGGTGGTTTTTAAGGTACCTCTGTCCCGCACTTCAACACAAGGTGCTCCTCCTCCACCCAGTACCTTCCTAGGTCGGTCCCGTCTACACAGCATCCCCCTTTAATTGCCTGTCAGATCAATTGGGAAGTGGATACAGCGTGACCGTCCTGATAAGACCATTGCGCCTGATCCCACCACAAATATTGAAGTTTGTGAGTTTTCTTAAAACTATTTTTTTCTCATTATTTGATTCATTTCAACAGTACTTGCAAAGCCGTTCACTGGTATAATCGGAATACGTTGTTTGGTGAATTATTTTATTATGAAAATTTGAAAAAAGTAGTTCTTTTCTTAAGCAGTTTTTTCCCCAAAATTCCAAAAAAAAAAAATCAAAACACTTGACCAACATCTGACCATCAGAGTAATGGGAGGTTGAGTTGGGGTTATTGTAATGTATTTCTGAGGACCAATAGAGCTCAAACATGGAAAATATGTTTATTGATAATGGTAATTGGCTCTCATATACCTAATTTTGAAGGGCTTAAGAAAAGTTTCTGATTTTTTTTGTTTTTTTTTTTTCATGATTCTGACTGTGAGTGGTTAATATATATCCATAGAGAGTAAATATGTATTGTTTTGGGTGATAGAGATCTCTGAGAGAAGTGGGGGGTTTGAAACTGAACATAATGTCCTTTGCTATACCACAAAATTAGTGTTTTTACAATTTATTTATTGGCATTGAGCTGATTAATCTATTTGCAACATTTTCATTTCATTTTTTAGATGTATACAAAGGTTCTGAATATTTTTGGACCTTAAAGTGCATATTGGGTTTTTTTTTAGGACAAAGAATGGCGGCTGTCCTATTAGGACGGTTGCGCCTGATTACGGTACTCCGGGGATTGCACATGTTCCAGGGTTAAGGATGTACTGATATTTTGCTACAAATTATAAGAATATGAATACATCAAGCAAATAAATGCCTTAAATACCTCCAGGAGCTGGTTCTCCAGCCTCGACTAGCTGTGCAACGACCTGAGATTGGCTGTCATCTGCAGCACCTTCTTGACTACCTCCTTGTACTTGAAGACTCACAAGTTCACCTTCCTCTCCTTCCTTTACATAAAACTGGGTCTCATTTTCACCTTCTCCTCCAAGAATATTCACCTGAAATCAAGACGATTTTTATTACACTGAGAATTAATTGTCTAAATCTAAGCATTGAAAAGATTCTTTTCTTAATAAAAAAAAGTCCAACTCTCAGCGACTTTGGTGAGTTTCCGTTTATACCCCCCCCCCCTCCATTAGTAAAGGAGTAGAAGTATTATCGATAAGTTTTGATCTTTCGTGAAAAATATAAATCTCAAAGAGAAGGAAGATTTAAGGCACAACAACAGGAAACTGACAGTACCTTAACTCTTTAGCGACCGAATACGGAGGAGTTAAAGGGGGCATGCTGGATCGACTGGTAGTGATGCCAACTGTGCCGCTGAAACGACTACTTTATGACTCTGCAATTGCCTTCTTTTTTTTAATTACGCATAGTTTCCCATAATCCTTTTTGACCTGGATTTTGTACCGGCATAGGAAATTTTTTTTTAAATATCTTATAAACTACCTTGTTAAAGATTTTCCAAGGAAAATTCTAAGATTTCAATTATTTAACACATCCTTAATTGCATAAGACCTCAACCAACTTTATTTATTGCTTATTATTTTTCTTTTTTACATTTTTTAACGATTCGGCCTTTGAGCCATCATCATAAAACAGGAAGAAAAACGAATTCCATTATAATTTTCAATAAAAATCCCCCATTATTTTTGCTATGTAATTACAATAATAACTCCCCAATTAATTTTCTTAAAATTATCATTTAAAGCTAATATTACCTTCAACCTAACCCGGCTGTTCCAATTCATTCACCTTGTTTTTAAAGGGCTTTTCATCATAGCCCAACGATTTTTTTTTTTGCACGAATTTCTCACCAAAAACCATGTTCCAGTGGATGGATTCTGCTGGTTAACAAACTTAGCCTTTTTGGATTTTTGCACCAAATTTTATCAAAATCAGACTATTATTCACTTACCATTATACAGCACGAACAGACAAATATATATTTATAAACATACAAATTTGAACCACCGTTATTTTCGTTCTCTAAGGGTTCAGAAACGTAAAATTCTCCAGTTGGCACTTCTGGATTTCATCATGAGGTCAACCTTATAAGCAGGGATCCTCCCTATGGAGGGAGGGAGGAACCGCGCTAAAACTCACAATGAATTAAAAAATTCAACAGTTAGTCAATACCAATTTAATAATAATTTAATCAGTTATAACACCACCGTGTTTTATATACCAATTTTTTATTATTATGTTAATTAGAGAAATAATAACAACTAAAGTTAAAGTGTATTAATTTTATGCAAATATTTGGGCTAAAGTTTTGACCTCTATCCAATCACAAAAATAAATAACTGTGTGTCTATCATGAAATATAACAAAGTTGTTTTTCAACACTGATATTAAGATAATTCATTCAATCAAAAAATCAATTACATAACAATATTTAGACAAAAACAAATGAAAGATGAACTTACATGATGACCAAGTTGGGCAACAGTATCAGCATATGATGGATCAAGCGTTAACACCTGTGTTTCATCACCCTCCTCACCAGTTGTCACATAAACACATTGCTGACCATCTTCTCCAGAGACAAGAACTGTGTTGTTTAATTCTGATTTCCTTACCTAAATAAAATTTATAATTTGTAGGGTAACTTCGATTTATAGGCTACCACCAGCAGGGCTCATGGGTAACAATATTTTTTTTTTTTTTTCTGTGCATGTTTTAGTATTTGGGTCAATAAAAGTTAGTACTTATTTATAGGAAACTAATCAATTTTTAAATATAACCGACATACTTCGATTAAAATCAAAAATTAAATTATTTATGTAAGTTGAAAGTGAAAATGGAGAAGGATTTAAAATTATGGACCTTAAATTGAATAAAAAATTTGGAAGGTTAACACCTGGTGTGTATAAAGTGTCTGACAGGCAAGAGGGAAATTTTGGTGAAGTATGTTGGCAGCGGTGATCATCTAAATTCCAGATGCTCACTGCTGCCAACATACAAAAAGAAAAAAAAAGAAGAGAAAATAATAAAAATTAGAATATAAACATTGGCCAAAATGAACATCACATAAGTAATGTAACCTTTATCTTTTTTTTTTTTTTTTCTTTTCTCGGTGAGCCATGAGATGAGAAAATTCCTTCCATCGGTAGGATTTGAACCCACCACCTCCCGCATGAGAAACTAAGGCGTTAGTCACTAGACCACGGGGAGACCCATAACTTTTTATGATTTTTATATATAGTTTTATTATAGTGAAAAGCAAAATGTTATAATGAAGCTTATATAATAATATTTTCAAGTTACTCTAAACAGGAGAGAATTTACTTAGGAAGTCTCTTTGTCTCTAGTAAAAGTATTGCTTCCTACTGAAATAGATTGTGGTGTGCATGCGTGTATAATATGTATACTGCATATTTAATTTAACAAAAAATATATTGATGAATAAATAGTATTTATTACCTTGAAGACCATTCCATCATCGCCGGTAAAGGTAACAATATCATCGTCATCACTAAAATTTTTCTTAGGAGAAACTGACATTGAACCAATTGACCTAAAAATAAAAAAAAAAAGAATTATTTAATGCATTAAACTTAAAATTTCTGTTTATTTTTTAAAAAGCCTTGTAGTATTTTGTTCATTCTTGGCTCTAATCAGACATTTTTCCATTTCAATACCAGCACACCAAGCACCCAGCTTGTGTTCTCTTGAAGATTGCCTCTATTGTAATATTAAGTCCAGAAGGAAATTAAAAGGTCTATGTGCAGATTCTCCATTTCATTTGCATATTAATTATAAACCGGATGATGTAAATATTAAGTATAATCGATAATAAACAGCTAGGACCTGAGGATTCGTCTACTATGATCGTAACTGTAAAAATCTAGTGTTTGTTACCACATTACACACTCTGACTCCATTTTCTTCAAAACATTTAGTTTGTTAATTAGGCCCCTTAACCTCTCTGGGGTCCTCATATATATTATACTTCTAGTAATTATGTTCATGATTTGTCTATATTTTTGCGTTAATTCCAAAAATATAATACATAACTTAAGAAAATTTAAGACGACCTACATTGGCGCACAGCTGACTGTCAGAACATATACTGACAATGCATTTTAAATTGAATGAAAAAGATAGAGCCCTGAGATCCTGTGCTAAGCCCATCATAGTCTAATTCAATTTTGACATTTGGCAGCCCCATGTAGAATAATGTCATTTTTTTTTTTTTTTGTTATTTTCGAAAAATGACATTATTCTACATGGGGCTGCCAAATGTCAAAATTGAATTAGACTATGATGGGCTTAGCACAGGATCTGATAGTAAGGCGATGAACGATACAGAATATATGTACCCGAGAAACGAGATATTGTGTTATCGAGAGACGTCATCTTCCAAGAGAAAATCGGGATTGTGAAGAGCGTGTATCCATACCTATAAAAATAGAGGACCCAACCATCCAAAAGGAGGATTGCGAAAAATTAACGGAAGAAAGGACTGAGAAATCGGACGCAGTTCTATCGGAATCATCTTCATCTGAAGATGAACAGGAAAATGCTATTGGACCAGGCACCCGAAGGAGTTCGCGAAAATGTCAGAAGCCCTCCTACCTAAATGATTACGTCACAGTTGCAGAGACATTTCTTGTGGAGGATGATCCTAAGACATTTGCTAAGAAGCGATTCAATGTGGCTGAGTGTAATCCAACCAAAATACCCATGGACAAATTAAGGAGTCGAGATCCAGGGAAAGCGCCTATCAATTTTCCCTACCTTTTGGTGCTTTGATATTTCCTTCGCCATCAGTATTTTGTTCCTAAAACTACTCGATTAAGGGAAAGTGTTGAATTTAATAATCTTGTAGTTATGTATGAAGCAGTAACTAAGAAGACTGTCATCTGTTTTATTATGTTTTCTTTAGATCAGCTGTTTCATTTGTAATTCAGTATGAATAAAAACTTCTTTGAGTAATGTTTAATTTAGTTGTTGAGACATAAATTATAAAAGATTTTACACACACATACATATATATATATATATATATATATATATATATATATATATATAAAATCAAGCTCAAAGTATAGGTTTAGTTTATAAAATGAAACAGGCTTACCCAGGTTTCAATGTTTTCTTCACCAGAGCTTCCTTCCCAGACGTACTGCTGTTCATTTTGCTAAGATACGAGGAAGTAGAACTCTGAACATGCAAGCCACCAGGCATTTCTTCTTTAACATGAATCTATTTATTAACAACAAAAAAGAGAACAAAAACAATTACAAATAATAAATAAAAAAAAAGGCACAATATGTTCAAATATACAGACATCCCTGTAGATAAATCTACTTTCTAAATGCAGTTATATTGAAGTAGGAATATAGTCATATTTAGTGAGTTCAGCCTTACGGAAATCTCGTTTTAATAACTTAGAGCAGGGAATGTATTTAACAAAAAAAAAAAAAAAAAAAAAAAAAAAAAAAAAAAAAAAAAAAAAAAAAAAAAAGAAAGAAAATCAATATCAGCAACAGCATGGATAAGTCTGAAACATTTTAATTATTTCAGTGATATTTAGAAAAAGTAAAACAATATTGTCAGCTTCACTCACCTCAGTACACTTAAGCTTATATAAGTCAACATATATTTAAAAATAAATGTTTAAAGATTTATTTTTTATTAAATTCAACATTTCTAAAATCAAACCAAAAACCTATATATAAATATATATATATATATATATATATATATATGCTATAAATTTAAAAATAAAGAACCATAATTGTAAAAATATATTCCCAGGTTTGAGAGTATTGGGAATTAGGGTGAAATATTTGTAGCATGCTTCAACAATAAGTACATCTTCACTTTATTTTGTCAATAAATCAAAATAAATTAACTAACAAGCAATGATTCTCTCTATTTGATCCATTTCAGGAGACAAGTTGTATGTATTCATTCAAATGCAGTTGTATGTATTCATTCAAATGCAGTTGAGAACATATTTATATGACTTAATGAGCATCAGTGTTTGGTAAAAATCATTCAGAATAATGAATAATGATTTTTTTTTTTTTTTTTTTTTTTTTTTTTTTTTTTTTTTTTTTTTTTTTTTTTTTACGGCGCATCTACATCTAGAATGAATAATGATATATGAATAATACTTTCATTCATTATTTAGTCATTCAATAACTAATAGAACTTTTTCATTATTGAATAAAAATTATTCCATTGAATGAAAATTGTTATTGAATACAAACTCTTATTGAATAAAATGTATTTTTACGAGCGAACATTCATCTGATTAAGTTATAAATATAAAATTAAGTAATACTGCGTGTTAAGATGTATTTCTAGAATTATGTGTATTTGTAGGTAAATTATATCAAATATATCAATTGGCTACTGATTAATTATTATTGTTAACTTATTATTACTGATTATAAAAAAAAAAAATACAAAACAAAATCAGTCCCGTAACAGGCCTCAAGGGCCCTGAGGGGCAGATACTATAGAGGCATCTGATTCATGACCATACAGCACACTAGGCAGATAGTGTGGTCAGTACTATGCTCCGGCCCTTGGCTGCTTTGACTGCTAGAGTCATTAGCACCCAAGGTACCCATTATTAAATTAATTAAAGGCTGGGTTGGCCTAGGGATGGCCAGGGAGGCCGAATTCAATCATGAACGAAGACACTAGAAGAAAAAATCTTTAGTGCTTGCTTGGGATTTGAACTCAGGACCTCCAACTTATTAGTCCAGTGCTCTACTACTGAGCTAACCTCGCCGCCTCCTTATTACTGATTAATTGTTGCTAAATTGTATGTCTTATTTTGAATGAATAAAAATAATGAATGAAGAATGAAAAATAATGAATTAAGTCATAGGATACAAAATAAATCAGTGGATGAAACTTAATCAAAGAATAAATTATTATTCAATAAAAATGTATTTGAATGATTATAGAATAAGAAATTTATTGAATAATGCCCGACCCTGACATGTATGTGTAAATATGAGTATATGTGTGTGTTCATATATATATATATATATATATATATATATATATATATATATATATATATATATTTATATATATACACACACACTCCATCAAAATGTTTGTATTAAATTAATTAATTGTATATATAATTACCATTTCTGAGGTAGAAGCGTCAAGACCAGCCGTGTTCTGCTTCGGCGATTGAGGTGGCGTCGGCTCTGGAGTCTTCTCTCCCTCAGCCTTGAGAAGAACTTTGCCTGTTTCCGGACAAAGTGTTAGTGGCCTTGGTGGACTCTCCGGCTCCAAAGGGGGCAAGTCTGAGTTGGAGTCAGTACAAATGAGTCAGTCAAATACTAGCAACTAGACTGTCTACAGGTGAGAATAATTTTTTTTTTTTTTTTTTTTTTTTTCAAATTCAAAGGATAGCTCCTTAAAGTTATACATATATATACACACACACACATATATGTGTGGTTATGTACGTATATTTAAAATGAAGACAATAATAATTACAAGCTTAGCAAAAATTTGAGATAGGCATTCAGAAATTAATTATTTTCTATTTTGGAGCCACTGTGAATAAGAAGAAAATGTTTAGATAGGATTTTGATCCAACATCACTTTTTTTTTTTAAATTATCTTGAGTCACATAAAATTTAAAAAAAAAATAGCAAAGCAAATAATAGTAAATGTTAATCAATAACTGGCCAAGTTGAGACTGAAAGGGAGAGATTATTATCAACAAAATATAATATAGAATTAAGATTCAAAATGTCTTTGTGACTTTAGCACAATGGTGCAGTTCAACTTTTTCATGAATATGGGGAATAATTTGCCTTAGGATGTTAACTGGCCTTTAAAAAACATTTCAATTAGATTCAAGATCGTGGGAGGTCCATCGTGTAAGTGTTTAAATAAAAACACACTGACTGATCTTTGCATGTTCCAAAAAATCTGCACTTGAGAGATTTTCAAAGATTATGTCATTAGACGAAAAATTAAAGATTACATATATTAGCCGATTACTAAGGAGGTGATTAAAATTTTGCCTGAGATATGTTGTAAATATAATCATTAAATACTTTGAAGTAGTAACTTGGTCTCAACATCAATCTTTTTGAACGAGCACAGGAGATGCATCTAAAGGGGATCAAGCCCTTCTGTAGCCACCAAGAGACTAATGGATGTTTGGTATTGAATGGAAGTACTAATAATTTACAATCTAACACTAACGCTGCGAGTGTCATAACGGAATGACACTAGCGACCCAACGCGCTTACGAGTGTCCCTTCGGAAGGACACTCCTCCATTACTTTTCCCTTTAGATTCAAAAGGCAGGAAAATGGAGGGGATTCACTTTTGCAGCTCCAGGTAAAGACAGTTGCCTTCAGTATTGTTTAGACTTTCCATCAGTGTTTTCAGTTTTCAAATCAGCTGACTGGAAGATTTTTTATGATTTTTTTATGAAAAAAAAAAAAAAATGTCTACATGAAGAATTCAAACAAAAAATGCACCCGATCCGGAGGTATTCCCAAACAATGACAGCCGCATCGAAAGTGTTAAGTGGCAGCATGCCAAGAAGGACACAAGCAGTGATTCAAGCAACAGGATATCTCAAATGTTATTACCAAAAAAAAAAAAAAAATATTTTGAACAAAAACGAAAAAGGATTTATTTTTTATTACAATTTTTGTAATTTGCTAAATAAAAAAACGTTTTACTACTAAAGAAATTCATTAATTTTCAATGTTTCCTAGTTTACATGTTATTGTAACATTTAAGTTAGCACATGAAACATATCAAATTCATTTAAAAAACACAAAATATCACAAATGTGTCTTTATTTTGCTTTTGGTAAAGTTAATATAAAAACATTGCCTATTTTTCCTTCTCTGTGTTTTGTTTTGACTTAGCATATATAGGAAAGGCAAAAAATATACTAAAAATAACCCTGAAGGCTGTAATTACGGAGTTTTTTTTTTTTTTTTTTTTTTTTTTTTTTTTTTTTTTTTCTGCAATGAGGGGAAAACCTACAAGGCCTTCAGGGTGCTTGCCTCGAGCAAACCCCCAGTGTGTGGGACTCTCACCCACCAAAAACCCCTCATTTCTGGTATTATTCCCTCTTGGAACAGCTGCTTTGGCCAATCTTCAAGAGGGTACCGTTTTTCCCCTATAGGGGACCCACTATGTTTTCATTGTGTATATGGAGGAATAGCTCTGTTTCCCTCGCTCTTCTTCTTTAGCAAGATCCTGCTTGTGAAAATGGATACAGCGCTCCACTTATCAGGGCCCCCTAGCATAATTCCTGCTATGGTTTCCGGCGAAACGGGGCCAATGTCCCTGCTTAGGCCTCTCCGCTCTTCTTCCCACCTGTTACACTGGAAAAATGTGTGGTAAACATCATCATAACGTGAATCCCCGTATTGACATTGCGGGCTATCTGCTTTTCCTATCTTCCAAAGGAAGCCTCGAAAGTTTCCATGGCCGGTAAGGAACTGGGTGAGGTGGTGTTTTATGTAATTACGGAGTTTATGTCAATAAAAGTGGTGTTAGTTTTTTTTTTTTTATTATTATTTCCTTTGGTTAATAAAATCTCTGCAATTAACTAGCAACTACGTTTCATATTAGATACAATTTTATTTTATGGTTAAAAGAATAACTTTACATGAGCTCAAAAATATACTGGAGCTCCAATAGTTTGGAGGGAGAGAATAATTGTCTTAAAGTGATGTTGTCTCATTGCTTCTGTAATACTGTTTGTCTTAAAGTGGATTAAGAAAAACTATATATACAACTACTATCTCATATTTAAAACATAATTTATAATACACTTAAAGGAAAAGTCACACACAAACACAAATACCAGCTATTTTGATTCATAATTATGTTATTGCTATAGTGGAGTTGATATAAATTATTTGAGCGAAAATGGCTAAACAATAAGTGTAAGGTTTGAGCCCTAATTAGTTAAAGCAAGGAGTAATTGCTTCCAATGTCCAATAACACAGGTCAAAATATGATCTAAAAAAAACACTCGGAGTGGTATGGTCCTTATAGGGACGCTGATTACGATGAGTGGGTTGGTTAATCTTCATCACACATTCAAGGTCAAATAGAGACAAAAACATAGGACAAATCTGATAAAAAAATCATGCATATGTTTTTGAGGTCCCTGAGTCCGAACCTGTAGTTTGTTTGACTCACACTGCCTCCCAGAAAATGAATTTTTGAATGATTTGTTTCTGATTTTTTCTACATTTCTCTATTTGACCTTGATATGACCTCTAGGAAAAGGCGTAAAGGTCAAACAAACTACGAATTGGGACTCACGGACCTCAAAAACATATGCATGAATTTTTTCAGATTATTCCTATGGTCCTCTATTCGACTTGTTTTTTTTTTTCTCAAATACCCTTGAATCTGATATGATGAAGGTCAATCAACCCACTCATCGTAATCAGCGACCCCAAAAACCCATAAGGACCATACCGCTCAGAGTGTTTTTTTTTTTTTTAGATCAAATGTTGACCTGTGTAATCTTCAGTGAAATGGAAAACGTCAAATTCCTTCAAAATACATTTTATTTTTCACCCTTTCAGCAGCTCCTGCTCCCATCCTCAGAGCTTTGTTTTTATACTGGGGATTTTCAGTCAATCAATTACTGGTCAAATTTTTCATATAATTATATATTATGTAGTTTTGGCGAGGGGTCAAATAAATTATCCCCATTTTTAACATAAATCTTAATCTTCTCTATTTGCTCGACATTTTTTGGGTTTTGTCAGCACCTCATCAAGGGCTTATCAAAAGATAAGACCACAAGCAGATGTTCTCAGATCTTAATTCCAATAGAAACTTTTGAGAACAACTTCACAAATAATTCATTGAGTAGTTCTGAGGATCAGGGTTGGGCCCATGGCCCCGTTCGACCCGAGTTTGAATCTTGTGCCCCAGAAGTGATGGAAAGAGACTGGAAGTGACCAAGATTAAGAATGGTATAGGGTGTACGAAAAGTTTGCCAGTGTCCGCGAGTGACCGGAATTGAGCCAGAGCGACCCGGAGCTATCCAAGCGGAACAGGAGTGACATGAGTCGACTGGGGGGAGATCCATAGTGACCCAGGTGCGATCGGAAGTTCACTCGAGGGAAGCAGAAGAGGAACAGGAGTGAGGTAGAATGGCCCTGGAAGTTGCTGAGAGCTGATCGGAAGTCTATAGCTACAGAAGCTGAGGTATCAGCTTTTAGTGCTCGCTAATTTTTACCCGACCCTGGTGAGCATAATGCACAAAACATTTTGTGCAAACAGAGGATATCAATATGAAAATTTTGTTTGTTAGATTAGAAAATGTGAAGATTTGTTATTATAGAAGATTTGTTATTATTGTGTATTAAATGGGGAACAAGATGAAAAAAATACTATGCCTATAAAATGTCTATTAATACCAAACTAGTACTTGCAAAACTATTAATCTTATAATGAACACACTCGGCAGCAAGGAATATCACACTGAAAGGATCTGCACACAACTTTGCAAGGGGAGGTACTTCAAAAATGTCTAAAGCCTGTCAGATAGAAAAGTTCAATTCTGCATGGGCGAAATTTTTAGGGAAATATTTCCGATGGTTCCACCATATGCAAAATCCCATTTCAAGGAACAACACGATACGTGAAACATTATAAAAACTGATTATGTCTTTTTAAGATAAGGGAAGGGTTTGAGAGGTCAGAAGAAGGGAATAGTGTCTAATATTTATCGATACTGTGGAGATGTAATGACTGGACAGGTGACCACTGGCGACCAATGAGAAGCATCCCGGAACAGCCAATAGGAACGAGCGCTCAGCCGAGATTCCCCGACCTTGGCCTATGACTAGGGGCGTTCCTGCTGGCCAGAGGACATTCTGATCCGGCGCTCTCTCCAGGACACTTCAGCTCTCTCAAGACCAGACTCCAGCCAGCCATACATTCAGGACCAAGCAACCGGCGTTCCAGCACCCATCCAGCCATGCACTCAGGATCAAGGACCTAGCTACCTGCTCGACCTCTATCTCTGGACAAAGCACGAAGCCGCCGTCTCGATGTACCCAGTGGCCAAGCAAGTCCCCAGTCATTACACTCTCGACTCCTACTTCCCCCAACTCTAGTCAATACCTGGCTTATTTATTTACTTCCTTACCCCTCTCACTCCTGCTTCGAGGAACGGCTACGGCTCAGTACCGAACACCTTCTCCCCGACTCAGTGGAACAGCTAAGGCCTAGTACCTAGTCGGTATCCCCCAGGTTCAAGGAAGCGCCCTTACCGCGACACAGTACTTACCTGGCTACCTTCTCCCGGCACATCCTTCCTACCCTACCTTTAGTAGCGACACCCATCCGCTACAATACTTAGCCAAAGCTAAGACTAAAAATGTTTTAAACCTCCTAGTGAAGGTTATAACAGAGAGAATTTTTACCGCCAATTTCTTGCACGTGGAGTGTATAGGCCATGCCCTTTTCCCTCCATAATATCTATTTGAACAGGCTATAGCTTACATTGTTTTTAGCCTTAGCTTTGGCTAAGTTTTGATAACTATTAAACACTACCTCACTTGCTTGACCTCTGAAAGCCTTCCCTACTCCTAAACGAGACATAATCAGTTTTTATTGAGTTTAAAGTAGTGTGTTGTTCATTGTAATGGAAATGAAAATGGCGGAACCATCAGGAATATTCCCCTAAGATTTTTTCGAATGTGAGATTAGAACTAGTATTCCATAAAACTGAAACATTTTGGTTAGAAACAGTAAGAAAACCAAAAAAGAAACTAAAAACTGTCAAATTAGGGGAAAACATTCGGTCATACCTTAAATAAATGGGGCACCACTTATTATTTTTAATCCATAAAATAATATCGTTATACTACCGTAACTCCGAAACACTCGCTTTTGTATAAGTTTAAAATGCCCTACTAGAAACAGGTATTCTCTAAAGAAATTTAGGACTTTTTAAATACAATTCATGAATAATTAGGGAAAAAATGATTAAATAAATAAGAATTCCATGCACTTGAAACAAACGTGAAGGTAACAAACATAAAGGTGTAGGAGGGACCAAACTGGTGCAGTGTCTGATAAAACTTAGGCAACAGGAGTTTTTAAAGGGTTTTATTAGGAGGATATGACATGAAACAGGAATATGACTCTGATAAACGAGGGGCAAATAAGCGGTCTCAACTCCAGGCCGTTACCCTCCTACAATTACCCTCAAAAGTATTTCACATTTTAGTTATGTTTTATAATTCGTATCAGGATGCATTTTATTCCTTAGAAATATAAACAACAGAAACAGTCAAACACAACCTATGTCCGCAAGAACAAAATCACATCTTTAAATTTATTAATTTTGAGTAAAACCCTCCACCTTATAAAGGAATAAGACCCTTTCAAAGAAGAATACTGTTATGTGCAGGTCCTTAGAATTGTGCTTGAAGCACTCGTTACAACAGTTATATCTGGAAAAGTATTTTTTAAAGAAATAATTAAAATACATTAGAAATAGGAATAGAATGTGAATGGGGTCCTATATAAATTAGAAGAGCTTATCAAAGTTTTCACATTACTCAAAATTCTGGAATTTATTCTTTTGAAAGTAGTTCCAAACCATAATATTGTATTACCCCACATTTCAGAAATTAAGAGCTTTGACTGTGTTCTTGCGGATGGGCAACATGTTGCTTAGCATTAAAGTTCACTAATAGGGGATGAGTAACGAGCAACACCACATTTCGTATACCTCCACCTCTCTCATTGTATTATACAGTATGAGCACTCGCAAAATGGGAAAATTTATCAAGCAAGAAAAGTAAATTTACAACCGAAGCCAATTTAGTGCAAAAAGCAATGCTAATGGGAAAATTTCTGTAAATTTACTTTTATTACCTGCTGGGAAGAGATCTGGCAGACCAGCATCGGAATCTGATGAAGACTCCTGAGGGAGATCAATGAAAACATTGTCTGTGTCCAGATCCTTCGATTTATCCATAGCGGTTGTAACTGTTGCAAGAAAAAAATTTCATGTCACCAAGAATTTTACAGTCAGAACAGTGACGTTACTAGTAATACCATATGGCAAAAATTAATTATGTAATAGGTGACCCGAATAAAAGCTAGAGATCCACTGAAAGTAATTGTTAACAATTTCGATTACATTTTCACAGGGAAATTATATGAAGGCTACTATTGATTTGATTGATTGATTAATAAGAATTTTGTCTGAACTGAGAATACATCATAGCTTATTAATTATTATTTTGTTAAATTTAGTAGCATGATGTTTAGATAAACAATGGAAAAAATCAAATGTAGTTACAAAAACATAATTAACTCGCAAATCACTAAATTTAGTTCAACAAGATTTTACGCAATTGATTTAGTAAGAAAGTAACTTAATCACAGTAGAATCTACATCTTTTATTTCACGAACTTCATATTAGCTAGGAAGATCACTCAGTTCAGTTAATTAAAAAGGTCCTAGAAGATATTATAGTTATAACACAGTGCTAATAGAAAAATAAAAAGAAAAAATTATAAGAATAGCATTAAAAGCAAATAAAAATAAAAGAACCCAAAAGTAAAATGAAAATAATTCATATTCAACTACAAAACAAAAAGTTAAAACCATTAATAAAAACAGAAAATAGAAAAAATCCTGGAGCAATCCCACAACTAGATTTTGCCAGACGCTGATTGAGACTTTTTTCAGCCGATTTTTAAAGTTGAAAAATAATGAGAGGTACTGACATTATGGTTTCATAGGAATATTTTAGATTAGTTCAATTATATACTTATAAAAATACATACGCCTTATAATTTTATTTATTTTTGTCCTTGCATCACTAAGCTTTCACAAGGATTGAAGTTTTTAGAGCCTTAAATCTAGAAACAATATTATGTATTTCATTGGGCGAAGAGAATAAGATGAAGTAATTGATCATAGCGTCTTTTGAAGAAAACCCTCGATTTTAATAATTTTATATTTATGTTCCTGATCCATTACGTACAGCACACAAAGAAACAATGCAACAGGCATATTCCAAATGAAGATACACTTCAAGTCTATATACAAGGAAAGTTTATTTTATTTTTATTTATTTATTTAGAATTTACAACAATGTAAAAATACATTTCTAGTAAAATGATACTTGTGAATATGTCCTGAAGCTCGTGAGGAGGGAAGCCGCAGAGTTGCAGTACCCACAAGGCAGAAAGATTAAAATCAGGAAGAACTACTCCTGCAGCTGGTCTCTAGGCCAGTTACGCTTCAGTCGGCGATCAGGGTTATTTGGGATTTGATGTGAGGATAGGGAGTTTATTAAAGAATTAGGATGGCCGTGTAATTTTGAATGAAATTTTAGATATAATTTTTTTGATAATGGTTGGATAAATGGAATATGTAGGTCGTTATGGAGAGTCAAATTGGATACAAAGAATGGAGCGTCGGCTATTTTGCGGAGGATTTTAGACTGCAAAGATTGATATTTTCAAAGAGCTACAGACCCTAAGAATTGAAGGTCAAACTGAACAGAGTTAAGGAAAACTTTCATAAGTCTTTACACTTTTAAATAAACAACTAGTTCACCTAGAATTCAGATGTTCCTTTGGGCAAAAGACAATTGAAATTTAGCAATGAATTAATTAAATTGCGGGCAGTTTCAGTATCAAGGCCCAATAGGAAAATGGCGGAAGTGCATCCCACACTTCAGAGGTTATGAGTCATAAGAAATGTATTCTAATATAACTTTCAATATTATTGGAAAAATCTTACTCGACAAAAAGAGAAAACAATGTCAGAAAGGGGCTATTGATGATATAATTATATCACAAGTAAATAATAAGTAATGTAACAATTTATAAACATCAGGAGAAAGTTTCTGAAAAATTTGACACAATTCTGAAGTTATCACACAATTCATGATTTATTTGAATGTTTTAAACAATTTACATTTTGATATCTGTTCATATTTTTCATGAAAGATTAAGAGAAGACATGACACTAGGGATAAGACACTACAGAAATTGCTAAGGTGATGCAGCTCCTTCAAGTAGGACTTTTCGGTATCTAGTAGGTAGGATTGGTGAAAGTTTGAAGGAATTTTTCAAAAATTATTTCACGAGTGCAACCTCAATAAGTACAACATTACTTCAAAAAGTACTAAAAATCAGGTCTGCGTGAATGCACACCCAATTTTCTCAGTTTATGAGCTACATACAACATGGCTGAACTCATTACGGTAAAAGCTCATGAATTTTACCGAGATCGTAGAAAAGAATTATTGCTTATTGAGAGTGGAAGTGGGCGCTTTGTGGTTCAGGAATTTTTATAAGTTTTTTTTTTTAAATATGTCGGAGATGTTACTTTTCCTAGCACCTCTGCATATTCTCTCTTTCAATACCCAGGAAAACAGTTATTTACCTGTAATTAAGAAAATTCTTAAGCTCCGTGTTAAGTAAAAGTTTAAATTTTCCCTAGTAGAATTAAAAGGATCCCTCTTTGTTTCAAAATATGAAATTGTACGTGATGGATGAATTAAATGAAGTCTTTCCACTAAACATCAATCCCTCAAAAATTGAAGAACCCCACTCCTGGCACCACCAAAGAATTAAATTATTTAATGTAACAATCTTATAAAAAAATTGAGATTTTTTCAGTATATTTTGTTTTATTTCATGAAAAAATGCATTGAAATAATAGATTTATAGAAAATGGAAATACATAATTGCATCCAACCGCATTAGATACTTCCAAAAGAAGAAAAGTAATTTAAAAAATAATTGTAGAATAAAAATAGAAGCAAGAAGTACAGCAACATTTTTTTTTTTTTTTTTTTAAACAAAAATTCAATAATATTACTTTCATATCTATCAATTTGCTAACTATTTTTACCCCGCCAATGGCCATAGCCACGTTGAATGCACCGGTTCCCGTAGATCACCGAAGTTAAGCAACATCGGGCGTGGTCACAACCTGAATGGGTGACCGACCACGTGCTGTTGGAATTATAAAAGGGTGGCGACCTATAGATAGCCTGGCGCTAATGGCCAAGTTGTAGATATGCCGGAAAAAAAAAAAAAATATATATATATATTTACCCCGAAGAGTGCAAAGGATATAAATATAAATGTCAGAAGGACTCAACAAGTCAGCCTGGCGAATAAAACTAAATAACATATTTTCAGACATTAAGCTTTTAGTAACTGGAAAAATCAATATAGTTTCCTCTTCAGAGTTTCCTAATATTTTGGACCTCCTTAAAACTAATTGTGTAATTGTATCTAAGATACTTATTGTATAATTACTTATGTGGATAGTATGACAGCACCATACTTCTTTTAAGAAATTATTTTTACAGTGCGTCACCTTACATGGCCACTAGTCTGTGGGCTTTCTACTCTTTGCCACTCTTTCTATTCGTGGTGAAATGGGGACTTTTTCAGCAATCCTGAAAATAGACTACCCAAATTCAGGCTGGATTTTAACGAGGATCTCTATAGTGTCAGAATTTAACAGGAAAAAATGAATCCTTCATTTTGTAGAGCCTTATACGTCAAATTATATAAATGAAACAATAGCGGAGTCAAGGGATGGTTATAGTCCGTCGGCCCGTGTACATTTCATGCAACGATTTTTAAGATTCTTCATTTTTTCACTATTGATTGTACAAGTCTTAACTAGAACAGTGCCACTTGTCAGCTGGCTAGGTAGCGGTGGGTTTGGCTGCGGGGGCGTTGCAAACTTCCGAAAAATATGAAAATGTGAAACGATTTTAAGATTCATGAAATTTTTTGGAGAAACACCTTTCATTATACAATAATCATTGGCACTTGTCAGCTGGCCGGCCAGCGGTGGACTGCTTGTCAGCTGGGGGTCTAAACTTGGCAAAAATACGAAATTCTGAAACGATTTTAAGATTGCTGAAATTTTGGTGGTTACTAGTATTTGTAGTGAGATTAACGAAAAACATTGTCAGCTGCTCATATCTTGGTGGAAAACTTGTCAGCTGGGGGGGGGGGTATAAGCGCTGAGCGTATGGCGCGCGCTCCACTTTATACCACCAGCTGCCAACTTTTCCACCCACATATTAGCAGCTGACAATTTGTTTCGTCAATCTTATTACGAATACTACCTAATAACAAAATTTCAGGAATCTTTATATAGTTTTTGACTATTTAATAGCGAAAGCATGCTTATATTGATTACAACTTCTGAATATATTGATTGTAATTTACAATAAAAATATTCATTTACAATTTGTAAATGAATATTTTTATTATCAACGTTAAAATATATTATGTATTTGCATTAAGGTATGATGAAAAAATATATCATTTATTTGTATAAAATACATAGCACATAAAAAATTTTCGCCATTGAATGCGTGAAAATCAGGCAACGCTTGGCATAGTGTTTCGCCTAGTGTTAAAAATAACTTATTATTATCTAAATAGTTTGGTTTGTTCACATTCCCATATTCATCCAAATTTTAACATCTAATAATATGAATAAAATGTACACATGTAAATGGTTTGATGGCAAACAATTACCTCCAGTAGTTGAAATGATTGTTCGAGATCAGTAATTCACTAAAGATATTAAAATTATTCATTTTCTTTGCTTTATTAATGTTTCATCATTTTTTCAATACCAATAATTAGTATTTTCACATGAGAGACAGCAGGATGACGTCACAAACACTACAAATATCGAAAGTAATGATTCTGAGAGTCAGACTTTCTTTTTATTAAAAAGTTTTATTAGGTAACTATTATTATTATAAATAAATTATATAATAATTTTTACAGTATTTTATGCAATTAAATAATATACTTTTTCATCATACCTTAATACAAATCTATACAAATAATACAATTCTAACGGATCGCTGTCTGTATCTGGAAGATGGGGAAAAATACTATTGGGGACATTTATCAATGCAATCGTACCCAAAACAATGGTTTTTAAAATTTTTGCCTGCTTGTGTGTTTATCTGTGCGCGCTAATCTCAGAAACGGCTTATCCGATTTAGTTGCAGTATTCACTAATATATTGTGGTAAGTTTCACTTAACATTTAGTGTTTGTTTCATGCGAATCGGTACATAAATAAAAAAGTTATGCCAATGTAAAGAATCACACCCAACATTTCATGAACTATCGTTAATACGATACACACCAGAGGTTTTTTTTGTCACGAAACTTTGTATATATTATTCTCTTAGCAAATGATTTAACGAGTTCTTTAACCAGAAAAATTGGTTCATCTGGAGGAGGGGTTTACTCTGGACCCAAAGTCGCTCGGACAAAACTCGATATTTTTGTGGAAATATTAATAGAAAAATATGTTGTAAAAATAAAGTAAATCGGTTTATTAGGAGGGGGGTTTATTCTGGACCCGATTTACCAACTTGCCACTACTAGCCGTAATCTATCTTCACATATAATAAAATTCTAACGGATCGCTGTTTGTATATGCAGAAAACGATTGACTTTCTTTTTATTACAAAGTGTTATTAGTATACTATTATTATTATTTCTTTTTTTTGTTTTACGGCACATCAATCTTGGCTGTTAGCGCTGACATCCAGGGTGCAGCCAGGAATTTTCTCAGCGAGCCCTGAGATGAGAAAATTTCTGGCGCCGGTGGGGATCGAACCCACCATCTCCCGCTTATGAATCTAGCGCGCTAGCCACTAGACCACGGGAGACCCCCTATTATTATTATGATACTATTATTATTATTATGATCAATTGTATAATACTTTTTTATTACCAATACAGTATTTTATACAAATAAATGACATATTTTTTCATCATACCTTAATGCAAATACATAATATATTTTAACGTTGATAATAAAAATATTCATTTACAATCAATATATTCAGAAGTTGTAATCAATATAAGCATGCTTTCGCTATTAAATAGTCAAAAACTATATTAAGATTCCTGAAATTTTGTTAGTAGGTAGTATTCGTAATAAGATTGACGAAACAAATTGTCAGCTGCTTATATGTGGGTGGAAAAGTTGTCAGCTGGCGGTATAAAGCGGAGCGCGCGCCATACGCTCAGCGCTTATACCCCCCCCCCAGCTGACAAATTTTCCACCAAGATATGAGCAGCTGACAATGTTTTTCGTTAATCTCACTAGAAATACTAGTAACCACCAAAATTTCAATCTTAAAATCGTTTCAGAATTTCGTATTTTTGCCAAGTTTAGACCCCCAGCTGACAAGCAGTCCACCGCTGGCCGGCCAGCTGACAAGTGCCAATGATTATTGTATAATGAAAGGTGTTTCTCCAAAAAATTTCATGAATCTTAAAATCGTTTCACATTTTCATATTTTTCCGAAGTTTGCAACGCCCCCGCAGCCAAACCCACCGCTACCTAGCCAGCTGACAAGTGGCACTGTTCTAGTTAAGACTTGTACAATCAATAGTGAAAAAATGAAGAATCTTAAAAATCGTTGCATAAAATGTACACGGGCCGACGGACTATTAGGATTCAGCTAGGAGAAAAAAAACGTCAGATCTTCAGGCACAAATGTTTTCTTCTGACCGAATCCCAACCATCCCTTGACCATCACTCCAATGGCTAGCTATCTCTATCTCATAAATAAAACAATGTTTACTGTGGAACAGACACTTTTGTCGGAGGGTGATTTCAGTCCCAACTTACAAATGAAAGTTCAACAAAATACTGGTACACTACCATGTGATCAGGGAGCACGAAGACCTACATATTCTTCTAGTTATAAAAATTCTTAAATTTGACAGGTTGAGGTTGTTAGAAGCAACCTACCAAGTAAAAAAAAAATATACTAAATGGAGATATTTTACTGGAGTTTGTAAGTTTTAAGCTAAGAAAAGAATATGAGTCAAAAGAAATGTAATCTAATCTCAATCAATGGCAAAATCGTATTGATCAATAAGAGAAAATATTGTCATAAACTGGCTATTGGTCATTTAATTATTTCATGAGTAAATAATAAGTAACATAAAAAATACTATAACCATAACAGTGCAATTTCTAAAAAGATCTACATAATTCTAAAGTTATCTACACAATTCATGATTTATTTGAATGAAGTCCAATGAGACCTAGTTTTCGTCTTATAATTTTTTTATACAGAATTTCAATGCTATTTTAATAATGTTTTAATTAGATGGGAAGAGTATGAAGGAACCATCCCTACGATTTTTGAAAGTAACAATAGAATAAGTATTGATGGGCCACCTATTTTAATAAGATACTGAATTGAGATATGATCAAATACAATAACTTAGTTGAAACATGAAATTTTCAGATAACAATGCAACAGTAAAAAATGTTAAAATGAGCTAACTTACTTCATGCAAACAAGAATAATACTAAATAATAATAAAAAATTGAAAATTATAAAATTGATCTTACTTCCTCCCCGTCCACCTCTCATTCCTCCTCTATTTAGCCCTCCTCTGCCAATTTTAGGACCAAGTATTCGCCTGTCACCTTCCATTGCTCTCCTCTGTAACATCATATTTTTATTTATTTTATATTAATTTTAAGATCCTTTTATTGGGATGTCTTATCTAAAGGTGTCTTTTTTTTTTTTGGCAAGATAGAGGAGATTATTTTTTAAAAAGAAAAATCACCACACCAAGTGGGAATAGAATCAACAGCCCTAGGGACAGAG
Organism: Gonocerus acuteangulatus; assembly: GCA_946811695.1. NCBI lineage: Eukaryota > Metazoa > Arthropoda > Insecta > Hemiptera > Coreidae > Gonocerus > Gonocerus acuteangulatus. The sequence goes on from OX328130.1 coordinate 50,405,812, forward strand.
TGTTAATCCTTTTATCGCTAGCCTAAAAATAAGGAAAACTGTTTCTGAAAACTATCAGAAAAGAATAAAATGATTTTTCACCATGATATTTCTAATGGTAATTAACCAATTTAAACGCAAGGTATAAGAAATCGTGATTTTTACCTGTAGATCATTGACACCCGGTTTGATCATTGACCCACGTGGCCTGATTCCTGGAGTTATAGCAATATTTGGTCGTGATCCACTATGTATCAACCTGTAAAAATATATGACTTGCTTATTAATGATGTGAAAATAATTATTTATTTCAGCCACATGTATAGTAAAATGAATATACTCTATAAGCCAGAAACATTGCAAATTAACGGGACAGTTCATGTCAAGACAGCTACTATGAATTAAAAAAAAAAAAAAAAAAAAAATTGAAATAAAAAAACTCAAATAAGACACTTTGAAATAACACATGAATTACATTAATTCACGTTCTTTTTGTAAAACTAAACTACACAAAAATAAAGCTTCAATTCAGTTTTTAATCAATTCTCAATGATTTAGTTTTAGTTCAACCAATATCCATTAGTTAATACAATTTTAGTTTTTTTTAGGTTGCAATTTTTAGTTTAGATTTAGTTTATTCTAAAAAGTGAATGTAGTTTTAATTTTAGTTTTGCCCAACATTGATTGTTTACAACATGAGAAAGAGTTTTACTAATGAGTAACATCTTTCATTTTGATCAAAATAATCATTTCTTGCCTGACCCCAAGACAAAACATATCTCTGTCAAAAAAAAGTTCTCGAATTTTCTTGACATAGTCGTCTATGACGTGCACGTCATGCTAGTCCCTCGCATAACATAGGAGAGGTAACATTGAGAAAAAATTAACACTTTATTTTCTTCATTTTCAAAATTAAATAAACAATGTACATGCCATGTATGTACTATATGGATGGTTAAGATAGGAAAAACAATTGTGTGGATAAGTAATTACTGTAATTATTATGATTTATATGACATACATATATTATGTAATTATTATGACATACCTTGTATTAGGGTTTGCAACTCTGACATTATTAGTGCGAGTAGGCGGCCTGCCCACTCCTCGTCCTCTGTGCATAACTCCCGGTCTCCTCATAATCCCTGTTTTCGACGGCCCTTGATTCTCTCGGTTCACCATGATTACACCACTCTGCGATGTTGATGTCGTGACACCAGCAGTAGTAGCAGTGGTAGATGCTGAAGGCATGCCGAGCTGCTTTACTGGCGTAGACTCAGAGACTCCCTTCATCGAAAGGACCTTCGAAGGTGTAACTGAGTCGAGTTTTATAATACCCGATTTATTTGACATTATATACACCCCAGAAGAGAGGTTAGGGACTTGGCTGGGATCTACTTTTACCACTCCTTTGGCATTCGCCACCAATACCTGCAAACAGAGCCTTACATTAGAACCGGCAAATATTTTAATTAAAGAAATAAGTACACCTTGGATGTCTGAGTTATTATGTTTATCAAAAAATATACTCACAAAGAAAAATCAAATTGAAGTCTTCATTAGATTTAGACATTACTCTGCTGGAAATATTGAAGCCATAATGCCATTATAAAGCATATAAGACTATCTTATTGTGTTCTCTTCTAGCAGTATTTAAGAACACTAAATTTGATATTTACTTTAATTTTACAAAACCTTATCACAGGATATACCAAAATCAACTATATTTACGATTATATTCATAAGTGAGGTGATTATTCAGTACACAATTAAAAGTCCAATTCGTAGAAACTGTGTCATGTTAGCACATTTCCATTCTTATTCCCCGTGAAACTTGGAATAGAAACAAAAAAAAAAATTTTTTAAATATCAACATCTACTCGAACAACATCTCGATGAAAAGCAATATTTTATGCCTCACAAAGCACAAGAAATTGGAAGGCTTTGTGATACTGGGGCTTGCTGGACCTTCTCTAGGGAACTGTGTAAGTCAATGCAAAGGTGTTTTGTATTTAAAGTGCTTTACTGTAATATAATTTTACTGTTAAATGTAATTAAAAAAATAAATAAATAAACTGAAGAAAACAAACACAAAGAACCATTCAAAGAACTGAAACCAATTCTTTCAAATGTTTAAGCACTTATTTCTCCGACCAAGATAATCCTATCAAAAATTACATTAGAATCGCTAGCATAGAGAATTTAATAAGCTTTCGATTGGTTCCTTCTATTTACCAGGATTTCCCAACCATTTGAGATATTTAGGAAAATGTAAGAAAATCACTTATGTTACAAAAATGTATGTTGTAAATGACTATAACAAGAGTGCTACAATTTTTTCGCACGGATTTTTCCTGAGGATAGCTGTCCCAGTGGACGGATATCGTTGGTTAACTAACTTGGCCTTACAAATTAGACAAAGTATTTTTGTGCTAAATTTAATCAAAATTTGTCCATTTTTAGGGCTAGAGAGCAAACAGAAAGCACTAAAATTAAAATGGGTTAATAAATATTCTTGCTGATTAAATGTTATTATAAATGTATTTTTAAATAAAATACAGAACCGGGAATGTCAATTAATGGTTAAGCTTAGTGACAAGTAAATCCATCTTAGGTTGCTTATCCTGCAATGTATACATCTAAGTAACTTGAGCTATACCTGTAGTAGTTATTTTTATATAAATGGAAACTGGACATTAAATTTTCTATTATTGTTTTAATAATATATTAGAGGCTCGGTGGCGTGAGTGCTAATGTGTATGCACTCCGTGCCAAGAGTCGTGGGTTCAATTTCCACTAGGGGTGGTGGCTTTACTTTGGAAAAAAGAAAAGGCATCAGCCCTATCCTAGCTAGAAAAGAGTGGTAGCCTATAGATAACCAAAAAAATTTGAATTTAATTATAAATGGATGTTAAAATTTAAATAATAATATATTAATTACATTAGACTAAAGGAAATAAAAATGTTTCATAAAAAGAAAACAGGTTATAGTTTACCTGCTGGTTTTGGGGGCTAAGACCAGTCTTCTTAACGATTCCTCGATTGATAGCATCAAGTGTAGACGTTTTACTCTCGTCTCCACTTGATTCGAGCCCAAGCACAGCAGCTAAACTCTCAGTTGTACCGTTGGTAATCTTAGGCTTTAATGGGGGCCTGCCTGGGCGACGAATAATTCCACTCTTGCCACCTATAAAATATAAACAACACAGTGTTAAAGAGTCTCTATTCATTGTGAATAAAGCATCAAGATAGTAACAGATTGCACACATTTTGTAATAATTTCCATTATCAAGACAGAAAGCTTCCAATTGCAATATCATCCTTATAAATTCTATATCTATAAGATACTTAAATTCTGTACTCTGTATGAATTATTTTAAGACATCAGTGTGATATTAGCCCTTCTTAGACTAAAACACTTTAGTTAAAAAGAATGTTCGGATACAAGTGAATTTTAAAAAATCGTTTAAAAAAAAATGTTTATAAGCCTGCCCTTGTCTGGCCCAAAGCCCAGAATGAGAAAATAATAACAGAAAACTTTCTAAAGAAAGAAATAACAAAAGCGTATTAAGAGAAATGCTAAGAGACATACAGTAGCGGCTGATATATTTTAATGCCGTCCTGTTAATAACACAATGGTGAAACGGACTCCACTCTATGGGCATCTAAGGTCTTGTGGGTTGCTGTCTCATAAGGGATAAGCTATACGATGATATGATTTTCACAAATAAAAAGAATCTTACCTTTAGAGTAAATGATTTTACTGCCTCCTATACTATCTTCACTGTCAGTCTCCCGGTCTATCCTCATCTTTTTAGCGAAGGTATCTTCGTCTTCATCGGAATCTGTAATAGGTACTTTCCTTTTCACTAAAAAGAATAAATTGCGAATCAGTCAACCTTTAAAGTATATAAAAATCTCAAACTTATCTATATATATAAAAATCACGCGTCTGTCTGTTTTTCTGTTTGTTTTTCCTTATACAAATCCACACTGTTTGACCGATTTTGACCAAACTTGGAATAATGGTAGGTCTTGATACAAGAAATCTTGTAGGCTAAGTCAAAAATTTCTACAAGCAGTCTGTCTGTATGTTTGTTCCTTATACAAATCCACACTGTTTGACCGATTTTGACCAAACTTGGAATAATGGTAGGTCTTGATACAGGAAGTCTCGTAGGCTAAGTCAAAAATTTCTACGAGCTGTCTGTCTGTGTGTTTGTTCGTTATACAAATCCACACCCTTCTTCCGATTTTGACCAAACTTGGCACAGAGGTAGGTCGTGATGCGGGGAATGTCATAGGCTGGGTTAAAATCGTCTATGACTCACAGTTCAAAGATCACGAGTTCGAAACAATGAACTCAAATTGTTACAGATTTTAATATTAATTATATGGTTTCTAATCTATTTTTGCTTTTATAGATGCAGAAAGTAGATGTAGCGTAGCACGCCGGGTAACAGCTAGTAATACATAAGACAATTGAATATTATTGCTTACAATACTTCAATAAAAATTATGAATGCGTAGTAATAAGGTCAAATGTGAAATTAAATAATTGTCGCTAATTACAATTTTTAGTTGTTAGGAAGGAGGAAACAAACTTACATAATTCAAGTTCAGCATCATCAGGTTTAATTGAACCGCACCACTGTTTTACCTGATTCAAGGCTTTCTGTTTGCTATACCTAATCGGACGACCTCTGTAAAATAACACATCATTAGACAGGTTTGTTACATATAGGAAAGCGAGATGGCTTTGAAAAATAAATAAATATTCCTTTTTTCTGAAACTCTTCAATTCCAAATGGACAAATTTATTAACCCTTAGTTATTGGCATGCTTTTTCTTCCATAACTAGTGGTGTCTTGTTCCCAGTGACCAAAATTTAACTTCGGTCATTACATGACAATTAAAATGCCATTACACAATTTCAACAAAATTAAAAGGGTGAAAATCATGAATTGCTATAATAATTTTTAATGATGTTTTTCTTAAATTAATCTTACCCATAAGAAAACGACGAGCTCGAGGAAGGTTGAACATTTTCTACTTTTTGTTTGTAAGTGGCTTTTTGCTTGCTCTGTTTTGCCAGATTGTCTTCAAAAGCCTTTAACAAATGTTGGCAAGCCTCTAGGTTTTCAGCAGGTTCCCAAGTGTTTTGTTCCCTGAAATCGTACAAAAAAAAATAAAATAAAATAAATAAAAACATAATAAACTTGACACTTAAAAATCCATAACATAGTCGATGCATAAATAGTACACTCACGATGGATAGCCTTCCCACTTAAGTAGATATTCATATTGTTTTTTGCGAGGGTTGAATCTCCGAGAAACAATTTTTTCAACAACAAACTCCTCTTCTTGAAGAGTATCCTCCTCACCATCCTTACCCTATAATGAGCAATGACCAAAAGTTAGTACTCACTGAATTTAAAAAAAAAAAAAAAAAAAAAAAAAAAAAAAAAATACAGTAAAAATGTATTAAATTAATGTATACTACTCTAGATGTTATCTTTTGTCTTTATTTTTTTGACAAAAATAACTCACTAGGCTGGGATTGGACCCAAAATCACTGTTGTTTTTGCAAGTTGCGAATAACGTAATGATGATAAATATGACATTGTGCTCTCATTGTGAAATTTTGGCTCCACCAGATGAATTAACTTGTCATGCTGTGATTTGAATCAAAGTATTGTAATTACCAATGCAAGATAGCATATCCTCAGTTCAAGTTCAAAGTGAGTTAATTTTTTTGTTTTTTCTTGTTTACGCCGCATCGACAAATCGTGGCCATTAGCGCCGACGTCCAGGATGCAGCCAGGAATTTTCTCAGCGAGCCCTGAGATGAGAAAATTTTTGGCACCGGTGGGGATCGAACCCACCATCTCCCGCTTATGAATCTAGCGCGCTAGCCACTAGACCACGGGAGACCCCCAAGTGAGTTAATTTTCCTAAAAAAGTAATTACTTAAAAAAAAACACAACATTTTGTTTCATTTCATCATTCAATTTACAAAAATTTCCCATTCAAATAACTTTATTTATTTTATTATTTTAACGGTGTATCGACGAATCTCGGCCATTAGCGCCGAATAACAATGTTATTTTAAGTAACTCAGTGAACTCAATTTGCAACAATTTTATATATACATATATATATTGTTTTTTAAGCTACTTCGCTGGGAATTAAATGTGTTGTTCATTCGGCATCTGTCTCCAGCGGTCTTGCTCCTCCTGTCATTGCAATATTTCGCCGGATACTGACCAGCAAGGATGAGTGACTGCCAGAAGAAGCCGGAGAGGAACCCGGCAAAATATTGCGATGACAGGAGGAGCAAGACCGCTGGAGGCAGATGCCGAATGAACAATATATATATAGTACAGTGTGTGTTATATAGTACATGGTAGTCCTGTAAACAGAGATTAATACATTTCATAATCATTTATTTGTCCATTTTTTTTTATTTCAGATGAAATGCTCCTAGGGTTAAACACGAAATAAAAGTGTTTTCATTTTTCTAAAGAGGGGAATGCTTGCAAGAATAGAAAGTAAAATGACATTTTGACAAATATTGATGAGGCTTTTTATTGCTTTCATATCTAACAGAAAAATAAAGAAAGTACAGTAAGAAAAGCAATTTTACATGGACCTGTGTTACTGCTTATGATTATTTATTTATATAATTATAGAGTTCCGCAACTTAGGCAAGAAACTCTTTAAAAGCAGTCAACTGAGAAATATGTCTTAGTACCTACCAATAAAACATGAACAAAAATACAACAAATAAATAAATGAGAAAGAAACTAAGGAAATAAATGATAACTGTAACAAAGGAAAGAAAAATATAGAATAAAAAACATAAATAAATATATACATTCAAAGGGATAAAATTTAATTATTTACATTTTGGAGTATAACTTTGTGTGTTTTAAATACCTGAGTAGTGTACTAATGTGTGGGCTACCTTCTGTCAGTATGTCGTGTAAGTCATAAGGTATGGTCAAGTTATTGCGCTGTCTGCAGTTGGTAAGTATATGTTTAACGGTCAGAGTCTCGTTACAATATCTACAAGTTGGTCTGTCCTTTCTGTCTAGTAGGTAGGAATGAGTAAGTAAGGTGTGTCCAATACGAAGCCTGGACAGGATGACTTCGTCCCGACGAGAGAAGTATTCATTTGTCCAGGCCTTCGTTGTATTTTTAATTTCCCTCAACTTGGCATCAGTTTTTCGCCACTCACTGTCCCACTCGTACAGTATGTTAGTTTGTAATGTTTTGTATAAGTCCGATGAAGTCACAGTTTTCAAGTCAAGCGTAGGTCTTTTCGTCGCTAGTTTCGCTTGTAGGTCTACAGCTGTACTGAGTTTAATGTCCTCATGTCCTGGTAGCCATATAAATATAATGTGTTTGTTATTGTTCTGTAATATGTATATTTGTGAGAATATGTTTTTTATAATGGGTTGTGTACTGAAAATGTTTCGCATGGAGAGCAAAGAACTTAAAGAGTCGGTACAAATAGCAATGTTGTCGTTTCCTCTGTCTTGAATGTTTGTCAGTGCTAACTGTATACCGAATAGTTCGGCTGTATATATGGTCGTTTCGTCTGGTAGTCTTAGTAAGTAAGTGTTGTTGTCAACAATGGCAGCTGCCCCTGTTCCGAATTTCGTCTTGGATCCGTCAGTGTAAGCGTACAATATGTCAGTATCTTGTCGCAATATCAAATTAGCCAAATGTTTGTAGAATGTGGAAGAAGATGGTTCACTCTTTTTGTATTTGGTTAGTGTCAGGTCAATCTTAAAGTTCTTTACTCTCCAAGGCGGAATGTCTGCGTATGTGTTTGTGAGAATATGTGTTTCTGTTAGGTTGTGAAATCTTCTATCTTCTAAAACTCTTATTATTAAAGGTTTGCGTTTAAAATTGGTTATTTTGTATCTATTAAAATTTACGTTATTTATAAAATCTGACACACATGGGGTTCCAAGCTCTTTCGCCTTAATAATAAATTTAGAGCAAAGCATTCGACGCCTGATATGCAATGGTGGTTCGCCAGCTAATGCACACAGGCTTTCTGAAGGGCTGGTCCTAAATGCTCCTGTGGCTAGCCTGAGTCCAGTGTTGTGTATGGTGTTGAGTAGTTTAAGAGCGGTTGGACTGGCAGATGAATATGCTACACAACCATAATCCAGAAGAGACCTGGTATAGGAACGATAGAATGTGAGCATGGTACATTTGTCAGCACCCCATTTTGTATTACTAAGGATTCTAAGCAAATTCAAGGATTTCTTGCATTTGTTAAGAAGTCCTAGTCCTTTAAGGTGGGGTAACCACGTCAGTTTTCTGTCTAGTGTCATTCCCAGAAATGTCAGTAAGTCAGTTCTGTCAATGGCTGCCTGGTGTAATGTTAACTGGGATATTTGAGTTTCTCTTTTCCTGCTAAATATTATATATTTAGTTTTATCTTTCGAGAATTTGAAGCCAGTAACGTCGCACCATTTTTCCAAATTATTTAACGTGTTCTGTATTTGTTGTTGTCCGTTGTTGAGTTGTTTGTATGAGGTGTAGATCAGGAGGTCATCAGCATACAGACAATAGGACACTGCCTGAGGAATACAGCCTATGACGGAATTTACAGCAATATTAAATAGAGTTGTACTCAGTACACCTCCTTGAGGCACTCCATTCTCCTGTAGAAATACATCTGAAAGAGCAGTACCTAATCTCACTCTGAATGTTCTGTGGGAAAGATAGCTGTGCAAATACTTCAAGACTTCACCTTGCACTCCCCATTCAAGTAATTGCGATAGCATGAGTCTCCTCCATACCCTATCATAGGCCTTTTCGAGGTCTAAAGATACAGCAAGAATTGATTTCTTGTTCACAAAACCGTCTAAGATATCATTTTCCACTTTAGCTATATGGTGGGTTGTGGAATGTTGTGGCCGGAAGCCACATTGATAGGATGATAGTAATTTGTTATGTTCTAGAAACCAGATAATTCGTTTATTGACAATTTTTTCTAGAAGCTTGCTGCAACAATTTGTCATACTGATAGGTCTAAAACTTGAAGGTAGTTTGCTGTCTTTCCCCTTCTTTACTACAGGAACTACTACAGACTCATTCCAGAAGTGAGGATAGGCACCGCTTTGGTAGATGTCATTGAATATAACCAAAAGAGTGACGAGGCCTATGTCGGGTAGATTTTTGTACATGTCATAAGTTAGTCGGTTAGGTCCAGGTGATGTAAGATTAACTGTCGACAGAGCGTGGGTTAGTTCGTTTAGTGTAAGTTGATCATTTAAGGGGTGGTCATGTTTGTTAGTAATTTGGAGTTCTGTGTTTTCTGCGTTGAGTCTGTATTGTAAAAATTCGTGTGTGTAGTTGTCAGTGCTTGATATTCTTGTAAAATGTTCCCCTATTATGTTACTAATTTGTTGTTGATCTGTAACTGTGTTGTTTAAGTAGTCTGCTTATGATTATAATACAATGATTGTTAAATTATAATAGAATTATTTTGGTGCTAATGACCTAAGCAGTTGGAGAACCTATATTACATAAATAAAAAAGAATAGAATTACTTTAGCCAGTGGCATCGCTTATTAGTCAATTATTCATTTATTTACAATAAAACTTGGTAAAAAAAAAAAAAAAAACAACACGCTAGCAATATACACAGGAAGAAAGCCAACAGCAAAGCAAAAAAAAAATGTATTATGTTATTTATGTGAAATGTTTAAAAAACAATTAAAAACAAAATTATATCACATGTGCATATATTTATTTTCATTTTAATTCCTACTGCTTAAGCTGTTAGTCGTAAATTATTTAAAAAAAAAAAAAATCACAGTATCACTTCAATAGCAAAAGATTATTCACCTTAAAAAAAAAAAAAAAAAAAAAAAAAAAAAAAAAAAAAAAATGTCATTTAATGATAAATTAAATTTTATGTCATGCATTTCAGAAAAAATATATACATGTCAGGATGCTGGTCAGTGGAAGGAATTTCAAAGCTTTATAAAAAAAAATTATCAGGTTAAGGGGTTATGTTTATTTAACCGTTTGAGAACCTCTAACATTTTAACTTATTAGCACAGGGCAGACTAAAGAGGCTGTAAGGGAAGTAGGAATCTAGAACTGGCGTAGACTAGCTACAGGCAGAGAGATATGGTGGAGGCCCATGTCCTCTCATCGACGACTGTAGAACCTAAGCGTAAGTAAAAAAAAAAAAAAAAAAAAAAAAAAAAAAAAAAAAAATGAGTCAGACAAAACATTCTTTCCTAACGAGAGATTTTTTGTTAGGTCATTTTCAGACAAACTCTTTCAACTTTGGGTTCACTCTTGTACTAAGCACTCAAAATAACTTTACTAAATGTTAAAGCAGCTTCACAACATAGTTACCAGAACAAGTAAAGAAGAACATTTAAAATTTGATTGCAAGGAACTAATTTATATCCATTTTAGCAAATTTCCTATTTATTTATTAAGCAATTAAAAATAAGTAGTATGTGGGTTCAATTCCCGCTATGGGGTGGTGGCTTTTCATTAGAAAAAAGAAAAGGCATCAGCCCTAGCCTGGCTAGAAAAGGGTGATGACCTATAGATAACCCGTCCCAAAATTCTTAGTTAATGATTATGGGCGTTATAATAAATAAATAAAAAGTAGAACACAATACCCCAGTTAAAATGTTAAAAAAGTGTATGGTACACACATGATTTTATATTATCAAAAGAAAACATCAGGTCACTTGGAATATATATTTTTTTTTTTCTTTATATAGGTGCTTCTACTGCTAGGGTCATTAGCACCCATTTGGAATATTATTGCAATTACAAAAGGTTAATGAGCAATCACATATTCAGTGGTACAGAACAACTCATATTCAGGAGGAACTTAGTTCAAAACTTGAGTGCACTATGAAAAATGTAGTTCAGGAGTCCCAGATCGTCCCTAACTACATCCAGGCTTTAATGGGTACCTGTAGAGGAGACAATCAGGTGGCCTGAGCATAGTACTGACCACACTATCTCCTTAGTGTCCCATATGGTCAAGATTAGTTTAACTGTACAATATCAGCCCCTCTGAGCCCTTGTGGCTTGATTTGGGACTCATTTTTATGCGGTATAATTAAATATACACACCATGTGTCCACAGTTTTCTAAAATACAATATTCCATGTCTGGACTTGTATTAAAACCATAAATTTCAAGTAAGATATTATCTAAAAGAGTAACCAAAAGTAAAAACCAAAATAATTGGAACTGAAAAATTAAATGCAACCATTAGCAAAGAATTTAAAGAATAGTAAAAATATCTAAATAACAATAAAAACAGAAAAGCCTAGCCTATGTTAGGACCTCTTTCATTTTTATATCAGTAATTTTGAAGGGCAGATTCAGACAGCTAAGCGACTATTTATCCATAAAGAATTTTTGTTTTTGAAATAGGAAAATTGTTGAGAGCACAAATTTTAATTTTAAAGCACTAAAAAAGAGGTGAAGAAGGGAAAACTAAGTAGGTAGGAGAAAATTATTTATTATGGGAAGGAAAAATAGCTAAGACAACACTGGTTCCAACAAAAGAAAACTTTCTCGAAGAACGTATTTGATCTTATAGAATACTATATATTAAATGAATTATAATATTTCAACAATAAACTTTTAAAGTCATTTTATTAATAAAGAACAAGAGTTGCCAAAGCAAATGATAGTGCCCATTGTGGAGGGTGTAATAAACTCGGAATAATACATTTAGTAATGGGTTTAAATTAAAGAAATCAGCAACTTTCCAAAAGGACGGATAAGATGTTTTACCTTAACCCTATGAACTTTCATGAAGCCAACTCTTGGAGCATCAATATCATTTGGCCCCTGGAACAGGCCAACATTAAACATGTATTAGAATTAAAAAAAAAAAAAAATGGAATTTTAAATTAGTACCATAAAATTTGAAAAATGCAAGTTTCATAACAACATTTTTAACGTGTTTCTCAAAAAACCTCATTTCATTTCTATAAGAATTGTCAGATAATTATTACTGTGACAAATCTGCCTCAATAAATTATTAAAATTCAAGTAATTTGTTGCTCAGCTACAGAAGGGTTCCTAAACTAAAGACAGATTATTCATTAAATGACCCTTAGCTCAAATATATATAACTCGCGAATAAGGCGGAAGGTCAATAATATTACGCCACACACTTTTTATTTATCTTCCCTACATGTTTCGCACCCTTATTGGTGCCTCTTCAGGGGAACACACTTAAACATTAAATTCAGCCTCAACTCGAGGAATGGAACCTTCCACCAGCAATTCGTTCAGTCAATGACCAGTTTAGATGAGGCCCTGCTGGTGTAAGGTTCCATTCCTCGAGTTGAGGCTGAATTTAATGTTTAAGTGTGTTCCCCTGAAGAGGCACCAATAAGGGTGCGAAACATGTAGGGAAGATAAATAAAAAGTATAAAAGTGTGTGGCGTAATTTTATTGACCTTCCGCCTTATTCGTGAGTTATATATAAAGACAGATTATTTGACCAGTGAAGTACGAATTATATGCAGTACACAGATACTGCTGGTATGTATTTTACTAATAATTATTGATTATAAAGTATGATTGGGCATTACACTTTCACCTCAGATAAACAAGAAAAAAATCTAGGAGTAAAGGATGGACTTCTTGGTAATATTTCAAGTAAATCATTCAACAAGCTGATTTTTTTTTTTTTTTTTTTTTTTTTTTTTTGTTAACAAGTTTCTAATCCTTTCTAAACATCTTTTGTGAAGAAGAGATTTTTTTTTTTCAGTGAACCAATCACTAAAAAAATCAACCAGCTCCAAGTGGAATTTGAAATCATCATGTACATAAGGCAACGAACATTCTAAGGATTTAAAAAATCGATTAGGCCTGAGTTTAAAATTCTAACTTGGCATTTATTACTGGCATTTATTGTTTGAGCTTAAACAATACAATTCATTAACAATTTGGTTTTTACCACTGCTGATTCTGACAACAGAGCATTCAGACCGGAGGGAGAGGGGGAGTGAGTGATGTGGTAGATTAATTTAGACTGTTTTATTCTTGTTTCATTTCTGAACATAATAGAAAATATATAAGCATTAAAAAAAAAAAAAAAAATAAATACTTTGGAGAAGAACCAAAGATATAAAGTTTTTTTGTGAAGGAGGGAAAAAGCATCAACATATTAACACTTTCAGGACGGATGGCTTCGAAAAAAAATGTCCATCGAGCCCAAGTCTTTCCTTCGTATATTTATTTCGGCGAATATATAAAAAAAAAATAAATAAGTGAAGAAACTTCTGAAATTATGTAATTTTAGTGGATTAATTACAATTTTGTTAAGTGTCAAATATGCCACGACAGCAGGCCCCTGAAGGAATTGTTCTAGTGGATTCAGTTTCATACGATACCAGACCTGTAAACCTAACCGGAAATAACATAGTGAGGTCCCAAACCAAATACAAAGGGAATAGGATGAGGCCCAGAGTAGTGGGGATAGAAAGAAAGCCTAGAACCGTGGATATGAAATATCTTTCTTTTTTTTAGCAAACTTGCTAATTCTTTTTTTGGGGGGAGGGGGGGTCAATCCATTCAATGGGATGTTCAAACAAGTGTTAAATATTTTACAACCTAGTCTAAAAAAGTTTTCATTAAAATCAGTGTTGAGCTTTGTGAGACAATATTAGTTTATTATATTTATCAAAGGGTGGCAAATTAGAGCTCTTTACTCTTGTAAATAATACCTGAAACATCAATTTCTGTTCCCAACCCTAAAGAAAGTTTATTTATTTTTTTTTAAAAAGAGCAAAACATAATAGAAAGGAGAAACGGAAACTATCAGTTCTATTATGAGTTTTTTTTTCTATATTACAGTGCTTCGACAACTAGGCCATTAGCGCGTATGTATAGGTTACCACCCTCCCTTAACTCTATGATGCAGCAGGCAATTTTTTCAATAGGCCTTGAAATTAAAACAAAAAAAAAAAACTTATCCTGCTGCAGACGAGACTTGAACCGGCATCCCCGACATGAGAATCCAAAGCTTTAGCTACTAGACCACGAGGAGACCCTATTATGAGTAATAGACTAATTATTAACACCATTTTTAATCAAAAGCGAATAGCCCATAAGTATATATAATATACTTTCTCACCATACAATGCAATACTGGATGGACCTACCATTAACAAATATAGGCTTGGTAAATTTTTTTTAAAATAATGTTACCATCTGAGACAAAAACAAATAAATATATGAGATCAGGAAAAAAACGTTTTGATTTTTCTGATAGTCAGAGAGTAAGCATAAGTTTAATAATAAAAAAATGGTGTTATGGATATACATGCAATGTTAATAAAAGCCATGCAAAATGGATTATATGAGCAAATAAATAATAAGCAACAACAAACAGTCTCTGGAGAAATTGTATAAATAAAGTGAACCATAGAGAGCTGTAAAAACTGTTTTTATGATAAAAAATAAATTTATACAGAAAATACTAACCCAGAAAAAGTTATTGTGAAATTTATTATTTAATTAGTAATTAAATGATTAATAGCTGGAGATAATTCAATTGAGAATAAAATTATTTCCCTTCAACTTAGTATGGAAAAATTACTAATTTCCTAAAACCAATAAGATGTCGTTTGTATCATTCTAAATAGAACAGCATGATTTACAAACAAAGTCATTTCCCTCCAATGGAATCCGAATGTAAAGAGTGACTCTAGGATTGATAATAGGACATCTGAGGTAAATTATAAAATGTCTCATGTTAATATTATAGCTACAATCCAAGAATGGTTTTAAGCGGTATATTGTACATTACTAAAATAATACGTGGATTCCATTAGTATTTGGTAAACATAAAAAAAAAGCAGAACTTAGCACAAATTATAGATTTTATATATCTTATAGATTATGTATATCTTTCAATCATCGATATTAGAGAGCTAAGAAGAAATTACATTAATAAATGTCCAAACATAATAAATGATGTTCATAGTTGATACTTACGACAGTGTTAATTTCTTTATCTTGAGAGCTGTCACCATCTTCAAGTTGATTTCGGATGTTTTCTATGTCTTCAGTTAGCCCTGAAATAAAATGTGAAATTAAAAAAGGAATATCTATTTGTTGTTTTTATGGGGCGAGGTTAGCTCAGTGGTAGAGCACTCGACTAATGAACTGCAGGACCAGGTTCAAAACCCGAGCGCGCACTAAAGATTTTTTCTTCTAGTGCCGTCGTTGGAGGGTTGAATTTGGAGTCCCAGATTGTCCCTAGGCCAACCCAGCCTTTAATTAATTTATCAATGGGTACCTTGGTGCTAATGACACCAAGGTACCCATGGTGCTTCGACTCTAGCAGTCGAAGCAGCAAGGGAAAAATCAGGCGGCCGGAGCATAGTATTGACCACACTATCTCCCTAGTGTGCCGTATGGACAAGAATCAGATACCTCTACAGTATCTGCCCCTCTGGGCCCTTGTGGCCTGTTACGGGACTGATTTTTTTTTTTTTTTTATATCCGCCTTGGCCAGTATTTTTACTAAAAAGGAATAAATAAAAATAAGAACTACATTTTTTATTTAGACAAAACGTATAAAAACCTACGAACATCTAAACTAAGTTATTTGAATTTTGGATACGTTTGGAGTGAAGCGAGTATTAAAAAAAAAAATAAAAATCTATTAATAAATAAGAAATTTTTTGGGATCTTCGTATATTTTGTTAAAATTTTTGAAAGCTGTAAGAAAATCATGGTAAGTCAAGGGCGACAATTTGGAAACTCACTAAATTCTTTAAAAAAAAAGGGGTCCTGAAGCAACTTTCGATGGGGCGATGCCAATCGGAGAAATGAGTGCTTAAAACTTCAAAACTGTTAGTTTTGTTCTTTTGAACGATTTTTTGTCACTGTTTACCTCACTTCTTAATTTTTTTTTTTTTCAATTAAACAGAAAAATGAGTATTTTAGTAACACAAGGTAAGAAAATTAGATATTTTTTTGGAGCAAACATTGAAAAAGGTGGGAGGAGTCATTTACGCCTAGGATACTATCAGTTTTCTGTTGTAGCGTCTTTAATCTTCCTTGTCTTCCAGATTTTATTTTTTTCAGGAAAGATCAAAACCTACCAATGACTGCTTCCATTCCTTTACTAATAGCACTGAGGATATGAATGGAAGCACACTAAGGTGACACGGACTTTAGATTATATCTGAACTGATTTATTTAAAGAACTTGAAGTATGTGATGTTGAAATTGTGGCCGACCCTTGCTATAGATTGGCTTTTTCTTAAGACAATAACTAATACTTAGTATTAAAAACAAGTATGCATACATACTTTTTTTTAAACCGGCATTGCTAGATTTTATTTCTTTGATTTCTCCAGTGGCATCTCTATGAACCAATTTCCGAAGGATGACAGGTTTTTCAGCTTCACCTAAAATAAAAATGTTTTTATTTATTTTTATATATATATATATATATATATATATATATATATATATAAATATATATATATATATATATATATATATATATATATACAAACACACACACATACCCAAATACAATGTAAAAGGAGACATTTCATTATGTACCTTAGTCATCCTAGCATGGCTTGATTAAATGTTGATCACTGCTTTAATTTCTCTTCTGTGGAGTCAAAGTTTTATCTCCCCCCCCCCCCTTTTTATTTTTTTTAAGGGAACTCTTGGAATGATTCTGGCTTTAGATTTTATGGCAAATTTATAGATTATTAACTGGGCTCAGGACCACAAAACTGTCATTGGGTTTCGTGTCTTCTATTCTAGCTATGTTCTGCACTTACATTAAATTGCACAAAAATAAATAGGGATATTTATAATTTATTCATTACTTTTAATTTAAATCAAATTAGCCAATATATTAAATATTGGTTGGATCAAACAAAAATGAAAATACAAATCAAAAACAAAACAATTGTTAATCCTTATATTAGTAATAAAGTTTCTTAAAAATAGTATACGTGAAGATTACTCATTTTGCAAACAACTTTTGTCATCTTTTAATTCAGTTGTACTTTCACTAACCATGGAAAGACATCATCTTGAACACATATTGAAGTTCGTAATATTATTGTGAGATTAATTAAGGACACCAACAAGTTGATATTGCAAAGGAGGTCGGTGTAAATTATGCCACTAAAACTAATTAAAGGTTTTCCTTTGTTATTTTTTAAAAACCCCTTAGTTGAAATTTATTACAGCAAAAAGAGCATAGTAATCTATTATATAAAAATGAATCGCTAAATGTGTTGGTAAGCGCAAATCTCGAGAACAACTGAACCGATTTCGCTAATTCTTTTTTTATAATATTCCTTGAAGTACGGGGATGGTTCTTACAGAGAGAAAAATTAAAAAAATTGCCGGAAAAAGTCTAAAAACGACACTTTTCGGGTCTTCTTCACTTCCTTAACGCAAATTCATTTTTAAATAAAAACATATGTTCTCAATTATAATATTTTTAACAGTAAACGTATTTGGTTATTTGTGTATAAGCAAAAAAAATTAAATAAATAAGAACATGTAATCACTAGGTGACATTAGAATCACATGTTAATAATGCAATTTAAATTAATTTATATTTGCATTAACGAAGTAAAAAAGACTCCACTTTTCTATATTCCCAAACAAAAGATTCGTAATAATACTTAAAGGTCAATTAGAACTTTAATACCATACCATATAGTTTAAGTGTTAGTGGAGGGGTTCTGGGAAGGTGAAACAAATGAGTGGCGTTATTATCGTATAATATTAATGTCAATATTTATACGATGGTAACATTACTCAAAAACAAATTGACTATGGTAAAATGTAAATTTTCTGTGGTAAAATGTCACTTGAAATGTAAACATCTCATTGCTGTGCATCTATAATATTACTAAATCTAAAAGCCGCAAATTTCTATAAAATTATTAAAGTGTTGTGTGTTTTTGACTTACGAAATATGCCTTCTATAAGGCGGCAGATAAATTTAGGCAGAAGAACCCGAAATGCAATGCATCAAATTAATTATCAATCTAATCGTACTGCCCAGGAACGTGAAGATTGCAATGAACGTGAAAGAATTTGGTTAAGACAAACCCGCGAAGCGCGACATTCGACTAATTATGGTGCAAGTTTGAATCGAGCTGCTGTGAATTCATTACAGTGCCTGCAGTTGTGTTGCTATTGGACCTATGAACTCAGTTTGACTACAAACAAATCCCAGGGCAGTCATTAAGTGTTTGTGGTATTAATCTAGAAAACCCATGTTTCTCGCATGGTCAATTGTATGTTGCCTGTTCCCGTGTTGGAAAACCATCTGCTCTGTTTATTTACGCGTCAGGTAATGAAACAAAAAATATTGTGTACCATTAAGTACTACAATAAAAGTAAAACTTAATTTAGAATAAGTAAAAATAAAATTAAATATAATAAGTAGGTATCATAATAAGAAATCTAATATTGTAATTTTGATTGTGATTTTTTAGTGACTATTAAAAGAATTTTAGTGTTTTATAATTTTTATTTTTTTACAAAATTTAATTGTCGACTTATTAAGTTTTTTTTTCTTTTTTTTTATCTTACTAGCTGTACGGGTGTCCCAAATATCAGAATAAGTATTAAAAAAAGATTAAAGCATTGACTGTTAGGCGGTACGAAGTTCGCCAGGTCAGCTAGTTTCTAATAAATATTAACACAGTTTAAAATAAAAATATAAACATGCTAGGAGAGGTAGATATGGATCAAGCTCAAGAAATATTTTCCAAATGAAGCACATCCACAGAAGAAAACGGACTTGGGCAGGGCATTTGGTTAGAAGCAGTAAAGACAAGTGGTCTAAAGTTATTATTAACTGGTCCCCCTCATGACTACCAGAGAAGCAGAGGACGATCGCCTATACCTTGGGACCAAGATATGAGGATAGCATGTAATGGAGCTACCTGGGAGACAGAGATGGGCAGATTCGTATTCGTAAATTCGAATCCGAATTTGATTCACAGCACCTTGAAGTGTCAATCCGAATGAGAATACATTCGCAAAAAAGTGTGAATTCGAATAGATTCATATTTGCAAGTGTGAATCCGAATACAAAATTTGGATTCACACATATGAATTCGAATCTATTCGGATTCACACTCATGAATCCAAATCTTTTCGGATTCACATCTATGAATACGAATCCATTTGAATTCACACTTGGATTAACTGAAAAATTCAATTCAAAAGGTCAATATAAATAAATAAATTCCTGTCTGTACCTCACTACAGGATGAGTTCTGAGTGTAAGCGAACTTTTGTATGTATATTTATTAGCGTCAAACTAAGTAATGAAAATGAAAAATTACCTACTATTTGGAGGCCCAAGTCGTACATTTCGCCGAGAAATGTAGCCACCATGAAACGGGAGTTCTCCCTCTCCTCCATAGCCCTGAAGAAGGCTTGCATGTCAAGCCGAAACGTTGGCATAAATAAACTCAATTTAACTATGAAATGTAGTTTTTATTGAATCAAAAGACGGAATTGTGATTTCTTAAGATTCTGTACACAAAAGTGTCAACACCACTAAACATCACATGAATAAGAGTGAGGATTTATACGGTAATATTTACATGTTTTTGTAATTCGGCGAACGCTTAAAGTTTGGAAGTTGAATTTAATATAGGGGTTTTGTGGTCCTTTAATTTAATATAGAGTCTTTTGTAGGGTCTAAATGAGATCATAAGGCTGTATCTGTTGAATAAGTTTATTTATAATTAAAATTAAAATAATTCAATTCAAATCAATTTAGGTAACTATCTAAATAATATATAATACAACAATGTTGAAACATGAAAAAATGAAGAAAGGAAAAGTTACTGAATAAGGAAAATGAATTTATTGTTCCTATTATTAGGATGAAGCATTTGCTCGCAAAACCACATGTTGTTCAAACTTCTCGTCACTTAGCCGATTTGATTTTGGTGTGTTCGCCATCTCGCTTATGAAAATAGTCTCTCAACCTGCGTACTCGATGTCAGTGGGGTATTGAATTTTTTGAAAATTTTGTGAATGATGGGGTAATTTCGAAGCATTTCCAAACTGGACTTCTTTTCTTCAAAGTACCGTTTCATAATAACGCCAGCCTTGTCCATTAGGTCGTCTGGATGAGTTAGAGCGTCGGTATCGTTCTCCCCAAAATCATAAAAGTCTCCTAAGGGTGGATCTGATTCCATGCTGTTGTCCTCGTTTTCGCCTGGGTCGTTTGGCAAGTATTCGTATATAAGACATTTGAAATGGGTTAATAACTCTTCAAATCGATCATTGACACAAGGCCACCATACTTTTTTAAATTTTGGATATGAAAGAGCTGATACAGCTGCATTTTTCCCTTCCGCCGAGTTGAATTCAAAGAACATGGTGAAGTGGTGGTTCACTCTGTTCAAGTAAGCCGTTGCAATCGGGCCGCAATATTGTAGATCAGATGTAGCCAATTTCTGCAGTTTTAACCTCACAGCTAAAATTGTCGGCAACAATGACCCATAATACGAGTCTTTATCCCCTTGCAATATATCTATTGCCTTGGCCACTGGTTTTGAACATTTTACAAATTCATAGAGATAGGTGAATTCCTCATCACTAAAGGAACATGTCATATGTAACTTCAGATTAATTTCCTCCATGTGGCATTTCACAGCGACAAGCACCTTCAAAGAATCGTAAAGGCTATTCCACCGGGTTTCAGCGGGTCTGGGGAGGGATCGACCAATGATCTGTTCAAGCACTTTTGCAGTTTTTGGCCAGTTTGAAATTTTTATTGCTGACTCATGCAGCGACAATGGGCCTGAATTTGATTTGATTGCATTATGAATGTCAGTGCTTGCACATAATGCCAAGGTGTGGGCACAACACCTTAGGTGAAAAGGTAATGCTGCGACATCATCATCGTCAACCGACACCCACAGTTCGTCATCAACGTCACTTGGATCATCCAGTTCTTCGTCACAATTGTCTTCTACGTTCGTACCTCAGATGCACTCCAAAAACTGTAAAAGCTTTTAGAAAGTTGCTCCCATTATCGGTTACCGTAGCCACGATCTTATCTGGGGTCAATCCGTATTTACAATTAATCCCATGTAATGTGGTAGCGATTCTATTGTATGTTTGCGAACCTTTGAAACGGAAGCACGCTAGAGCTGTTGACTTCCTTTCGTTATTTTGACTTATTTCGTTCAAACAGATTTTTGAGAGGCTATTTCAAGGGAAATAGCATCTGCATTGTCATTCACTGGCTTGAAAAAATTACCACTTAGTGCCGATCTAAGCGAATTCCTCCGCCGATCTAAACTCATCTTGACTAAACTGTTCTATATATACTACTCTAATGAAAAAGTTTACGCGTCTGGGAGGCAGCAAGTGCACAACGTTTAACGTATTCAATTCAGGCTAATTATCAGTACTAACATGAACGTTAACGCAGTAGACAATGACTCCTACCTTTAATTCTACCTGTAATGTAGGGAGGTACCTACTTATATTATTGAGGTACTTACTAGAATTTATTCAATTCATTTTCCTTGTTCAATAACTTTTTCTTATTTCATATTTCAACAAGATCAATAAAAATTTAGTAGTTGTATTATATATGATTAAGGTACTTGCTTGAATTTATTTGAATTGAATATTTTAATTTTAATTATAAATAAATGTATTCAACAGATACAGCCTTATGATCTCATTTAGACCCTACAAAAGACTCTATATTAAATTAAAAGATCACAAAACCCCTATATTAAATTCAACTTGCAAACTTCAAGCGTTTGCCGAACTACAAAAACATATAAATATTACCGTATAAATCCTCACTCTTATTCATGTAATGTTGTGAGGTGTTGGCACTTTTGTGTACGTGAGAATCTTAAGAAATCACAAATCCGTCTTCTTTTTTTTCAATAAAAACTACATTTCATAGTTAAATTGAGTTTATTTATGCTAACGTTTCGGCTTGATATGCAAGCCTTCTTCAGGGCTATGGAGGAGAGGGAGAACTATCCCGTTTCATGGTGGCTACATTTCTCGGCAGAATGTACGACCTGTAGTGAGGTATAGACAGGCATTTATATATTTATACCTTTAAACCTGACCTTTTAAATTGAATTTTTCAGTTAATCCAAGTGTGAATTCAAATGGATTCGTATTCATAGATGTGAATCCGAAAAGATTTGGATTCATGAGTGTGAATCCGAATAGATTCGAATTCGGATTCCTATGTGTGAATCCAAATTTTGTATTCGGATTCACACTTGCAAATATGAATCTATTCGAATTCACACTTTTGTGCGAATGTATTCGCATTCGGATTGACACTTCAAGGTGCTGTGAATCAAATTCGGATTCGAATTTACGAATACGAATCTGCCCATCTCTGCTGGCAGAGAGTGGCAGCTGAAAGAAGAGAGTGAAAAAGGGTGGGCAAAGCTCACTACCTGGCTAGAATAAAACCAGAAATCATTTTCTAAACTAAAGCATAAACGAACTCAACCTACTGGTTTTGTGCAAACAGGAAAAAAATCTGTTTCATATTTGTATTGCATTTGTAAGATGTAATATTATGGATTATACAAATAAAGGTTTATTATTATTAGGAGAGGTAAATACTATAAAATAGTAACGTTCAGTATGTAATGAAAGCATGACTTAACAAAATACATTTTTTTGTTAATTGATAAGCCCCTCTACGCACGTCCATTGTCAAAACTTTGGACATTGTCAAAACGTCCATTGTCAAAAATGAAGCCTTTTGCCTTTCTCAATCCAAAATATGCACTCAGCCTTTTAGAGCATAATTATTACTTGTTTTATGAAACTCAGATATTATCAGGGAAAATTAGCTACAGGTTTCAAAAACTCTTTTAAGACAGGGTAGTAAAACTAACTAAAGATTATAATTTAAAAATAATACAACAATAGAACAAATACTTACTCTCCTCAAACTCTTCTTTTTCAGGTCGCCTCGTAGGAAGAGGCTAAAAAAAAAAAAAATAAATAAAATCACTTATAAGTAGGCAACTAATATTTTTTTGTTGTATTACTACTTAAACAACAAAATATGTCGATAATGGCCTTAAAAATGTACCTTTACAACCGTATCTACTGGTTTAGCATAACCAAAAGTGCTGAAGTTCATAACGGTTTCACCGGCTGCAACCCAAGCATTTCGAATTCGTTCAGGCATTTTACACCACTTTTGATACAGCTTCCATGAGCTTTCTTCAATATGAGGCCCACCTAGAAGATAAAACAACATTAACGTAGATTATGACAGAAAATGTAGTTCCAATAACATATATCATGCTTTTTTTTCTTCACGTAAAAGATGATTTAAAAGATCATCTCTTGTTATTATTCATAACAAGAGAAAACACTTTTCAAATTCTAAAATAATCTCAAGAATTGAATCCAAATCCTATGGCAACCCAGTAGATTATAGCAATAATAATAAGCATTGTATGCTGAAAATTAGGATTGCTATCTCTGGAGACATGAAGAGCGATAATCTAATCTGCTGCATAAAAATGTATTTTAAAAAAAATGGATAATAAAATAAAATATAAAAGTTGACAAACATTGTTCAGAAGCAATTTTGATTTTATTTTGTTGGGACACTTCCATATGTTCTCCGATTCATATTGTGATTAAAACCTACTTTAAATATTATACAAGATAAGTAAAAGCCAACAATTTATTGATAAGGTTAAAATTCTATGGTTTCTAATTTTTCATGATAACTACATTTTATAAAAGCTTGTATCTAATAAAACAAGGTTAATGTGATTTCAAAGCTCTAAGAGCTATTGTATGTACAGTTTACACAGAATCTATAGAGATTAAACATGATTACTCACGCTTATTTAACTTAGACTGAGCATTTTTCCAAAGGAGAAACGCCCAAACTTGAGGCTTCGTCTCAGCAATATTTCCATTAAAAGCAGACTTCCTTTTACAGACTGGTTTATGTTTATTGAATTCTTCAACAAAGTGTAATACAGCATGACAGGAACCACAGACGAGGATATCCAACTCTCTCAACTCATCTTGCACAGCTAAAATAATTAAATTAATAATATTAATTAAATAAATTAAGAAGAAGAATATATCTCAAAATAATAATTCAGATATAACTTATTCAGACTTTCAAGTTGAGGATATTAATACTTCATTAGAAAAATGTATTAATATTATAATTTTTCATTAAATTAAACTGGTATAAGAATCAAAATAAAGTATTAAAACGTGCAACTAATGTTAATTGAACACAATAAGTACCTTTAATGTCTTCCACATTTACTTGAGGATTTAGGTCAAATGACTCGTCCTCGTTAGCTTGTTCAACACCTTCACTTTCATCTTTACGCTCACCAAAATCAAACATTTCCTCAATCTGGTACTGGGCAGCACTGAGGACCTTAGCAACAGCCAGTTGGGGTGCCTCAGAAGTTTCATTTTCAATAACTGTTTCTTTTGGTTGATTATTTTCACCCTCTTGGGCGGTAAACGTCTGTTCACTTTTCTCTGTGGCTGTGGTGTTTTCATCCTCAACAGCAGCTGTTGGAACATCATCCTGTACCAAAGTTGTAGCCTCTGGGATCAGAGGCTCAACCTGGCTAGGTTCAGCTATTTCAGATGGATTTGGATTTTCAGAATCCTTCGGAGGCGGTTCAGGTTGAACTGGATTTTCATCAATTGTAGAGGTTGCATTTTCTTCTATATGCTCACTGACTATAAAATAATCTGAAGGATAGAATTAATAATTAAGTAGGGCAGATGCACAATTAAAAATTGATTTAAAAATAAACCAACACTAACCTGCTATAGCTTCATTGCTAATAGGTTCTTCCATAGTTTCCATGGAACATTAATGTGCCTAAAAAAGTTTTCAATTGAACGTGAAATGTCATAAAAAATAACATAGTAACAGAAAATAATTACTTTCACACAAAATATTTCAAAATATAACCAAACACGAACTTGTTATTTCATCATACTTAATGAATTTTCCTGATTTTGAAGGCAAAACGCAATTAATAATTTAATATATGTGTAATAATTTATCCAACGTCATCCAACAGTATCACTGAACTGATACTGGCAACTTCAATCGCATACACTAAATTCCCGCTCCTCCAAACTTTCATGACTGCCTATTTAGTTAACGTACCACATTTCTTTGATATCAGGTTTGTAAAGTTGCCTGATTAAGTTCTAAGAAACAATAAACAATTATTTATAGATCGCGCTTGTTAACACACTGATCATTAAAATATACACATTTATCGAAAACAATATAAGTCTATGACCTTTTACCGCCTTTGTGAGGGATGCTTGACGAAAATTGCACAGTGTATTTTTCGTTGTATACCAGAAACTTGACCGAAGGTAAAATGGACGTCGAAAGCGTCATATCATCCGATCCCAGCGCACGGACAAACTGGAAACTAGGGGCACAACAATATTGACCGCCAAATTCAAAATTACTTTTTATATTTTAAATTAAATTAGATTTAAAAAGAACATCAAAACGCCTTATTGCTACAACTAAGTACCTCTAACAGACCAACCATAGATTAAGGAAAAAATACTTAAGGAGTCATAATTGTGGCAAATTTAACTTTTTAAAGAAACAATATGTTGAGTAATTCAACATTTAAACTTATCACCACAGCAAAAAAAATTAGTGTTTATTGAATAATACATGCTAACAACACTTCTAAACTTAAAATATACTCAAAAGACTGTCAGTAACCTAAGATTATAAGTTCCTCTAGAAATATCAGAGAATTGTTTGTAACACAAAAAGACAAAAGGCTGCACAAAATATTACCGCTCTGATAATCTTTAAGCTGAATTAGCAAGCTAAGCACAATAATAGGAACTTCAATAGACTACCCTTATAAAATTCTATCATCTTAAAGTCTAATAAGTAAAAGATATAGACAACTGTAAAATGAATCACTGTTGTGTTATAGACGTACTTTGTGGAGACTATTCAACAGTAAACTCTTCAATCTCATAAAATAACTATATAAATAATACAATTTGTGAACAGATCCTTACCTCATGTTAAATGTCATCAGTTCAAAAAAAAGTTTTCTCTCAAAATAGTCAAAAATGTTTCCCAAGTGAGTTGCAATAGTAATTTTAAAAACACCATAACAACAAATATCCTGAGTAGTGAATAAAAGGGCTCTGTAAGCCAAATCATGTTAATCTATAGAGTGCAATCCAGCAAAATTAAGCTGAGACTTGAATCGAATGAATTCTAAAAAGGACCACTTGTGAAAGACAATGTCACAAATACACAGCTCAAATAAAGTGCGAACTCAAGCAATGATACTACAACACAATTTAGATAAATCCACTCTCCCTTAAGATGAAAGGTTGGGTTCAACTTGGTGACTTGGTTGAAATGTCAACAAACAAAATACGAAACCTCAGTGACTGTTATCAGCTGTTAGCTACCACTATCACTGACTGTGTGAAGTTTAGAGGCAAATTTGTAATAGAATTATTGCTTAGTGGAAGTTTTGAAGTATATTTCTCGACTCTCATTATTCATTATGGCTGATGATGATGATGTTAAAGAATATCGCTGGGAAACTGGTTATGAAAAAACCTGGTAAAGCAATTTTGACCTTAAATTTTATGTTTACATAATTTGTACTACTTTATACTTTCATTAATTGGCATGTGCCATCCTTGGAAACTTAATGGTTAAAAACATGTGACCATACGTCAAAAAACGACAATTTACAGGATTGTCACTCTACAAGTGGTTAAATTAGTATGTTTGAAGTCATCTTTAGGACTCCAACTTCTTTTCTCTGTTTTTTTTTTTTTTTTTTTTTTTTTTTATGTTGGAAATGTAATGGTTTTTGCTTCAAAATAATCTCTCTTAGTGATTCTGAAGAGGCGTCATCTGATCTGAAAACCCTAGAGCAGTTTTTAATAAAATTACGCTTTAGTAAAACAGTTTTTAATGATTGACCTTCTGCCTATTTAATGATAAATCATTGAGATTTTTAAAATCATTATACTTTGATAATACTTTTAGAACAATCTTATATTCTTATAAAAGATTTTCTAACATCATGTACTATATTATAATAAATTTAAATTCTTTGTTTCTTCTTCAAACAGGGAAGCTATACAGGAAGATGATAAAGGCAATTTGGAAGCCTCTGTTGCTGATATCATTCAGCGAGCTAAAAGGAAAGCTCAGATAGAAAGAAAGGGCCACACTCGTCTTGGAATGATGAGGCACATGTACGTCATCCTTGACGCTTCTGATGCCATGCTTGATCAGGATTTAAAACCCACGAGGCATCTTTGCACTTTAAAAGTACTTTTTTCATTTTTCTCCTTTTCTTCTTATTAATTTATGGCATAAATTTCTTATAAACTGCTATTATTCAGCTTCTAGAAAGTTTCATTGAAGAATTTTTATATGAAAATCCTCTGAGTCAACTTGGTTTCATTATAACTCGGAACAAGAGAGCTGAAAAGGTATTCAACTGACTAAAATCACTTAATTTTAATGATTTAATTATCGTTTCAATTGATTTCTTATATTTTTTTATATTTAAAAAGATTTCAGAACTCTCGGGAAACTACAAGAAACAGTTAGATGCTCTGAAAAATAATTTTGGACAGCATAACAGCTGTAGCGGTGAACCTTCGTTACAAAATGCTTTAGAACTTGCTTTATCATCTCTAAAACATATGCCCACTCATGCCATCAGAGAAATACTTGTTATTATGGCCAGTTTAACTACTTGTGACCCAGGAGATATCAATGTAACAATACAGGTATGCTTTGATTGTATCGAGAAAGAAAATTT
Source organism: Gonocerus acuteangulatus (assembly GCA_946811695.1). Taxonomy (NCBI): domain Eukaryota; kingdom Metazoa; phylum Arthropoda; class Insecta; order Hemiptera; family Coreidae; genus Gonocerus; species Gonocerus acuteangulatus. The sequence continues at coordinate 50,433,702 of OX328130.1, forward strand.
AAATATTTTTTCATAAGGAGCTTAGCAGTTGAATAAATGATGGTTTGATGGACAATTTTGAAGATTTAGTTCGATTTAAAGCTTTAATCAAGCTTATAAAAAAATCAAGATAATACTAATAATAATATAATATAATATTAATAATAATAATTTTGCAGACAGTGAATTGTTATATTCTGTGTTTTGGCTGTCAATATATGGTTTTGGCATCATATTTAGGAAGCCTGTTTTTTAATACATACAACATTAATATCAATAAATGTTGTAAATGTGAAATGCAATATATTAATTGTTCATAATGTTGATTTTTTGTTGGTTTGTGCGGAAGTCCATTCATAAGAATTTTGAGCACTTAAAGTAAATTAATTTTACAAGGTAGGGATTGTCGGGGTTCGGTCACTGCTACTTAATAAAACTACATTTTATCATGAAAATGGTTTTATTGAGCCGACGTTTCGGCTTGAACTTCAAGCCTTCATCAGGGCTGTAAAAAACAAGTAGGACGGATGTAGTACTGAAATATACACACATATATATGTATATATATATATATATATATATATATATATATATATATATATATATATATACATATGCCTACAAACATAAATACACATACATATATACATACATACATATGTGGAAAAAGACAAAAACATAAAATACTAGCATAATATATAGAAGTGAACATAATATATAGTGTTTGGAAGAACATAATATATAGTGTTTGGATTATTAGGAAAACAGATATAAGAATAACAGATTACATATTAGATTAGATATAAGAATAACAATATGGGCTTACCGATGGGAAGATAGAGAACTATTCCTCACAAATGCGGGATCATTTCTGACAGTTAATACAGGGAAATATAGGAAGAAAGGAGTTGGTGAGGGGGAGGGGGGTTCTGGACCACCCAATGGACAGAGAACATAGAAGATGAAAGAAAGAGCGGCAAAGTACAGTAAGGGGTCATAAAGTCATAAAATGCTGTGTTAATGGAAAGGGAGGCAAGTATAAAGGGCTATATTGCCGGGGGCTATATTGTCGGGGAACATGGGGAGGATTTGGTCAAGGAGGTCATTAAGGGTAATATTGGAAAGGTCAGGAGCGAGGCAGTTACCCATGGCGAGGCCAGAGATCTGGTTGAAGAATTTATCTTGGAATAGGAGGTATCCGGATTTGCAGCAGAGGGATAGGGATTCAAGATAGGAAGATCGAGATAGCTTGGTGTGTGGTTCGAGGGTGGTCCAATTCTTGTCAATAATTTTGAGGGTTTTATCTATGGGAATGTTTGTGAAGAGGGACTGGGCATCTAGAGAGGCTAAAATGAAATTAGGGGGGATGAGAAAGGAGTGTAGTTGTTTCTACAAAAAATTTAAAAATCCCTACGCGATACTTTCCCCACTCTAAAACTAGGACTATCGACACAGAACAAACTGAAAAACTTACATACGACTCTTAAAGACCCTATCCCACAAAAAGACAGGACCAATGTAGTCTACAGAATCCCCTGCATCACACCCAACTGCAATAGTGCGTACATTGGACAGACTAAAAACCCAGTAAGAAAACGTATCAACAACCACAAAAATGATGTACGGAATAAAGACATAAAGACAGCTTTAACTAGACATGCCATCACAGACGGACATGACTTTGGTTTTGACCAATACTCCATCCTTTCCACTGAATCCAACGAAGAAAAACGCCTCCTTTCCGAATCAATTTTTATCCACCTAGAAAATAATCCAGTTAATGACAAAATTGACAAAGAAGTCATCTCCTCTACCTACTCCAACATCTTCCATTTATTAAAAACTCCATCCTAATCCCCTATACCGCCTGCAATATAGCCCTTTATACCTGCCTCCCTTTCCATTAACACAGCATTTTATGACTTTATGACCCCTTACTGTACTTTGCCGCTCTTTCTTTCATCTTCTATGTTCTCTGTCCATTGGGTGGTCCAGAACCCCCCTCCCCCTCACCAACTCCTTTCTTCCTATATTTCCCTGTATTAACTGTCAGAAATGATCCCGCATTTGTGAGGAATAGTTCTCTATCTTCCCATCGGTAAGCCCATATTGTTATTCTTATATCTAATCTAATATGTAATCTGTTATTCTTATATCTGTTTTCCTAATAATCCAAACACTATATATTATGTTCTTCCAAACACTATATATTATGTTCACTTCTATATATTATGCTAGTATTTTATGTTTTTGTCTTTTTCCACATATGTATGTATGTATATATGTATGTGTATTTATGTTTGTAGGCATATGTATATATATATATATATATATATATATATATATATATATATATACATATATATGTGTGTATATTTCAGTACTACATCCGTCCTACTTGTTTTTTACAGCCCTGATGAAGGCTTGAAGTTCAAGCCGAAACGTCGGCACAATAAAACCATTTTCATGATAAAATGTAGTTTTATTAAGTAGCAGTGACCGAACCCCGACAATCCCTACCTTGCATCATCAACGGTCAACGATCTCCTCTCAATAAATTAATTTTAGTCTCTTATATTGAAAGTATCTATGTAAGAAAACGTAACATAAGGTATTTGTATAAGGAAAAAGGGCATTCACGTTTAATCAAGCCTAGTTTTTTTTTCCTTAATCTAGTAAACTCTGAGGACAATTTTTCTTTGTTTCTGCTATGAATATAGCTATTTCAGACTTTTTTTTAATATTGGGAATGGGAAGAGAAAGGGCAAATCTGAAAAATCAAGTTTTTTTTTCATTTTATTTTGTGAGTCAGAAAGATGTAGCACAACACTTTGCCTTGTTTCTCTGGTTAACCTTTAGTTCTCTCACAGTTTCAAGTTAGAGTGAATAGCACCATTATCTATGAAAAATTCACTGTCCAATTTCAAGGGCGAATCCCGGGTCTGAAACTCCCCTCCTAGCATTTTGTTACCCATAAATCACTCGTATAAATCAAAATTAAAACATTGAATTTCAATTGCATCCTTTTTCAATCAGGCTCATGAATCAGCATTCCATAGAGTAAACATTCACCCTTGCTATCCTGAAGCACTTCTAAAACTTTGACTTTAATATCCCAAAATCCGGAATTCGTGATTTCTCTTCCAAGGTCCTGAATATTTATGAGTAATATTTTTAGATATTTTGAATTCTGGTACCGTTGTTCAATATTAATGAGTCTGCTAATTCCATAGTACATAATTCTAAAATTTTTAGTATAATCGTTTCTTCACTTTTAAAATTAATGTAAATATCCTCTCTAACATATGATGTACATTTTATACAGTCTTATTAATTGTTTAAATATATATATGTAAAAATTGTAAGTTTATAGACATCATGGTAATCTGTGCATGGTTACAAATAATTTTAAGCTAATAGTTAAAGCTTTTTCTTTTTGATTGAAATTATTTTCTTTTTAATGGGCATGAAATTTGCTTTTCAAATCACAAAAGTAGTAGACACCCTGGACATTCAAAAGAATTATCATCAACCTACAATTGAAAAACTTCGATTTGGGCCTTTCGAGGAAATGTCTCATTCCTAGTGGTCTGTTGATAATTGGGAAGATATAGTCGACCGTTGAGATATAGAAGGTTTTGATCATTGGGGTTAAGGCTTTTGATTGAATTGACCTCTTTCCCTCTCTGTCTCCCCCAGCTATACCCCTGTCCACTATACTTTCCTTCCTCAGAAATGGAGCCTCCATGAAACAGGATAGTTCTCCCTCTCCTCCATAACCCTGAAGAAGGCTTGCATGACAAGCCGAAACATCGGCATAAATAAACTCATTTTAACTATTAAGTGTAGTTTTTATTCCATCAAAAGACCGAACCCTGATGATCAAAACCTTCTTAGTGCTCTGTGGACAGCACACATGAACATATTATCATGTACATCTTAGTAAATCTGTACCAGATAAAAAACACAATTACTAATAATACCCTTAATAAACATAGTAACATTGGGTTAAAATACCTCTGCAAATTAGATTCCGCTATTGTAACTGCAGTTATTATCTCGACCAATGGATTGATTCCAAACAGAACACTCAGTGCCAACAAGTATCAGACATTGTCAGATGAACTAACAATATCATCTCATAAAGCAGAACTACTTAACACTCCTCGGATTGTTCGAAAGTTTTTATATGCCCAAAATTAATAAATAAATAGTTTTTATAAATAAAAATAATAATAAGATATATATAATAGATATTAGTTATAAGATATATATATATATATATATATATATATATATATATATATATATATATATATATATATATATATATATATAATAGATTTTATACAATTTTCACCTGTTTTTGATTTTTAAAGGACCACTTATTATTTATTAACGTTTATGGGATGTTTATTTTTATTGCAATGACTTTTAATTGAGAGGGGATCGCTGATCGTTGGGATTGCGAAGATAGATATTGTCGGGGTCCGGTTGTGTGGTAACTTAATAAAACTAAATATTTTAATAGAATATGTGTAGCAAGGATGGACAGTAATTTTAATTTAATTACAGAAGGAATGAAAAAAAAACATTGTTCATATCTGTACCCCGGAGGTAAAGGACACCATGTCACATATTTGTAATTGTTGTAATAGGAAAGCCAATTTTCCATAACTTTGAACTATTACAATTTGATTCTTCGTTGCTTATAGAAACAGTTTAAAGACAATTTTTCACATTGCTATTGGATTGATAAGTAATTGGACATATTGAACATAGTGTAATGATATTTTACATTACATATTTTAAAAATTTTAAAATTAACACAGAAAATTCGGAAAATTAAATTAAAAATAAATAAATAATGAATTCATTCCATGAAATTTCAGAAACTAAAAGCAGCAAACATAAGGTCGTCGTTGATTGGTTTATCAGCTGATGTTCGGCTGTGTAAATCTCTCTGCATGACCACAGGAGGAGATTATGGCGTTGTATTAGATGACGTACATTTCAAACACCTTCTCTCTACTCATGCTCTTCCCCCTCAAGCTGCAGCTGAACACAGTAGCAGTGCTCTTGTTAAGATGGGCTTCCCTCACCATACACCCACTGACACAAAAACTACTTACTTAGCGATGTGCATGTGGTAAGTTAAACTAGACATTAATGTATAAATATTGTGCAAAGATACGATCAGATCCTTTATTTGCATTCATATAAAATAATTATTTTAAACTATACAATCCACCTCGTTGTGTATCCAATTTACAGACATTTTTTGAGTCCATCATTCAACATCCTTGTTTGTTTTTTATAATGGTATATTAACATCTAGGGTATCTACAGGTTGCCACCTCTTTATAATACCAACAGCACCTGGATGGTCACCCATTCAGGCACTGACAACACCCAGCATTGCTTAACTTTGGTGATCAACGGAAAACCAGTGTATACAACATGGCTATGGTCGTTGACATAAAAAACCCTTGTTATTTTAAAAAGGAAATTAAAATTAAACTAAAATAATATAAATAAATAATTTTTCTCCCCTCCTCTTCCAAGAAGGGCTTGTTTAATCTCCACATAATTTTTTGCGTTAAAATTGTAATACGTTGATTTTGAGATTTTTTATTTATAAGTATTATATTTATCTGAAGCCAGACATTGTAATGCTACTCTAAGCCTTATATTCCAATAACATTGTCATATAAATATGATACTTTCAGATTCTTTGGCTCATTTAGACGACACCTTACCATACTGTGAATCTCGTTAGCTTAATTTGCAATGCACTCGAGGGTAAAACAGGAGACTCTGTGCTGAAACCCTACCTTGGCGAATTAATTTTTCTACAAAATAAATATTTGAAAATGTCTCTGATGGCTTAAGTCACTATTATATATTATTATACAGTGATTTAATCAATTTAAATCCTAATATGGGAGGGATCCTACTCTGAGTCATATATGGCAATATCATTGTCTGACTTTAGATAGATGACACTGCACCGTCTGTCGGAAGCTTTAGATTCATTAGATGTATTAACTTGGCATGCTGTGATATGTAGCATTATTGCATAATTGGCAACATACCCTAACATAAATTGGAAGATTCTGAGTTCAAAGCTCAGCCTAGCAAGGGCAATTTTCTAAAAAGTAAAGATTTGAAAATGTAAGAAAACTTCATTAAAGCAAATAATAAAGTGGGTTGCCCAAGTTTATCAAGTTTCTGGCTACATAGCATGCTAATCCACCTGTTTCGGTATTGCTTTCTCAATTAGGACATTTCATTTTCAGCCAGTTCTTTATTTAGTAGTGAAAATATCCGTCTTTTTGCTTTTCTCTAGCACAAGAAAAAAAAGTCAGTAGATTATTTTATACTTGGGCAAAAAGTAAATGGAATTCAAAATCAGCATTTTATAATATCTCATTATCAGTTAAATTTAATATTTGTTAATAATTGTATGTTTCAGTCATTTAGACAATGAAGAAGGAAGCAAATTAGATGGTGGGGGGTATTTATGCCCCCAGTGCCGGAGCAAATATTGCGAGCTTCCAGCTGAATGTAAAGTTTGTGGATTGACTCTTGTCTCTGCACCTCATTTGGCTCGATCATATCACCATCTTTTCCCAGTACAGCCTTTTACTCAGATTCCAATCGAGCAGAATCAGGTACCATCGTGCTTTGCGTGTCGGGTCGTATTTAAACAAATTGATAAACAGGTGAAACTATATTTTAATTGAAACTACCATATTAAAATTTATTTCTATTTAATATTAATATTTTGTATTACTATTTCTCTTTAGGTTTACAAATGCGAACAGTGCTATGAAACGTTTTGCCTCGATTGTGACATGTTTATTCACGACACCCTTCACACATGCCCTGGATGTTCGACAAATCAACATACGTATCAAACGATAACAGGAGATTCATGATTTTGAAAACTTAAGAAAAAAACAGAAGTAAATTATAATCAAAAGAAAATTGTATTAATTCAATTTTAAATTTCTTTAGTTTTACTGAATCGTATTTTACTTCTATATATTTAAAAAAAATCATATGTCAATTTAATTGGTCAATTTGATATTTATAAAATGTAAAGTATGGCCTTTATTTTTCTGGCCAAATTAAAATTTAACAACACACAGCAACACTTCATTTGTTATAAGGAATTTTTATAAAAATTGACTAAGAATATTTAAAAAATTGTTGTTAGTTTTTTGTTGTACAAAAGTATTTATTTCTATTTATCTTACGATATTTCACTTCTTTTTTTTTTATATAAAAGCATTAGGTAATTGCTAAAATAAATGAGTATTTAATGTTTCTTACCCATATTACTTGTTTTTATTAATTTAAAAATAATATAAAATAAAAATGTATTATAAGGCTAGGAACCCCCAGATAACTTATTGCATTGGTATTACACTGATTTATTTCTGATGTCGGAAGTCCTCTTGCTCTTGGTAAACTATGTTCAAGCAATAATTTATTGCTACTAAAAGCTCCTCAGGGTAAGTAATGTATAATGATATATAATAATATAATCAATAAGAAATAAAATTATTTATTAAAAATAAAAATATCTATATTTTCAAAACGTTTTAAAACAGTGTGCTCAAGAAAATCACATTTAAAAAATAATTCAAAAACAAACAATATGCAACAAGAACAATTATTAATACGTTTTAATGAATAACTTAAAAAAGCATAACTTAAAACACAAATAAATAAATAACAATTTTTCTAAAACTGGCTCTTTAGAATTTAATATTAACAATTTTGTAATATAAATGTCCGTCATTCAGGACCTGCTGAACTAGAAGATTTCTCAGTAAGGTGATTAGTTTACAGGTTAGTGCTTAAAATAGCCTTTGTAAATAAAAAGTAACATAAAGTTTTGCCATTTTATATTTGTAATAAACAGCTGAATCAATTATTGATTTTTTATTTAATTTTATTCGAGAGTACAGAACTCCTGCTTATTTTCACAACACTCCGTTATCATTAGCTACAAGGAAGCAAAACTTGTGGCAGTTAGGGAAAAATTAATAATTTGGTTCTAGATGAACCCCCCCTCCTGATGGATCGGTTTCGCTTATTTTCACAACACATTCTCTTTCTCATTATTTGGGCACTTTGTATACTGAGTTTTGTTGCAATACAACAAAAAGTTTTACCGATAGGGGCATATTCAGAATTTGTGTCCGGAATAAACCCCCCTTAAGATGGGCCGGTTTAGCTGGTTAACAAAATCGTTCCATTGTTTGCTATGGGAATGCTATATTCCTAGTTTTGTGGCAAAACAGATGGTCTCATTAATACACTAGATAAAAAAGTCAGTCCTGTAGAAGGCCACAAGGGCCCAGAGGGGCAGATAATGTAGAGGTATCTGATTCTTGACTATACAGCACACTAGGAAAATAGTGTGGTCATGCTCCGGCCACCTGATTTTACCCTTTGCAGAAACCATCAATAAATTCATTAAAGGCTGGGTGGGCCTAGGGATTGTCTGGAACCCTGAATCCAACCCTTCAAGGGTGACACTTGAAGAAAAATCTTAGTGTGTGCCCGGGTTTTGAACTCAGGTTCTCCAGCATATTAGTCGAGTGCTCTGACACTGGTGTATCCTCGCCCCTTAATACACTAGGGGCGAGACAATATATCTCCAAAAATGAATCAAAAAAATATATTTTATAACACAATACTATTAGTTCTTTTAGGGTAAATTTAATTTTTTTACATGTATATTTCCAGATCATAATTTTTTTTTTAAATTTTTATCAAAGAATGAATGAAATGATGCATGTTTAAAATGAAATATAGTCCTTTGCCTTCTTCAAAACTTTAATCTAATGCTTTAAATCTCATTTGTCTTTTAAATTTTCTTCATAAAGTAATAATTGTTTCACAAAACCTTCATTTGGTTTTATACATGGCCTAATTGTCTTTAAATAATAATAAGCCTCCTCATATCTCAAGTTGTGTTCCTTCATAAGAAAGCCAATAACCACCGAAGCTGATCTAGAAACTCCCGCATTACAGTGAATGTAAATAGTTTTTCCTTCCTTTCTGACAGAACCTATTATAGAAAAACACTTTTGAAAAATGTCAGAAATACTAGATTCAGGTAAATCCAAAATGTTTATGAAAGTATACTCATAACCTTCTAATTTTGGAACATCAACACCTAAGCTGAGAATATGACTGACTTTGTATTCTTCCAATATATTTTGGCACTGTGTAACATCCTGAGAGCCCATCAGGAGTCCTGGAAGAACTTTAGCAACAGATAAATCTGGTTTCGTATCGACTACAAAGCCAATGCTCACAGACTGGAAAACCCGGGAACCGGTTTCTACATCTTCCACAAAAACTGCACCATCTACGTCTCGTACAACGGTCTTGGTATGAGACAAACGCTCCTTCTTTTTCCTAATTGAATCTAGGAAGCTCATCCTTAAAGTCTGTAATCACTGTGTGATATTTCTTCTTTACTGTCTACTTCATGCAACAGGTCCTCTTCATTATAAAATACATTAGTGAGGTATAGCCCATAGCCAGGCACAACTGCGGCTTTGTCATACCAAGAATCTTTAGTCGGGTTTATAAACATTTTTTCAACTTCAGCGAGGGACAATCTTTCTTGTCCGACAGCTATTAAAACTCCAACTATTCTCCGTACCTTAAAAATAAAAACAAATTCTTTAAACACTCATATATTGTATTTTGCTTATATATTATTCTGTGGATGAGCCTTTGCCATTCTAATAAAAAAATTAAGTAGAAATTTATGATCAATCTATTCAAAATCTGATTCTTCACTTTTACATTTTTACTCAAAGATTAACTTTAAATAGAGATAAGATGATGCATGATAGGGCGTGGGAAATATTAAAAACACTTCACTAGTTTGGTATGAAAATTGTTAGTATCTAGCGATAAATAGCTCATTAAACTGCAATGAATAAATTGTAAACCAGGTATCACGATGGTTTGATACTAAATGCAAGGAGAAGTAATTCTATATTCAAAAAATAAATATAGTTATATAACTAGTTAACTCAACACATTATGAAGATTCTTACCTGGATTTAATGTTAACTCTCAAAATTTAATAATTTAAAAATGATGGACCTCAAAATGAAATTTAAAATCACAATAGACCTCAGAACTACTCAATATAAGATGCCTGATGATGAACCTGACTAGGTTCGAAATGATACCAATATAAATTAATGTTTTAAACAATTTTGGGGAACAACTTCTTCTGTTTTCTTCAAGAATCTATTGATCCTTCCCCATCCTCACCTTCAACTTAAAAAATAAAGTTTGCTGCCCAAATATATCGGGTTGCTAAACACACAGCCTATCTATCTTCTGAAAATTCATTTCAAATGGTGAGGAGTTTTTATTAAATTGGAGATTGCCGAGAAAATAAATATTGATGATTAATTTAATTCAAAATAAATTTTAATACAATTTTATATTCATACAATTTTTTTAGGTAAAAAATTCGGTGAGATGAATCCCGAAAGATTGATAGGCAGTTGTTGAGCTCCCGAATATGTGATAGTTTAATATCTCCAAGGAATCTATCAAGATAGATTCCGCAATGATACAGAATTTGTTGGATTGGGGTCCATGCCTTAGGTTTTGTAGGAAGTCACTTGTCAGTTTTGGGATCCTCCCTCTCGCTCCGAACCATTGGCCTTGAACCATATACTCTTCCAAATGTTTCCTGGTATTTTTCCTGATAGAATTTGATGCACTTGGAGTACATAGCTATTTTTTTTAATAATTTAATAGCGCTAAACAGCAAGGTTTTCAGCGCCTTGGATTCATTGTACCAAAAAGAAACATAGCTATTTTTTCTTTATTAACTTCTACCGCGGGATCATTTGTCTCGTACCTTAGAGCTGGATCAATTATGTAAGCCAACCTCAATTTTTGTTTAACGACAATGATATCAGAAAAATTGACACCATAAACGGAATCATTTGAAGAATGGTTTCGTGGAAGAATGATCTGGGTTGAAGCAAGACATATACATCAGTCCAACCAACTATGTCAGAGATTTCGTTCCATTTAATGTGAAATAATAAGACTTTTATTTCTAAGCTTTCCAAATCTCACCACGGATAAGCATTATACAAAAACACAAAAATGATGCAGTTCCAGCAAGTTGGATTTTTTAAAATTAAACTTCAGCAGAACTTCCAAGGAAGACAATGGAAGAAGTGCTCCATGGAAGCAGAAGACGTGGGAGGCCGAAGCTCCGATAGAAGGATGGAGTTGCACGTGACGCTAGGACCCTATTAGGCGTACAGAACTGGATGGTTGCTGCACAAGATCGGGACAGCTGGCGGAAGCTGATTCAGGAGGCCCTGACCTAGCAATGGGTGGTGCGCCAGTTAAGTAAGTAAGTAAGTAAACTTCAGTCAAAGGGCCAAAATGTAATCATATACTGAGAATGAATAATTACCTGTCGATAGAGAAAAGATCTTCCAGTGCAAGTTACGTTCCAAAAGTCATAGAAACTGCTTTCTTGTGTTTCGATAAGTGGACTACCTTTGGCTATAGTAAGTTCTTCAATGTTTCTTTCAGTAATTACATCTTCTCTGTGCGAAGCCCTACCCATAAATGCCTTGAAATCTTTAAAACCAATAAAAAGATTTGTTGCTTCCTCAACAAGGTGAGAATTAAATTGTGATTTGCTGTAAAATAAAAATAAAAAATTGACAAAATTTTTCAAAGTTATCAAAATTTGAAGAAAATGATGAGTGTTGGATTTACTAAAATAGATGTCATTGGGCTTTAGTAAAAAAAAACACTCAGAGCGGTATGGTCCTTATAGGGTTTTTGGGGTCACTGATTATGATGAGCGGGTCGGTTAACGTTCATCACATCAGATTCAAGGTCATTTGAAAGTCAAATAGAGAAAAATACATAGGAAAAATCTGAAAATAATCAAGCGTATGTTTTGAAGTCCCTGAGTCTGAATCCATAGTCTCTTTACACCTTTTCCTAGAGGTCATTTAAGAAAAAAAAAAGTAGCAAAAATCTGAAAAAAATCATTTTCAGGGAGGCAGTGCGAGTCAAACAAACTACGGGTTTGGACTTAGGGACCTTAAAAACATACGCACGTATTTTTTTCTACTTTTTTTCTCTATTTGACCTTGAAATGAACTCTAGGGAAAGGTGTAAAGGTCAAAGAAACTACGGATTCGGACTCAGGGAACTCAAAAACATACGCATGCATTTTTTCAGATTTTCCTTTTTTTTTTTCTTTATTTGACCTTCAAATGACCGTGAATCTGATGTGATGAAAGCTAACCAACCGCTCATCGTAGTCAGCGACCCCAAAAACCCCAGAAGGAAGGAGGTTTTTCTTTAGATCAAATGTTGGCCTCTGTAATCAAAATCATTACTGACTAGGTATTCGAGGACAATATTTAGGCACACATCACCTTACAACAGTAATTTGCTATAGGGGCGGCAACATAAGTCAAATTTGCCTATTTCTCATTTAATTGTCTGTGAAGAACCACAGGTAACCATTCCCAATTATTTATTTTAATTATAAATGTATTTATAAAAAGATATGGTCAATATAAATCTATTTTTAAATGTATGAATAAATAAATGGAACGAACGTATATTTTGGTTATTCTTGGAATAGAGGAAGTAATAGAAAAAAATATATTTTAATAAACATGAGCAGTTTTTGACTTCTCTTATTTTTTCTTAAATATCTATAAGCATTACATGGAAAAATACTAGGATAAGTTCCATCCTTGAGCGAGTTGGAATTTTTTTTGTGCTTGGTACACTAAAAAGGTAAGACCATAGAGCTCCTCTTCTCTGCTTAAAATGTCGCATTTGCTAGCAAAAGAAGCAAGAAAAAGTTCTATAATTCTTGAAAGAGCACTATGGCCAGAAAGTAAACAAAATATTGACAGCATTTCATAAACTGGGAGTCTGCGAGCAAAAAAATTAAGTTTTGAACTCTTCTAATAAAAATGTTTTTAATAAATGTGCAACACTATTTATTAAACTGTCCAGCGATACATTTTCTCAAATATTTATTATACCGTTAATCCTATGTGATTGTAAGCCAGAAATTAATTCTCAAAATGACTGGAGTGGAGCAAAACAGAATTTTGTTGAGAAGGGCATCCCTGGATTACAGAAGTTAAAGAACCCCTGCTCTATTATATTATTATACCCACAAACTGCCAAAGATTAGCCCATAAATTTCAATACAAACACAATCAGACAAATAAAAATAACTCACAAAATACAAATGATAATTTACAATATGATAAATTGAAGTAACTTACTTGATAAAGTGGCATCTATCTTTTTCTATTATAGGGATGGGGATGATTGTACGTTTAGTTGGTAGGTCTGGTAAAACGCCAGGTTTGAGGATTGCAAATCTATATAGATAACGTTTCTTAGAGACAGAATATCGAGCACTGAAAGTCGGAGGAACTACCTGCATTCCCAACACCCTTAAATAAAATTAAAAATCATGTATTGTTTCTTGCAAAATAATCAAGTGTTATTAATAAAAATAGTTACTAAAGTAATAGTGTAATTATTCCTTTAATCTTTGGAGTTATGCTCCAACATCATTCTCCAATATAAACATTGAGGAAACTACAATAAACTATACAAATTGTTTATAGAGTATCAAGCATTGTAAAATAAAAATATAAAAAAACAATATAAATATTACGAGTAAGTAATAGGTTTTACACCTGAGGTCATGCCGCCCTTTTGTGAAAAAGCGATTCAATGAATGTACTAAGCCATAGACAGAATAAATTGGCTCCGGAAATTCTAAGTCAACATGGCCAGCATTACAGAAAGCATGAACACCAGTATCAGTTCTGAAATATGAGAGAGAAAATAATTTAAAAGTTAATGATATAATAATTTTATTCTTCTGGTCCCTCGGCTTCTTTCTCCAGCAGTGTCGGGTTCTTGGCCGTTATATTTCACCCACATCCCAATGGGATTCATCAGACGTTGGTCATACTTTCTTGAGGTAGGCAGGAGCTACCTCAAGAAAGTGCGACTAACGTCTGATGAAGCATATTGGGATGTGGGTGAAGTATAACGGCCAAGAACCCGGCACCCCTGGAGAAAGAAGCCGAGGGACCAGAAGAATGAAGCCTAAAGGAGAATAATAATTTTATTTGGAGTCCAAAAAGTCAAGTATAGTAGATATATGACTTTCACTTGAAAAAAAGTTAAATTTTATTTAAATATTCGGCGCTAATAGCCACGATTTGTTGATGCGCCGTAAAAAAAAAAAAAAAAAAAAAAAAAAAAAAAAAAAAAAAAAATATCTAAATAAAGTATATCTCATATTGTTGTAGATATAAATTTAAAAAATGTGCTGGTGAGTCCATGCAAATATGCCTTATATAAATTTACATCTTCCACAGGAATCAATTTTAATTCATTGAAAAAAAGAGCATTTGTATTTTAATAAGCATTTCAATAATATATCCTTTACTGGTACTTAAAAAAATAATAACTTTAAATTACCCGAATAATTATTCAGATGAAAAGTGTTTAGTTAAGTAACGTTTTAATATTTTTTATAATTTACTATATTAGGCATTTTCAATGGACACATGCAAACCAAATACATTTATGTAATTATTTCATTTATATTATATCAGTGTTTTTGTGAACCATGGAAGTTATAAAAATAATTGCATTGCTTCAAGTTACACTCAAAATAAATGTAAAATACTTCTACTGCAAGGGGCATTTAGTAAAATATCATACCTCCCAACTAGGGTGCATGATATAGATGTAAATTCATCATTTAAATAGTCCAAAACTAACAAAAAAAGAAATAAAAGTTTCTTTTTTGTTTTTGTTTTTTAACGATATATCAACAATTGGCTATTAATGCCCAGTTATCTACAGGTTGCCACCCTATTAAAGTTTAAAAGTTTTTTTAAAAAAATTTTGAAACAACACTCACCAGCTATGGTTGGTGAGTGCTGTTTTGTATACATATTTGTGTGTGTATATATTTGTATTTTTATATATATTTGTGTGTGTGCGTAGATGAATTTGTCAAATTAATTTAAAGAAATAAAGAAAAAACATACCAGTACCTGCTAGCTACATAAACAATTGGTTCATTTAAAGGCTTCTTTTTTAAATTAGATAAAGCTATTTCAAGCAAACTTTGTACAGTCTGGAGTGGGTAAACTGGTACTCCTTTTGAAAATTGTTTTTGAACACCTCTATAAAAACGAAAGAAAAATCATCAATAACCTTTGTAAGAAACATTGGACGATGGTATTTTAGCATAATGTACCTAAACTGTGTCCCAAGGTAGGAAAAATAAATCAAGTATCTATTCATAATTCTTATAATTTCAAATTTTCTATTCGTTTGGAGTCCATGGTGAAAAAGTTGGAAGGTTATATTTTACTTCCAAAGCAACAAGTATGTTTTGAATATTATAGAAGAATATAAACAGGATTCCAAGGAACAATGGTATGATGTAATAAGATTGAGATCCTTAAAATTCAAGCTAATTGTAAGAAGAACGTTTTTTTTAAAGAATTTCACCACATTCGCTCATTAATTTTCTCTAGTTGTAAGTTATAAAAATATCCAATTCATAGTATTATCGTTTAATCTCATATTACAAATAGCATTATAAAATACCTAATAGATTTATTTTTTTCGCCATTAACTTTCCCAAGTTTTCTTTCGCCAGCCCTTAACTTCCTGGCTGGGACGGGGATCATCTCTGTTGTGCTCCGATTTTTTTAATTCGAATTAAGAACACGTAAGGTCATTAACGCAAGCCCCCCTCCCTCTTTTCAGACCAGAGAAGTTTTAGGTTCCATTACAGCTTAACGTTTTGAGCAACTTGTAATCATGCAAATGACATATACATTTTATCCCAAATAAAATTAATTAGCCTGGATTTGAATGATATTTGGTTGCCAATATTTACAATTATGTATGTGTAAGAATGCTAAAATATATTTTTTTAGTTTTTAAGCTTCCCATACGGCTGGTCTACAATGGCTCGTATAGTCTGTTAAGAGAGAGAAAAAACTGGTCCATGGCCGCCTTTGGGCTGCCATCCCCAGAGATGGAGAGCCCTTCAATCTTGTTTACTCCAACTGGGAAGTTGGATGGAGGTTCATTCGATAATCTTCATGACGTTTAATAATCTGCTCTAGGAGAATATTTATTCTAAGCTTTACAACTTTCAAAGGGTAAGGCCGGGCGCAAATTGAGCCCAGCGCAGACGCAGCAGAGACGAAGCACAGGCCTCGGCGTTTCTGCAACACATTAGTTTCAATGGAGTGCCGCATATTGAAGCCAGCGCAGGCGCAGGCGCGGCAAGGGCCTCTGTCGTCCCTCGGCGTTTTTGTGTTTTCACACAGATTCCTACGTCCTCTGTCGGTACTGGCTCGCCCGCCATTCCATTTAATCATAGAAAGTTTTATATGTAAAGTGAAAACTTTTACTGTGTTGTGCGATACAAGTCTTCTGAATTATATGAGGACGACAAGTAAAGACCAGACATGGGATTAAATCGCCAAAGAATTAAACACGGACAACGGTAAGTACAGGTTATTTTGTCTGTTTTTAACATATTAATTGAAAAGCAAAGTAGATTTACATTTAAAAGCGTTGCAACTCTTTAAAATATTATTGAGATTACAAATGAGTTAAAACAAATAAATTAAGTGAACAAAAATAGTCAGTATTATAAAAATGAATTATGTAAGTACAGGTTATTTTACCTGTTTTTATTATTTTAATAGAAATACAAAGTAGATTTACATTTAAAGAAGTAGTAACACTCGAAAATATTATTAATATAACAATTGAACTGAAACAAATAAATCAAGTGAAGAAAAATAGTATAATTATCAAAATGAATAATATAAGTTAAGGTTATTTTGCCTGTTTTCGTTATTTTAATAGAAATACAAAGTAGATTTACATTTAAAGATGTAGTAACACTCAAAAATATTATTAATATATCAATTGAATTAAAAAGAATAAATTAAGTAAAGAAAAATAGTGAGTATTATAAGATTGAATTATGTAAGTTCAGGTTATTTTACCTATTTTTAATAAATGTATTTAATTTAGTAGATTTAAAAATAAAGTAACTCTTAAAAACATTATTGAGATTACAATTGAATTAAAGCAAATTGTATTAAGTGAACAAAAATAAGTGAGAAAATTGTTTGTAGTTAAAGAATGAAGAACCACTCAAAGCTGGTTTTCTTATGGTTACACGTTTACTGTGAATAGCTCAAAACAATTTGTATAAAATTGCTACTTTCTCTCATTCTCTATTGTAATTGTTTCCCACATTTTGACATTAGGTTCAGGTATTTAAACAGGTTGCGAGTGTGTCCATATTGCCCGGCATACTTCAGACATAATGGTGGGAACAGTCCTTTCTCCCAACCTTTAGCTATTATTTTAAACATATCCCCAGAAGCCAAGTATTTGAAAGGAAATACTATTGCATTATGTTATTTGAGTTCTAATATCTAATAATAAATGTTGTTATAGGAAAGAAGGTTGAAGACCAATGGACAAAATTGATAAACTACCAAGGGAATTCGATATACAATCTAACAAAAGTTATGCCCTTGCAATCTCAACAGTTAAGAAGAAGAAAACTATTTGTTGCAGTTACAGAAGCTGAAGACAAAATTTATCCTCAATCTCGGAATGATGGTTGAGAATTAGCTGATAATCCATCATATTTACTAACTCCCACGATTATCAATTAACATGATGAGGAAGAAACAACAAAAACCTTCATTGAGATTGAATTATTTTGTCTATTTACTCATTTTACATATTGTATTAGTTCATTCTCCAGTTCGTTAATTATTTTTCTTGTCTCATTTTTCCTGTTATTTTAAATAAAATTGTTAAATATGATATGTACATAAAATAAAACTATGATTGCCTAAGACATATTGCTACCTTCACTTCATTTCCAATTGGCCTCTGAGCACTACATTCCTTTCCTTTAATTTCACTTTAATAATCTCATGTATTTTATAAAATTGTTGTCGAGTTGTATATTAGAAATTCAAAGTAAATACTCATTTAAAAATATAGTAAACACATTAAATAGGCACACATTTGGTAGGTTTTTAATATGGCCTAAGTTTCATTCACTTCATTTCATTTTTTTGGGTTAATTCAATTGTTTTAATTTCAAATTTCGTTGAGAATAAATTTGAAGTCTAGTCTCCCTTCAAAATGTATGAATTCAATTGTTATGTTAATGGTATTTTTAATTAAATACACCTTATTTTTAATTAAATTTATTATGATCATCACCTCAAACCATAAATATTTTATTTATTTATTTACTCTCCTTACATGTAACATTTCGGCCTTTAGGCCATTTTCAAATCCCTAGAAGAAAAATAAAGTAAGTGTTAACATCACATTTTTAATTAAGCTTGGACCTCGGAATTTTCTTCTGGAGTAAATAAGGATATGAGATAATTTTTTTGTTTATTCCTACCTCCAAAGAAAATTTACAAATCAAAATTACTGGCTTGTGCCAGTTCATGTTCTACTCCACGTGCATTTGTTAGTGTTTGAAGGTGGAGTACATTTTTTTTTATTAAGATTTTGATATTAATCAAGGATACTGGCTTGTTGGGAGTACTAAGAAAGATTTAAATTCTATTATTAATAAACTAAATGTTTATGCTAAGGTAAAATGTTGAGAAGAGTTCAATGTTTTCATAGATTATGTAATAATCAGAAAATAACTTAAATCTAGGTAAATTAAGGAATAAATTACAAACATACCAGAGAATAAAAATAATAAAACTAAAATGTGATAATATATATAAAATGGCGCTAATTATCCGAGCAATCGATGCACCATAATAATAAAAATGGTAAACATAAAACCTTTGTAGATTGTAAGAATATAAGAGAAAATTTATTATTTAGAAATAATGATGCGGATAGCGAACTAATAAAGAAGTATAATGAGTATTTATAAGAAAGAACTGGTTGTGAATTTAACTGATATAAAAATCCTTTAGGAACTAATTAATTAAATGAAAATGTAGATTTGTTTCTGACGAATGCCCAGATAGATATAATAAATGTAATAGTAGATGTAGAGTGTATTTTAAAATCATTAGATACTTGTAAAAACCATTTTAATAGCCTTAGAAATGATATAAGTAGGAAAATTGGAAATTTTGTTGAGAAGAAAGACAAAAATGTTTTTAACTGGGTAAATTAATTAGAATTTGGGAGGATTTAAAAATTACAATTAGGTTTAAAAATGAAAATTCTAAAGTTATATTATTATAAATGGCTTAGAGGGTTGAATGAGATGTTAACACTTCCATTTTTTTTTTTTTCTTGTGTTTTCAAAGTGGCTTAAAGGCCAAAACGTGTGTGTAAGGAGAGGAAATAAATAAATGAAATATTTATGGAATAGGTGATGATCATACTAGGGCGTTTTTAATTTAGCTTGACCTCAGAATTTTCTTTTGGAGAAGGATATTATAAGATAATATTTTTATGTTTCACTATATTTTTAAGTCTACTTAATATTTCGAGTAATATATCCGAAATCGTTTTTAAAATATTAAACCCGCCATGAGTTTCTCTTTTTCTCAAAAAGTTCCTAGATTTCCCTCTCTTTCATTTTTTTTTTTAAATACAGACGACAAAAAAAGCGTACTGTTTTCGTATCGGCAGATTTGGACTCAAGGCTCAGCAGCGCAGCGCGTGGCTTCTATCGGAACTAGGCAAGTTACCGAGCTGGGTTCAATTTGCGGTACCGTTTCTGAACTGGGCCCTACGGACCTCCTCTGTCTGTTTTTTCGCTATTTCTGAAGCCCCTGTGCTGCGTCTGCGCTGGGCTCAATTTGCGCCCGGCCTAAGGCCGGGCGCAAATTGAGCCCAGCGCAGACGCAGCAGAGACGAAGCACAGGCCTCGGCGTTTCTGCAACACATTAGTTTCAATGGAGTGCCGCATATTGAAGCCAGCGCAGGCGCAGGCGCGGCAAGGGCCTCTGTCGTCCCTCGGCGTTTTTGTGTTTTCACACAGATTCCTACGTCCTCTGTCGGTACTTGCTCGCCCGCCATTCCATTTAATCATAGAAAGTTTTATATGTAAAGTGAAAACTTTTACTGTGTTGTGCGATACAAGTCTTCTGAATTATATGAGGACGACAAGTAAAGACCAGACATGGGATTAAATCGCCAAAGAATTAAACACGGACAACGGTAAGTACAGGTTATTTTGTCTGTTTTTAACATATTAATTGAAAAGCAAAGTAGATTTACATTTAAAAGCGTTGCAACTCTTTAAAATATTATTGAGATTACAAATGAGTTAAAACAAATAAATTAAGTGAACAAAAATAGTCAGTATTATAAAAATGAATTATGTAAGTACAGGTTATTTTACCTGTTTTTATTATTTTAATAGAAATACAAAGTAGATTTACATTTAAAGAAGTAGTAACACTCGAAAATATTATTAATATAACAATTGAACTGAAACAAATAAATCAAGTGAAGAAAAATAGTATAATTATCAAAATGAATAATATAAGTTAAGGTTATTTTGCCTGTTTTCGTTATTTTAATAGAAATACAAAGTAGATTTACATTTAAAGATGTAGTAACACTCAAAAATATTATTAATATATCAATTGAATTAAAAAGAATAAATTAAGTAAAGAAAAATAGTGAGTATTATAAGATTGAATTATGTAAGTTCAGGTTATTTTACCTATTTTTAATAAATGTATTTAATTTAGTAGATTTAAAAATAAAGTAACTCTTAAAAACATTATTGAGATTACAATTGAATTAAAGCAAATTGTATTAAGTGAACAAAAATAAGTGAGAAAATTGTTTGTAGTTAAAGAATGACGAACCACTCAAAGCTGGTTTTCTTATGGTTACATGTTTATTGTGAATAGCTCAAAAAAAATTGTATAAAATTGCTACTTTCTCTCATACTCTATTGTAATTGTTTCCCACATTTTGACATTAGGTTCAGGCATTTAAATAGGTTGCAAGTGTGTCCATATTGCCCGGCATACTTTAGACATAATTTTGGGAACAGTCCTTTCTCCCAACCTATAGCTATTATTTTAAACATATCCCCAGTAGCCAAGTATTTGAAAGGAAATGTTATTGCATTATGTTATTTGTGTTCTAATATCTAATAAATGTTGTTATAGGAAAGAAGGCTGAAGACCAATAGACAAAATTGATAAACTACCAACGGAATTCGATATACAATCTAACAAAAGTTATGCCCTTGGAATATCAACAGTTAAGAAGAAGAAAACTATTTGTTGCAGTTACGGAAGCTGAAGACAAAATTTATCCTCAATCTCGGAACGATGGTTGAGAATTAGCTGATAATCCATCATATTTACTAACGCCCACAATTATCAATTAACATGATGAGGAAGAAACAACACAAACCTTCATTGAGATTGAATTATTTTGTCTATTTACTCATTTTACTTATTGTATTAGTTTATTCTCCGGTTCGTTAATTATTTTTCTTGTCTCATTTTTTCTGTTATTTTAAATAAAATTGTTAAATATGATATGTACATAAAATAAAACTATGCTTGCCTAAGACATATTGCTACCTTCACTTCATTTCCAATTGGCCTCTGAGCACTGCATTCCTTTCCTTTAATTTCACTTTAATAATCTCATGTATTTTATAAAATTGTTGTCGAGTTGTATATTAGAAATTGAAAGTAAATACTCTTTTAAAAATATAGTAAACACATTAATAGGCACACATTTGGTAGGTTTTAAATATGGCCTAAGTTTCATTCACTTCATTTCATTTTTTGGGGTTAATTCAATTGTTTTAATTTCAAATTTCGTTGAGAATAAATTTGAAGTCTAGTCTCCCTTCAAAATGTATGAATTCAATTGTTATGTTAATGGTATTTTTAATTAAAAACCCCTCAACTTTATTATGATCACCACCTCAAACCATAAATATTTTATTTATTTATTTCCTCTCCTTACACGCAACATTTCGGCCTTTAGGCCATTTTCAAATCACTAGAAGAAAAATAAAGTAAGTGTTAACATCACATTTTTAATTAAGCTTGGACCTCGGAATTTTCTTCTGGAGTAAATAAGGATATGAGATAATTTTTTTTTTTTTTATTCCTACCCCCAAAGAAAATTTGAAAATCAAAATTGCTGGCTTGTGCCAGTTCATGTTCTACTCCACGTGCATTTGTCAGTGTTTGAAGGTGGAGTACATTTTTTTCGATGCAAGTCTTTTCTTGAAGGGTCCATCGGTTATAATATAATTAGAATGGAAGCAAATCAAAAAGGAGCTTCGATGAATGAGTATTTAAAAAGAAAAAAGGAGGAGTGTAAACAATTTTTAGTGGATTAAAGTTGAGTAAAGGATTTGTTTTTAGAAAGAAAAAAGCACCTTAAGGCACTGGGGGAAATTTATTATTTAAAAAAAAAAATTAAATTCCACCACATTTTCTGTATGGTTCGAAAGTTATTGTCAGCCTAACGTTTTAAAGAAACTAAAAAATACTGATATTTTTAATAAATCTGCTGAAGAACTAATTGGTTTTGATATTAATCAAGGATACTGGCTCGTTGGGAGTACTAAGAAAGATTTAAATTCTATTATTAATAAACTAAATGTTAATGCTAAGGTAAAATGTTAAGAAGAGTTCAATGTTTTCATAGATTATGTAATGATAAGGAAATAACTTAAATCTAGGTAAATTAAAAACATACCAGAGAATAAAAATAATAAAACTAAAATGTGATAATAGATATAAAATGGCACTAATGATCCGAGCAATCGATGCACCATAATAATAAAAAGGTATAAATTTGGTAAACATATAACCTTTGTAGATTGTAAGAATATAAGATAAAATTTATTATTTAGAAATAATGATGCGGATAGTGAACTAATAAAGAAGTATAATGAGTATTTACAAGAAAGAACTGGTTGTGAATTTAACTGATATAAAAATCCCTTAGGAAGTAATTAATTAAATGAAAATGTAGATTTGTTTCTGACAAATGCCCAGATAGATATAATAAATGTAATAGTAGATGTAGAGTGTATTTTAAAATGTTTTGTGTGTTTTTAACTGGGCAAATTAATTAAAATTTGGGGGAAGGATTTAAAAATTAGAATTAGGTTTAAAAAAGAAAATTCTAAAGTTATATTAATATAAATGGCTTTGAGGGTCCAATGAGATGTTAACACTTTATTTTTTTTTTTCTAGTGATTTGAAAATGGCCTGAAGGCCAAAATGAGTGTGTAAGGAGAGGAAATAAAAAATGAAATATTTATGGAATAGGTGATTCTCATACTAGGGTGTTTTTAATTTAGCTTGACCTCAGAATTTTCTTTTGGAGAAGGATATTATAAGATAATATTTTTGTTTCACTATATTTTTAAATCTACTTAATATTTCGAGCAATATATCCGAAATCGTTTTTAAAATATTAAACTAGCCATGAGTTTCTCTTTTTCTCAAAAAGTTCCTAGATTACCCTCTCTTTCATTTTTTTAAAAATACGGACGATAAAGAAAGCGTACTGTTTTCGTATCGTCAGATTTGGACTCAAGGCTCAGCAACGCAGCGCGTGGCTTCTATCGGAACTAGGCAAGTTACTGAGCTGGGTCCAATTTGCGTTACCGTTTCTGAACTGGGTCCTACGGACCTCCTCTGTCTGTTTTCTCGCTATTTCTGAAGCCCCTGTGCTGCGTCTGCGCTGGGCTCAATTTGCGCCCGGCCTAAGCCTTTTATGAAAACAGACTTTGATGGCAGAGTTGGCTTTGATGAGTTCATTCAGTTAGATTTTTAGCACGTTTCCTCCCTTCCTCAATAGGGAGAAAACACGTTTACGATGCAGTCCTAATGACCCATCACTTCATTCCATCATTTCCTTTCATGAGCGTATATAAGGGTAAAAATCGGTAAAAATGTGCCATAAAAACCCTAAAAATAAATTGAATAAGATCACTTAGTTAGGAAAAAATAATTTCTTTTCGGCCTAATAGCGTTTTAATTGGCTAACTAACCAAGTTCTATATTGTTAGAATTCCATATCCCACCAAACGCTCTCAGCCCCCCCCCAAATTCTCCTAGCCCCACCCGAAATTATTTTATATATATGCCCATGTTTCCTTTACTTATTTGAAGCAAAGAAAATCACTACGCCTCAGCGAGGGAGGGAGTAAAAACAATATCGTCGTTCAAATTTGACAACTACGTAAGTAGATTTTTAGATAAATTGAGTTATTGGTATCTTTAGAATCCTTATTATCTCCCGGACATGATGGTAATAGATTTAAAAAAACAAACAATAGAACTGCTAAAATTGACTATTACTTCCGCGTAAAACAAACGATCGAGCATAACCGCGTATCTCTCTAATCTATTTTAGGCCATTCAGATAAGGTTCTTCGTTTAAATGTTACCGAAAATATGTCTTAAGCCGGAAATCCTCATAAGTCATGGGCGTATATAAGGGGGGGCTGCAGCCCCCCCCCCCCCCGTAATTTTCATTTGATGGTAAAAATGTGTCATAAAACCCTTAAAAATAACATCACATAGTTCATAAAAAATAGTTTATTTTAGGTGTAATAGCATTTTAGTTGCCTAAAACTATTCCAAGTTCTAAATTGTTATTATTCTATACTCCGGAAATGGTCTCAGCCCCCCCCCAAATTATTATTAAGATGTTACAAGTTATTATTAGTTTTATACATCACATCTTTGGCGAATTGCATTTTTCCAAGTTCAGATCATTACAGTTTTATTGCTCTCCTGAAAAGTTAGGAAAATTGACTGAAAAGTTAGGAAAATTACGCGGTTGTGAAATTTGAATGACGATATCAACTGAAACAACGCCTGTAAGGTGCTGCTACCATTGCGGCTATTTCAGGAACTACTTACGAATGCTTTCAATGGGCTATTAAAATATTAACAATTTCCTCCTTTAGAGTTGGCTACTGCCAGTTTCCTGTGCATTGCAGGATTTCTTTACATCTGTTTTTCACGAAATATAAATAGGAAGTTTCAACTGTTTCTACAGCATGCTTTGCAAGTAACTCTTGAGATAAGAACAGAACTGCACTAAGATGACTTAGTTTCTACTAGCCCGATTTTTGTTCCCTTTTCCACCCGCTCTCAAAACCTATCACTTTTTGGTCTCCCAACTTAAACACTTTACCTGCTTTCCAATAGTTCTTGCTGTGCTTTCTTCCTTCATTTATTTAGGTATCTTATTTGGTAATCTGTGGAATTTGATTGGTAAAATGTCATATACACTATTTGGAATAGAAACAACATTTAAAATTCACTTTGGTTTTTATTTCATTACACAAAGGGAACAGGGACAAAAATAGAAGGCTATAGAACTGTAGATGAAACATCAATATCAATATGTAATAAATAAGTTACATCAAAGTGTGCTTCAACTCAGACAAAGATGGAATCCAAATACAATGATGGTGAATTTATTAAAAACAGAAGTTACTACTTAGTGATAAAAATTTGTGTATTTTACAAGACCATTAGAGATCGTTCTTAAGGAAGATAAATATGAGAATATCCTACATTCTTTGGTACAAATAGAGCTTTCTTCTCAACTTTCTTTGTATTATAGTTATATATTGCAATTGCCTGTTCACTACAGATTATATTTCTACTATTTACATTTAGAGTATTCATTTTTTTATTAACATTTTCAACCTCTTCAATTTTTTTATGCTTTTCATTATTATCTCGAGATCGAAAAATGAGAAAGTAAAATATTTCTACAAAACTGAGCAGACTGGCACCAACGAAAAGCCCTGCAGCTCCTCCCATGGAAACTGGAACACATTAAGAAATAGTATAACATTTGTGAAAAAAAATAAATAAGATAAATCATTACAATCATTAATGCAATGGGATTTCATGAAATTTAGATTTCTTCAAGATTAGATTGAGGATGTAGACTTGACGCAGATCTCCTGGAAATCCATTTTGAAGAATTGAAAACTTTCTTGTTTATAGATTTACATAGAGAGTTAAATTGCTTTCTCTCCATTTATTTTTATATCTTATCCCCGCTTTACTTTAAGGCTACCCTATACCAGCAGTTCTTCCAAATTTAGATAGGTGCCTTTAAGGCAATCAACACTAGTAACAACCCATGAGTGAGTCATTACAGACACTATCGTAGGAGCACCCCCCACACAGCTCAATTTTATTGTTGCTAATCCCAAAGTCAGCAGTGGAGTGGCTCAGCTAGGCTGCGTTGGATCTAACAACATTTTGCTCAGGGAGTGAGATTAGCTTACAGGTAGAGCACTCGACTAATGTTCTGGTGGACCTGAGTTCAAAACTCGGGTGTATATTAAAGATATCTTCTAGTGTTGTCATTCGAGGGTTCCCATGCAGCCTTTAATTTGTTTAATGGATACCAGCAAAGGGGAAAATGAGGTGGCTGGAGCGTAGTACTTATGTTACCTCCTTTGGAACCTTGTGGGAACTGATTTTTTTTTTTTTTTTTTTTTTTCATAAATGGTCAGAGTACCTGATCCTAAATTAATTTCTGGAACTGAGATAGAATTTCAACACATATGCTTTTTTATTAGTTCCATGTGTCAAGCAAAATGAAGGATCCCACCCAGTATATGAAGACCATCGCAACTAGACTGGAAAGTCAATAAACATTCCACAATCACAGACATTTCTCAAAAGTATCAATACGCGTATTGGCTATGCCCAATTTCCCTTAACTTTGGTGTATTCAGTATGACATGGAATAAGTTTGCTTATCAGAAAAAAATCTCTTCTAAGCCCCTGGCTACCATTTCATAAAGGATAAGGTGTCAGAGTGTAAGTTTTTTAGAAAATGTAAAGACTATGAATCATAATAATTCAAATAATAATTGAATATAGTATACCTACAAGATCCAGGCGACTTCTCACAACATTTCTCTTATACCTTTCACTGGGAAGGCGATCTAAGAAAATCTCCAAGCTGGACTGATTTTCTGAAATACTGAAGTTTTTGCAGTGTTTATAGTATATTACATTTTTTTTTTGTTTGTATAATCTTTAAGGGAATGTAAGAAAAGTAAATATTTTTTAAGAAAAGCAACAATATTGAAATTAATATTTCTCTATTATTAATTTTCTCATTTTTTAGTTACTACTTGTAACATGGGGAATAGAGCATTCATTCCATAAAAAAAAGTTATCGTTTCTAAGTAATAAAATTGAATCTTACTATATATATATATATATATATATATATATATATATATATATATAGAAAGAAACATATTTTTAGTACTCTGGTCAAATTTTGCAAAATACCATAAATCAAAGCAGGTAAGATCGATGAAAATTTGAAAAACAAAATCAAAAATTATTTCAAGAGAGCAAACTCAATAACTACTTTTTTTTTTTTTTGGAAGGTGCTAAACATAATATAATCTTAGTTTCTAGATTTTCATGTATTATCTTTTTTTGGTTTCTTACAAAGAACTGCTGAATGTAACGGTACTGTATTCTGGATCATTGCAGCCAGGCAAGCAATCGCACATGAGGCCCTCCTTCTTACTCCATTTTGTTTTCTGGACTCCAAGGCTGCCATAATTATTGTTTAAGCAAATGAGTCCATTAATGTCACACATTTCTTCAGGCTCTAAAAAAAAAAAAAAATAAAAATAAAATGGATACATTAATCATAAAACTTTTGTCAACATAAACTCATATTCGAAGAGGTGTTGGTTTTGAGAATTAACAGTATATTATTGTGGTCAACGGAGTGCTTTTTAAATTAAAGAGACATTTTGGAAAAATATTTTCATCATTTTTGAAAGACTAAATTTTGAGAAATGAAAATTTTTTATTCATATTCTGGCACACATTTCTACGCGTATATAGAAAATAATTTCGGGAGGGGCTGGGAAAATTTTGGGGGGGAGAACTTGGAATAGTTTTAACCAACTAAAACGCTATTACGTCCAAAATAAAATAGTTTTTATGAACTAAGTGATCTTATTTAATTTATTTTTAAGGGCTTATGACACATTTTTAACATCAAATCAAAATTTTTTTATATACACCCATGAAATTCCCCTTTGGATTAATCTTATATTTGATATTGATCATATACAACATTAAATTAGTTTACAGTAGTTTAGATTGAAACACGACTGGTACATCTAGGAGTTGTGTAAGGATAAGAGGTACCGGAAGTGTTGGGATTTAAAGAAATCAACAGTGATAATGTGTTGGATAGACAGAGGTAAGGAATTTGAGAGAAAGGTGGCACTGCTAACAAAGTATTTTTTAAATGTAGCTGTACAATGGGAAGGAATTTAAAGAAGAGAAGCGGGTGTTACATGTGTACCAGACAATTTAAATAAGAGGAGTCTTTGGTAATGGGTGACACAGTAAAGGACTAAGCTGAGGAACTGGTGATGATAGAGAGGGGAGGGTCAATACTACCCATGATAGAAGTGTGAGTCTCTGGGGATCTTGAGGATAAAACTGATGAAGCAGTTAAATGCAGGATGATGGACATTGAGGTTCATAGTGATGAAAAAAATGTCTAAAATTTCCACAGGTGTTTTATTTTATGCAGAATGATTAAAGCTTGTCAAGCTTTAGCTGGCATAACATATTGGTACAATTTTCCATGGCATTGAAAATGTGGCTATGTCCCCAAAAATGTTCTGCATAAAATAAAACATCTATGGAAATTTTGGACATTTTTTTCATCATCGTGAACATTAATTTCCACCATCCAACAATTCCTACAAAGGAAAAAAAGGCTTTTTCATTTTTATTTTTTACGGCGCATCTGCTTCTACCCAGAGCCATTATAAGCATCCAAAGTGTATTTTTCCAGCCAGCCCATTACTGAAAAATGTCAACCTCCTGCAGGCGGGACTCTATATCATAAATCCTGTGTTAGAATCCAGCGTGCTAGCCACTAGACCTTGAGGAGTCCAAAAAAAGGTATAAAAGGGAAAGAATATTTCTTATATTGCTGTATTATTATTATACAGTACATAACAGGCTATGCAGCCATTTTTATTCTTTATTTACATTTTAATTCATGACTATACATGTGTGCTTATGTAGGCATTAGGGTGCCTGTATTTGTGTGTGTGTGTGTGTGTGTGTGTGTGTGTGTGTGTGTGTGTGTGTGTGTGTGTGTGTGTGTGTGTGTGTGTGTGTGTGTGTGTGTGTGTGTGTGTGTGTGTGTGTGTGCGTGCGTGCGTGCGTGTATATATATATATATATATATATATATATGTGTGTGTGTGTATATATATATACATCTATATATATATATATATATATATATATATATATATATATATATATAGAGAGAGAGAGAGAGAGAGAGAGAGAGAGAGAGACATAAATATATGTACCAATAAGCAATAAATATTTGAATATATTTACAAAAGACATAAGTCACCCAAATTAGTTTATTTAATTCTTGTTGCAGATTTTTTTTTTTTTTTTTCACACTTGCTTAATCATGAGCTGATCGCTAAAGTTACGAAGCTCAAAATAAAATAAATTATATTGCTGTAAATATTGAGTTTTAAATTTTGTTTGTTTTGTCATTGGTAAAAATTTAATTATCTCAAAAGGGTACCTCTTACATATGATTGAAATAATTTGCAATCAACTATTTTTTTGTTTTTTGTGTGTCGACAGCTAAGGTCATGAGCACCATGAATATTACTTGAAATAAAAACTATGGATTGAAATGTTCTTCTTCATATTGAACGTAAAATAATTTATGCAAATGTTTTGATAGTAATATTTTTTCAGTAAAAATACAAGAATTATTATGAGCTGATAATTATTTTTAATTTACGCTTTTAATTACTTGATTTTGGCATAAGATGAGAAGTACAGTTGCAAATCCTTAATTGCTCCTGCCTTCTGCATTCAACCACACAGGCGCTATAGCTGTATTTATCTGAAGACTGAAAAAGATAAAGAACTATTACTTTGTTTAAATCGATAAATAAATAATAATATAACTCATAAATAAATAATAATAAATCTAGGCAGTAAAAATATTATTTAGATCACATTATTACTCTGAACAGATCAAGAGTTTACATGAAATATGCATAGAAAAGAAATTATGTTTATATAAATTATTATTAAATGATGTGTGTATCAGTTTGTTGATTACAAGGGTTGCATTAAATGTATCAACATTATTAATTATTTTTCAATGCTTTTCATTTCACAATTTTGATATGAACTTATCGTTCTTCTGTTCTTGTTAATATACAAATTAAAAAGATCCGAATTCCCTAATTAGTTATACCTGCAGGTAATTCTCATCTGGAAAACGACATTTCCTTTGTTTGACAGTTAGGTCTCTGACAGCTGGCCCATTTTCAATATCAATGATAGAGATACCATAGGATTTAGCCGTGTTTATTGCTGCAGATAAAATATCAGTGTTCATTGTGTTGTAAAATGGAACATCTGCTTCAGAATGCAAATAGATCTGAGAAAATATAAATAGATAATAAATTATAATTAAAAAAAAAGTATATATTTTTAGGTTCGAAACTTATATTCAACGCTTCATTTACCTTTGTTGAAATATTTAAACCAATATATAAAGACCCAAGTGATGTCTGCCTGTTTGATAACAGAGAAATATATGGTAAACCCTTCTTTTCTCTAGCTCTGAAAAACACAAGGTAATATAAAAGTCATAAATTATGCTTTTTTTGGAGGAATTGAATTACAACATTAAAATTTTAAAAACTCTTAGTGTTCAAAGAACCATTTTGTAGAGCAGTTTTCTGTTGGAAAATTAAATAAATAAAGGAGGAATCAATTTTATCATCAACAACATTGAATGCAAAAATAGTGCAATTTATGCCAATAGATTGGGTGATTTACAAAACTATAATAATGTTTAATATGCTTCATCTTATTTTTCATGAAAAAATTTTCACGGTGTGGCTTAATAATGCTTGACTTATTTTAATCAATTTATCCTTGAGGAATCAATTTTGATAGATTCCTTGAGATACTAAACTACCAAATACACGGAAGCATACAACTGCTTATCAATATTTTAGAAACGATTTTACCACATTTTTGTTCAGGCACAATCCTTGTTGTTCCTACCCATATAATAGGATACATTTAAAATGTTATTAAAATTGACTTGGACATTTTCAAATAATTAAAATAAATTTTCAACCAACTGAAATGAATTTTCAAAAGATTCATAAGTATGCTGTGTGTTTAGCAATCCAATATATTTGGGTAGCAAACTTTATATTGTCAATTTTCAATCAACATTTCAGTTGGTTGAAAATTTATTTTAATTATTTGAAAATGTCCAAGTCAATTTTAATAACATTTTAAATGTATCCTATTATATGGGTAGGAACAACAAGGATTGTGCCTGAACAAAAATGTGGTAAAATCATTTCTAAAATATTGATAAGCAGTTGTATGCTTCCGTGTATGTGGTAGTTTAGTATTTCAAGACAATATAAAGTTTGCTATATTGTCAATATAAAGACAATATAAAGTTTGCTATATTGTCAATTATAAATAAGATTATATTTTACTTTTCATTCATTATACTAAATGAGTAGCAAGTTCCTATTTCAGTCAGAAGAGGCAGAAAATGCTCGCAACAATCAAATTCCACTCCTCTCCAAGAGCAAGTTGTAAATATATTTTCACAAGGGCTACGGACCTGAAAAAAATTAAAATGTACTGTGAAATTTGTATCGTTTCAAAGAAAATTAATTAAATAATAAGTTTTTAATGACATTAACATGTGAGGGATTGACATTTTTCTCATCTTCATATCTTAAACTGGGGAGAGGGGTTTAACCCAGATCCTCCTGTTTTATATTCAGATTTATTGGCACTTCATATAAGAGCATAGCAAGTTAATTAATCTAAAGGGGCCACAGCTTCAGAAAGACTCCATAGCATCATATTCATCTGAAGACCATGTTATTTTCACATAAAAGTGATGATACTCTGGGTGGTGTACGGTGTAAGAGAATTAATTTTCAACTTTTTATTTTTTAAAAAAGCTTCTCATCACGCTTTGACTTCTTTGGTTGAATACATTTTTCATGCTCTCAGATGAAACCCTGTAAGCGTAATTGACAACTCATCCGAGCATAAAACAGGAGAATCCGTGTCCCCCTTTTTTTTCCTAAAAAATAAAGATTTTAAAATGAAATCACCAATGGTGTACCTATACCATTCCTGTATATTATACATAGGTTTCATAAATAAATTATTATATATATATGTATATATATATATATATATATATATATATATATATATATATATATATTCTTCTAAATTTAGCACTAGCATAATGAGCAAATGTTTTCATTATTTTTTAGCTTGTTAATCTTTAAGCTGTCAGGAAAACTTCAGGAATAAAGTATTAATGCAGAAATTTTATATTTAAAATGCCATACATACCTTCTCAGAAAGATAGCTGAAGTTGGATTTAGGACATTCGATATCGCCTGAAAAACAAAATTCTTTTATGTAGTACGCTGTACCTTTAAAATATGTTATCTCTTTTAATACTTCATCTAAATTGCAATCATGATCTTCTCCAAATAACCTGCAAAGCATAAATTATATTACATTACAAGTGAACCAGTAGTTTATAAATGATAAGCAAATAAAACCTATAATTTAATAAAGTAAATAGAAATCCAAATAAAAAAAAAAAAGAAAAGATAATTATAGTGGAACTGGAATATTACAGTGAATGTATGAGTCTTGTGGATGATCTTTGGTTTTAATAATGTTCTTCTTATCCCTATTTACAAAATAAATTTAAAAAAAAAAATAACTCGCATTTCTTTTGAAATGTGTTTCTTTCAATTAAAACTGCCGATTATCATTACCACTGCTTGTAACGAAATCAATTCCAGTTAAAATCTCTCTTCTGAGCACTCGGGATAAGCTTTGTCATATGAAAAACCTTGAAGAAATTAAAGGCCACGATATGCTCAAAAATGAAATCACAAGTATTTTTAATATGAGTAGCACTATCGATGGCTTATCCAATAGTTGATTACTCGAAAATTCCTCATTATCTCGCCTATCTCAATATTTCATATCACGGGCGTATATAGGAAATAATTTCGATGGGGGGGGGGGGGCTGGGAGCATTTGGGAGTTATGGAACTCTTACAATCTAGAGCTTTGAACAGTTAACCAACTAAAACTCTATTACACCCAAAACATTTTTTTTTTCTGAACTAAGTGATCCTATTTAATTTATTTTTATGGTTGTTATGATATATTTTTACCGATTAAATCAAAAGAAATGTTCTAACAATATAAGTGATATCTGTGTAAGGGCAACACTGCTTAATAGCGGGAAAACGGTTTTTCTTAGTGGAAATTTTCCAAGTAGAAGAGCACTTGTCGGGTGAGTCTGTATATGATTTTCATTAAATAATCGTTCTTTTGATATATTAGTTATGGTGTTTCGTGGTTGTTTCTCCTATTAAAACATTTTCAAATTATGCATCGGGTTTTTAGAATCCGCCTAACAGACGAGAGTAATGGAGCTCGCTAACTTCAAATTCTCATCCCTCCCATCAATCTTGTTCCTTACCACGATTAAATCATTGTTAAATGCCCTTAACGCTGTATTATTACATTATGAAGCATGATATATTACTGTTTTTGTGTTGTTCTTTTTTCCTTTTTTGTTTACGTACATATATACAGTCAATTGGGGTAATTTTGTACTAGAGGTATTAACTCTACTTATTTTGTTATATATACCCTGTGGTTTGCTAATGCATACATTTTTATGTCTATGCCCTCAGTTTATTGCCTTCCTCTATGCAACAATCCTACTAGCTGACTAAACAATTTATTGATAAATTATTACATACTTTTAAAAGATGTTTAAATGGTCTAAAGTTCCCCCAATCAGTTCCAACAAATGATGCAATTATTTTAAATGGTAACAGTGTTTCAACTTCTGGGCTATTAGTGCCAGGCTATCTACAGGTTGCCACCCTTTTATAATGCCAACAGCACCCATTCACGTACCCCCTTGGATGATCACCCATTCAGGTGCTGTTAATGCTGCTTAACTTAGGTGATCAACTGGAACCGGTGTATTCAACATGGCTATGGCTGTTAGCATAACTTGAATTACTTGCCACCGATTTACTTTTTTTTTCAGATATTTTGCACATTTGTGTTGATATTGTTTCCATTGTTAATATCAAATAAATAAATGACCTTATCATATATTTGTTTTCATTATTTGTGAATTTTAGGGTTCCGGAAAATTTGATTCCATGAGAATAATTGAAGAAGAAAAGGCAGATTTAACGACACATTATGCTGGTGAAGTTTTTAGAGCTAGGAGAATATGCTGGTAAATTAAATAATTGTTTATTTAGATTAGGCAATTAAAAAAAATATCACAAAAGACTTTTCTGTTGACTAGTGGTTTAGTAAGCTAATTAACATAACGTCTTTTACATATTTCCCCAAAATTGAAACATTCAGGTTTAAGTACTAATTTACAGTACCTAATAAGGACTGGATCTGTTAAATGCATTTAGCAATAAGTTCCAGTTGAACCAGTGTTCTATAACCATTTATCTTCGAAAGAACATTTTCAAGAAAGTATAAAAGGGACATAATACAGATAATTTTTTCTGATTCTATCTTTTTTTTTCTTAGTACAGTAGCTGTCTTTAGTCTATCCAGAGTTTCCTTGAACACCTCAGATTAACTGTATCATGTGTACATCACATTCCCGAGATACCACAATAATCATTAGATCACGAAACCTTTACAGTGGTACTATAATTTACTAAGAAATTCATCTACACACCAAAGTTTTCTAATGGAAATGTGCATAAAGATATATTACATTAATGGGTATATGTTTTATATGTTACTCATGCAGCTATAATTTTATGTGTATAAACGCACACAATAAAATATGGTAATTGTGAAGTTGTATATAGAAAATAATTTCGGGGGGTGTTGGGGGGCTGGAAGCATTTGGGGGTATGAAGTACTAACAATCTAGAACTTGGAATATTTAGCCATGTAAAACGCTATTACATCCAAAAAATTTTTTTTCTGAACTAAGTGATCTAATTTAATTTATTTTAATGGTTTTTATGACACATTTTTTTTTATTACATAAAAATTTCAGGGGGAGGCTGCGCCCCCTTATATACGCCCATGTGTGGACGTAGAACTTGAAGAGCTAACGTTATTGTTTTGAACACTTCTAAAGTTAAATTTAAATAAACATGTTAAAAAAAAAAAAGTTAAAAAAAAAAATTAGGGACCCTGGAAGAAAAATATGGAAGGGAAAAATAATTGCAATTACTCGGCACACAAACTATTGATATGCCCCTAACGGTCAAAATGTTTGTTATATTGCAACAAAATTTGGCTTCAATCATAATAGTCTAAAGGGAAAGACGTATTGTAAAAATAAATTGAACTAGTTCATTAGGAATGGGAACTTACTCCAGAACCAAATTATTAATTTGGCTTTTCAGCTTTAATACTTCTTTGAAACAAAAGATAATAGATATCATGCCCAATTAATGTGAAACATTGGCTTAAAAAAAAAATGGCTAAATCGGGCTATTAGATTTGGGGTTACTCAATATCAAAATTAAGTAAAAAATAAATAATTTAGTCAGCTATTCATAAAAAATATATTTATTTATTTAAATGTTAACGCCTATTTTTAAGTAACACAGATTTCTAGGACGGGTTTTGATACAGGTCATTACCCTTTTCTAACCAAGATAGGGCTGATTTTATTTCTTTTTTCAAAGAAAAGCTATCGCCTCTTACTGGAAATCGAATTCCCAACTTTAGGCACAGAGTGCTCAAGCCTTAGCTCTCACATCCATAGTGTTTCCAAATATAGAAAAATTAAATCATTTTTGTTTATTTTATATTTTTATAGGTTAGTTGTATAGCCTGAGCGGAACACTTTTATTACATTTAGTATTCATAGTAATCATTATATTAAATTATTTTACTGAATGTACAATTAAAAATTAGCTAATAGGATTTTTTTCTAGTTGGTTGCCATATTACAAATTTTAATATTAGAGTTTTTTTGGATGGTGTTGATCATCGAGGTTCAGTCGTGTAATTGAATAAAAACTACATTTTATAGCTAAAATGAGTTTTATTTTTGCCAACGTTTCAGATTGACATGCAAGCCTTCTTTAGGGCTATGGAGGAGAGGGAGAACTGTCCCGTTTCATGGCTATACTCTTTCTAATTGCCCCTTTTTGTTGATAATTGAGAAGATATTGTCGCCTGTTGAGATAAAGAAGGTGCTGTTCATCGGGGTTCGGTCATGTGATTGAATTAAATATAGTTTTTATTCATTCACATGACTGAACACCGATGATCAACAGCTTCTATATCTCAACGGTCAACTATATCTTCTCAATTAGACTTTTTTTTTTAATTATGCCATAAAAAAGTGTTCCCTTATGACATAGATGATATTATATGGAGTATATGTTGTATATTTAAGTGTAAAGTGCTCACACAATCAGAAATATAAATACGTAATAATATTTTTTGAGAAACTTCAAAAATAAAAAATATTATTATTTATTTATATTTCTGATTGGTGTGAGCACTTAACACTCTGTGCCAAAGGTCGTGGGTTCAATTCCCACTATGGGGTGGTGGCTTTTATTTAGAAAAAAGGAAGGCATCAGCCCTATTATGGCTAGAAAAGGGTGGTAACCTATAGATAACCCGTCCCAAAATTCTTAGTTAATAATAATGGACG
The DNA here is from genome assembly GCA_946811695.1 of Gonocerus acuteangulatus. Classification (NCBI taxonomy): domain Eukaryota; kingdom Metazoa; phylum Arthropoda; class Insecta; order Hemiptera; family Coreidae; genus Gonocerus; species Gonocerus acuteangulatus. Next base: position 50,470,626 of record OX328130.1, read on the forward strand.
TTAAAATTTTAATGAATAAATATTTCTGAAGTTACTCCATTATTTGTATACTTACTCCTGAGCGGCTTCATAAACTCTGGCCATGTTGTTCTCATCCTCACAAACTGATACACTTGGAAAGGAAGTATTTACATGTAGGTAAGTTGTCTCGACAACAAAACTGACAGCATTATTTTGGAAAGCTTCCCACGAAGCCATGATAAGCATTGTCGAACCAATCCAAGAAAGGATACACAAAACCATCCAGAGAAATCTGTGAAATGTCTACGCATTAGGCCATTTATACTTTTCATATTTATTTATTTATGAGATAATAGAGCTAGCACAATGAGGCTGATTTACTTCTCCATTCAGGCTTGAATACTCCTTTCTTATTGAGTATTTTTTCTTTTTTTCTGGAACAGGCAGGTGACAGTTTAAATAAACTGTTATTTTCAAGGTATAACTGTTCTCTCCAATATTTTCCAATTAAAATAAATTAAAAATAAACCATAGGAAAATTATTTAGAAAAAATATTAAAACAAAAAAAATAAAAAAAATATAATAATAAGTTAATCAATTAAAATCAGATTATTATTATACCATTCAAATACCAAAGGCTTCAGATTAAATATCATTATTAATCTTGGTATTAAATGGTTGTGGTGTTTTAAAAGTGCTGGGTAATATAATGTTAATGAAAGGGCTACTTTCTGTCAGTAGTTCCTATAAGTCGAAAGTTATTTGTAGATAGTCTCAAATTTGGCATTTTGTTATTAGGACTGTCTGTGTAACGCTTCATATTCTGCAAGTAGGTTTTTCTTTATTTGTCATTGAACATGACATAGTTAGTAAATTGCATCCGACAAGTAATCAGTATAATGTGAACTTTTCTCATCTAGGAGGCTCGGTGGCTGTGAGTGTTAAGGTGTGAGCATTTAACACTCCTTTCCAAGGGTCATTGGTTCGATTCCCACTAGGGGTGGTGGCTTTTCTTCGGGGAGAAAAAGTATGATTTTTTATTTTACTTTTTTCCAGTATTCTACCTATGATTGTTGTATAGTATTACTACTTTTATTTTTGTTGTTGCTTATTTCTCTTATAGGCACTGTTTCTATTCTGTTTTCTTGTTGCCAATTTTGCTTAATTTAAAAAGTTTCATAATTTTAAATATAGTCTCAGATAGGGGCCTTGACTCTTCAGTAAAATTAGAGTGTCCGAAAGATACTAAGAAGAAGCACGGATGAAAATCAATTCCTCTCAGACACTGTACTGTTTTATTCATGAGCTGACGTCGTCAATTTGATAATATCAGTTCTGGAAATCCTCTATACTTTAAAAAATTCCGGCTCACACTAGATGCATCATCTTAGGGGGTTTCCATTACATTTTTATTCTTAGTGTCATTTCGAAAGCTTGGAATAGAAAAAGTTAAGTTTTTTTCCCAAGATTCTTGTTATGTTGTGGAAAACTTACATTGATGAACTAATTTTACTTTTGTGAAACTTAACCCTCTAACGTACAGAGGGACATATATGCCCCTCTTAGATCCTCTGTCTGTGCAAGGTTGTGAGAGGCCCTGAAAATAATAAGATCTATCAGAGGGACGTATATGGACCACCCTATTTCTTGGAACCAAATTTGTTTCAATAAAATAAGTATAGATTGGCAGGTGTTTTGCAATGCCATACAATAAAAAATATATATAAAAAAAAAATCTGTTTTATAAAAAAAAACGTTTTGTGCGTTAAAGGGTTAAACATTTACTCCAATGGCATCTGGAAGAAAAGTGAGATCTTTGGTGCATAAATGGGCCCAATGTTCAGAAAGCTGGCCAAAGCCAATTCTAAGAAAAAATTACACCCCCCCCCACCTCCTCAACTTTGTTCTTTTGTAAAGCTCTATTAGACACATCAAATAATAACATGTTTGCCAATGGCCATAGCTACATCGAATAAAATGGTTCCAATTGATCAGCAAGTCTAGCATGGCCAGTGCCGTAAAAAAAAAAAAAAAAAAAACACGTTTCTCATTTTATGTACCTTGTTTTATTGAAAAAGTTTATTTTACTGTTTATTTAATCTACGAGTTGTAGTTGGAGATTTAAATACAGACGTTATGTTTATGTAAGGCCTTACGTTATGCGAGGAGGCCCGGTGGCAGTGAATGTTAAGGTGTGAGCCTGTGGTCGTGGGTTTGATTCTCACTAGGTGGTGTTGATTGTTCTTTCGAAAAAAGAAAATGCATCAACCGTATCGTGGCTAGAAAAGTGATTGCAGATAACCCGCCCCAAACCAGGGCCGCCACATCTCCGAGCCGGGCCCGGGACTAGATCACGGGCCCCCCTTCTCAGAGCGGGGCCCCACTTTTCAGAGCCAGCGGCCCCTGACTTGAGGGTGGCCATACACGTTCATCTCAAATTTCAAGGCCGGGACTGCACAGTGCGCCCCTTAGGGTGCGTTTACACCTGACACTTCTCGCAGGAAATATATGTCAGGTATCGGATAGATATTCTCTTGAAGGTTTACATACTGACAGAAATAGCTAGACATTTATATCATGGATATGTATAGGACAGTTCTGGATTTGTTCTAATATGCGATAAATTCACCAAAAGCAAAAATAATCAGTGTTTACATCTGTTGGCATAGATGTGTCGACAATACAGCTAGTAGCCAAGATATTTATCTCTGAAATTAAATTCTTCTCGTAAAAATCTGTGTTTACACCTGGTGGTATAGAAGTGTCGACACACAGTTCGTGATAGAAATATATATCTCAGACATAAATTGCTCATGGTCGCAGTTTCTGTCTGATATAAATTTCCTGCAATAACTAGCAAGTGTAAACCCACCCTTACGGCGGAGGCTGTATGTCAACAATAATCTATCCCCTAAATCAGTGAATTGGAGTAGAAAACGCGCTACAAATGGTGTCACTCAAGAGAGTACAAAACATGAGTTTCCTGACAAAACCTCTATGGCTATCAATTCAAATCTGACGTAGGAAACTCGTGGAGACGTGCTAAAAGTACGCAGCAAAACGCGCGCGCAAAAAAAAAAAAAAAAAAAAATCATTATAAGTAGGCTTCTGCAAGTATTAGTTGGCTATAGATGAAGGAAAGGGATCATATCTTAAAGGGCACGGACACAATCCCCCCTCCAGTAGCTAGAGTGCGTGACTAGTCGAGGGGAGGTTTTTCACGAATGAATGCAGACCATCCGAGATGGCAGCCATCTGATAAAGGACTCCTGAATAGTTGATTAGAAATAAAGGCAACTCATGCGAATGCTCCTTCCAATGGCAGTTCGCGCGCATCGCTGATTTCACTTCGATAAGTATCGTCTTGTCAGTTCTCTCAGATCCAGTCCATCGGATAAGTCCCCCTCATGCATTCGCATCAAGTTTTAGCTTATTATTTTTCCCCCCTTTTATTCTGCTCTTAAAATCTTCCTGTAAACCCTACTCGTGAGAACTCAGCCATCTGACTGAATTCCCTTGGTGAACATATCTGTGGTACACATTTATTATATGCATTCGTTTTTGGTTACTGTTCCTCAAACTCATAAAAAATGTGAGTTTTACGTACATCATACATTAAAAAGTACACCATCGTTCTCGATCAAAGTGGATACAGCAGTGGCCAAGAACATTTTACACGAATACATATAAATTATTATTCACGCTGTTTTGAAAAGTTTGTTTTCCTCTGTATGGAGGCTTGTTTCATTCTTTCTGCATGAGCTCTTTTTCTGCCTTTAGACCAAGCTGTTCAAATCTTTTTGTCTGAATGAAATGTTCGCTTGCGCGATAGCTGCTGCTTTTAAATAGTCTTTTACTGCTACTATCCATTTAATTATTTCTACTTTTGCTTTACTTTGACTTTTTTTTTTTTTTTTTTTTTAATTCACCCATCCATTTTTTTTAATGCACCCGTAGAATTAAACCACCCGCAATCTTTAACCGTTTTCGAAAAAAAGAGAAAAAACATTTTTGTTTCGATTACTCCAAAACGGCATCGTGCGAGAGGATCACTTCAAGGCCTAATACATTTTCAACGAAATAGCCTCAGGGTTAAATTTCTATAGACCACGGAAATCGGAGGAAACGGCCCTAAAAACTTTGGAGGTGTTGGTTTTGTTTCCACCAGTTTTTATTCTTAGCTTTTCAAATTATGACAGGATTACCTAGGCCCTAAGAATCGGACGTTTTATGGTTTTTTCCTCAAGATTTTGGGTTTGTACTGTGTACTTTTATGTCCTAAAAAACTGTTTAAAAAAATTGAAAGTACTTACATACATACAAAATATACAAACATACATTACAATAATGAATTATAGCTCCAACTTTACGGAAGTCACTACTTCCTTTGTGTAGATTGAATATCAATTATTCTTTTTCTCTAATAAATTAAAGTAGTCTTAAATTTGAGTTTTTCATAACCCAAAAAAAAAGTAACAAGGATTTAACGAGTTCCCTTCCAGTTTTGAGTGTTTATTGTTCTTTAATGGATTAATTTTCTACGGCAAAATAATCTAAGAAAGTACCACACTTACCTTTCTGTCCAATGACGGCCATCCTCGGCAATGAACCGCAAACCATGCAGAGAACCATGAATGAAGTAGTTCTTAAGTACTTCGAATATAAATAGTAATATTTTCATCCTGGAAAACATCAAGAAAATAAATTAAATTAATAAGATACGACGTACCAAGACTTACAGACTGAACCCAAGGAAAGAATAATGAAAATATCTCAAGAATCCTTGTTGACCACAAGAGAAAACAAATTAAGGATACAGTTCCAGAATAACCTTCAAACAGCAGGTGTAACAGACGAGAAGAAGTAGTCCTCTGCCGGCTGAGGATAGGCCATTCCCTACGGACTCACTCATACCTAATGACAGGACAAGGCAGACCATAATATGCCAGTACTGCAACTTAGTTGCAGACTGCATACTGTGGCAAAATAGTACCTAACTTACCACACTACATGAACGAAATACTTTCGGACAACAGAAAATACATCACAGCCATATTCCAACTACTTAAAAATAAAAAACGTTTTGCTAAAATCAAACCCAAGTTGACGACTGACGTTTAAAGAGTTTTTCGCCTCTGTTGCAGAACTCTGTAAATTAAAATAAGTAAATAAATCAAACCTAGAATATGTATAGAAATAAATAAAAATTCACTTAATTTTCTCTTAGGCATTACATACTTCCTTGACTATTTCTAATTATTTACAGTTTATTATTTACAATTACAGTTTACTATAAACTATTAAAGAAAATAAGAGATGCGAGAAAATAATTTTATTACCCGAGCTTGTAGTAATATGTAAGTACTCTCTCCTAAGTAGGTTTCAAGATTATGTGATGAAATCTGAGCAGATTAATTAAGTTGATTGAATGAGATTTAGGTAATCAATGGAGTAAATCTGGAATGATAAATTATCCAGCTAGTAAAGAGTGAGGAGTTATCTCGACCTGGATATTTCCAAGTTCTTAATAGAATTGCTAAAAATCAATTCAAACCATGATTGATGTTACGCCCTTTAACTTATCATTCGTTTTCTTTTTCGGCATAAAAGCGGACACTTTATGTACGTATTTAATCCTCGTAATTTTTCTGCGCGCTTCCCATCCCCTAAAACCTTACAGCTAACAATTCCGCGTTAAATAGGCCTCAGAGTACACTTCATATTAGCAATATTGCTCGAGAAAACGAATGAAATAGTTTTGAAGGCAAAAAAAAAAAAAAAAAAAAAACTAGATTTTTGGTTCTGAGCACACAAAAATTATGTATTATAACTTAAAAGTTTGTCCTCGTGTTTTATGTTTACCTTAACTAAGTTGTGTATATTTCGATAAGGTTTGGAAAATGGAGGTCTTTAAAAAAACATTTCTGTAGCTGATATGACGGCTTATGAACATTCGTATATTTTGTTATACATGTTGAAACCGGCTGTTAATTTGCGGTCAGTGGTGACCATTTGAAACCTCGTATTTCCAACAGAAATTACTATAGGATCATATTTGTCGAAGGAAACAGTTTCTGAATTTTCGGGAGTTTTGATTTCGTTCAAGCAAATTTGTTTAACAATGCTACGGATTTTTAAATGCTTTTAGCGTAAATTGAGTTTGTCTATTTATATAGACATCATCAAGAATGAGGAAGGGTTAGATTTTTTTTTTTTTTTGTAATTGTATTTTGTGTTCGTAATTTCGTGGTCATTTATAACTTCCTGGAATCGAGAAACAGAGGGAGGGAGCTATTTTCGAATTTTCTCCAATAGTCTCATTTTAGTTCAAATATTTTGAAGATAAATCCACCAGACATTTAAATTTGCCTGATATTAAAATGGGTTAATAAATTTAAACAGAGCACAAAGTTTTAAAGCAGAATATCATGATTTCATATACTATACGTTCCTCGCCGGTTCCCATATACCACCAAAGTTAAGCAACGTCGGGCGTGGCCAGTACCTGAATGGGTGACCGACCACGTGCTATTGGTAGCATCCTGTAGAAAGCTTGGCGTTCATAGCCCAATAGTTAATACGCCGTTAAACACGGAAAAAACCTAAACTTTTCCAACTCTTGCAAACCTCGGGATTACCACTTCCCTTAGAAAATGCGAAGCAATCTGCGAGTCTAAGGGTGGGTTTACACTTGATAGTTATTGCAGGATATTTATATCGGATAGAAATTGCGACTGCTGAAAACCCATGTAAAATATATGTCTGCAATAAATTGCTACCATGAGCAATTTATTGCAGACATACATTTTACATGGGTTTTCAGTAGTCGCAATTTCTCTCCGATATAAATATCCTGCAATAACTAGCAGGTGTAAACCCACCCTAACGTTTATGCATTCTTTGTACAACAAACGCAGTTTATATATTTTATTTGTATGTATATATATATATATATATATATATATATATATATATATACATATATATATATATATATATATATATATATATATGTGTGTGTGTGTGTGTACGCATAAATTATAAGTAATTAAAATAAACTATTAACATAGAGAGAACAAATCTGTAACAGAACATCTTAAATCGTCACTTCAATAAATCATTATTGCTTCTTCAGAGTTTCTATAGCTTTTCTCCCTCTCAGATTTTGCATAAGCTCTTCGCTACATATTTCACTGGGCAAATATCACTCTCATAAAGTTCTAGGGCTTATAGAGGCTTCAATGTGGGTTCAGTTTGTAGTATCGCCGCAGTCGTTTGAAACCTGCACGTTTGTTTAAATTTAGTTGGTACAAGTTTGTGAGCTTTTGGCAAAAAGTGTAAAGTGTTCACAGCTAATGGTTCTCCGGAAAAAATCGTTTTCACAAGCCTTTATAAAATTTAGGTATAAAAAGACTTAAATTTAAAATGTGTATTTCTAAACTGTCTAACTGATATACCTCAATATAACTGCGCCGCTGTGAAGTGACTGTCTCGCCCCACTCGATAGCTCGTTAGATTATTAAATATTCATCTGACAATAGCCATTACTGACTGTGATTTTCCGTGACTGATTTCTCTAATCTACCGAGATCTTCACGAGCCTTTATAAAATTTAGGTGTAAAAAGACTTATATTTAAAATGTGTATTTCTAAACTGTCTAACTGATATACCTCAATATAACTGCGCCGCTGTGAAGTGACTGCCTCGCCCCACTCGATAGCTCGTTAGATTATTAAATATTCATCTGACAATAGCCATTACTGACTGTGATTTTCCGTGACTGATTTCTCTAATCTACCGAGATCTTCACGAGCCTTTATAAAATTTAGGTGTAAAAAGACTTATATTTAAAATGTGTATTTCTAAACTGTCTAACTGATATACCTCAATATAACTGCGCCGCTGTGAAGTGACTGCCTCGCCCCACTCGATAGCTCGTTAGATTATTAAATATTCATCTGACAATAGCCATTACTGACTGTGATTTTCCGTGACTGATTTCTCTAATCTACCGAGATCTTCACGAGCTTTCCCACGCGACGGACAAGCCTCGACTATCTCCGCTACTCCATTAATGCTCTCGGTGAGTATCAGTAAGTACACATTTATAGGGCTTATCTATTGGCTCTTGGGAGCTCTTCGGTTAATCTTCGGCGGGCTAATCCGTCCGGGATGGAGAACATTGTAGAGAGCTAGGCAGAAATACTATCACAAGTTAGAGTATATTACATGCGTTGTATGAAGTTTGGCTAAATCAATGACATGTTGAAGAGGAAAAGATGTTTTGTTGGCACCTTTTTACAAATATAATGACTAGGGAACGGATGTTATTGTATTTACATATTTGTTTTCTGATCCTGAAATAATAGTTGTTGATAAAATTCTGCACGTTTTAAGTGATTTTAAAGCATTTAAAAATGTTTTTGTTTTACATATTTTGTCAAAAATCCATATTTTTCCATATTCTGCCTTAAATACATATTTTTGCTACATATTAAGATATTCTTTTTATTTTTTAATTGAAAAAATAAAGAGAAACCAAAGAAAGAAAATAGTGCTTTAACCATTGAGTCTAGGTCACTAATAGTCTAGGAGCAGATGCGTTTTAAAAAAATATATAACAAATTAATGGTTATAAAATTGTATTATTCCTTTAATCTATTCTCCAAAACGAATTAATTAGTGAAAAAATCATGTTGATATCATTTTCCAAATTCGATATACAAAATAATGAATTTTCAAAATATTTTATTTTATGTCTTAAAATGCAATGTCCTAAGGTGCCTTGGACGAAACGCTCGGACGGGTGTCGAAAATTTGTTTATGCAAAATCACCAGAAAAAAAATGGGCCCAACCACTGTTTACTCCCCTTATGAGATCATACCGCCGTCATTTCACGTTTGATAATTTAAAAATGCATGTTGTTGCAAACAATTTTCCAAAAAATGTTCATCTGAAGAAATTTTCCACTTCTTTTTTCCCCTTTCGAAATGAGTTCCTAATTTTTATTTATGCTTTTTTTTTTCAATATGTTATAGGGCTTTAGTCATTTTTTTCTTTCTATTTATTATTACCATTTATAATAAAGTTCGTACTAATTATTCATGCTTTTATTTTCAATATTTTCTAGTGTATTAGGTAGTTTTTACGACATATTTTCAATTTTTTATTACATATTTCATTATGTATAGTTAAATATATATGTACATATTTTGAATTTCATTTTACATAAACATCCGGTCCCTAGTAATGACTATTCAGCAACAAATAGAGATGGACGATCTTTTAAAATATCGATCTTTCTAACACGATATAGCAATTTTTGGAATCGATCTCTAAGTGCCGATCTTTTAATGAATCGATCTCCAAGGTCCGATCTTATGAAGAATCGATATATCTAGAGTCAATTCAATTTTTAATCAGGCTTTACGTTTACATTTTGTCCAAGTCATAGACTGTTATCATCATGGAGTTATGAAAGGAGTGGATGTTATGGAAAAAGTCCGACTCGCAGGAACTGCGTCATCTTCCGTTCATATGCCTAGTGCCATTAGTAAAGGAATAGAAGCAGTTATTGGTAGGTTTTGATCTTTCGGGAAAAATAAAAAATGACATCGCTAACAGCAGGAAACTGATTTTAAGCGGAAATGGATCCCCCAACTCCTCAACGTTCGTCATGGGAAAACACTATTACCAATACGTTTCTCATTTCCTTACCATATTTTATTTAAATACTCATATTACTATAAAATGCAAAACTTTTGGTAAACAGAGAGAAAACCCCGTTGAAAAGAACAAAACTAACAATTTTGATGTTTTAAGCACTTATTTCTCGGATTGACATCGCCCCATTGAAAATTACACCTGAACCTTTTTTATAATTAATTAATTTAATAATTACCTTCTATTTACCAACCGTTTTTGATATATTTTAGAAAATATACCCCAAGATTCGAAAACTTTTCATGTCGACTATTAAAAAGGTTTTTTTCTAATACTTCCTTGCCTCCAAACGGAAAAAACTTTAAATATTTTAGATTAGATGAACAAGTTCCAACTGAATAAATTGTTTTTGAATACACAAACTGAAAATTAGTTTGGAAAAGAAGATGTTTCAATGTTTCTCAAAAACGGTTTCAGATATCGCTTGAAAAATGGTTTCATTCCTTTTCCTATGTTAAGGAACCTATGGAATGAGTAGCAGTAAAGCATTCAGGCCTTTTGTATAAACATAGTAGTTGAAAAAATTGCTGCTGCTTTATAATTGACCCAAAGCTAGAAACAACGAAGAATACATTGTAATTGACGGTGATTCACCCACCGGAATAATATAGATACAATCATTTTATTATATACAAGTATTCGGCCTTTCTGAGGTTCAAGATAGCTTCCAGCTCTTCAAACCCCTTTTGACTTGAAGTGGTTTCCGAGTACTCGAACAATTAGCAACAACACAGGGGTACTTCATAGGAAAGCGATAAATACCCCGATGTAGTTAGGGGCTAATGCTTTCACGACACCCTAGGTACCATTGTATTTTTTGGTGAGACGTGCCTTCTACTGAAGGAAAGCCCTCCAAACTGTGAAGCATATGCTGACCATGTGTCTGCTGTAAATCAAGGAATAGTATACCTGACTCCCTGACACGTGGTACTTCCTTTCAGCTGTCCCCCCGTCCCTGCTTTAGTCTTACAATATTAGGGAACATAGCTCTCTATTGGGAATTGGTGGAAATAATCAAAAATATTTGAAACAAATTTAATCTTGGTCGCTTAACAGTGAAATTCGTTTTCCACATCACGCCCCATTGGAAGAAAATTAACTCTGATCAAACTTATGAGGAATGCCAATTTTCCTGTACCCAGAGGTACTTAGGTAACCAAAAAAACCTTGGAAAAAAAGGGTTGGAACATTTTCAGCTATGTATTTTCCTTTGAAAAAAAAAAGGCTTTCCATATTTTCTTATATTAGCCAATTTCTGAACCATTTAAACAAAAACTACAGGTTATAATTCTAACTTGTAATTCACATGAATACAATTAAGTGTGATTATGTTTTACTCAATAATTGTCATATTGTTTATTTTAATAACGCATAAAAAGTCAATTCACCCTATTTCATAATAAAAGAGAACTCACAGAAAATGAATCGCCCATATCTCTTATTATTTGACAAATAAGGATAAGGTTGTAGGACAATAATAAGGTAGGACAAATAAGGTTGTTCTCTGTTATGAATAATGGATACCCAGAAAACAACAAATGTGTGGAAACATTTTGTTGAAGTCCGTGAAGGCAATAATATTGTAGATAAATGCAAATATTGTGATTCAAGTAGATTGAGAGATGAACAAACTGCGAAGCTGCTATCAGTTTCGCAAAATATTCATTTGATGTGCGATGACAACGTGATCCCTTCATATTCTGCCTTTTCTTCTTCGTTATTATAGGCATTTTCTCACCAAAACAAAATTTCCCGGGTGGAGGGTTGCAGCCCCCTATTATATACGCCCTTGATTCATACATCAATTAATTACTTATATTATGTAAGCCTAATAGTTATTAAAGAATTATTATATTTAAAAGTTTAGCTACATACATGATTCAAAACTTATAAATCAAAATTTTTATCCTATGTCCATTATAATTTTGCTTATTATTTTTGTTAGAAGGGGGAATACTCAAAAGGGCATACTGTCCATAGTTGATAAAAATACTCCAATGCTGCTTACTTTTAGTATGTAGCAATGTAAGTTCATTTTACAATTCAGTGAACATTTAGTGGCTTGGAAAGTTTTCCGGAAAACCCAAAATTCTCTCTTTCTCTCTCTCTCTCTCTCTCTCTCTCTATATATATATATATATATATATATATATATATATATATATATATATATATATATATATTCAACGACGGGCATATCATCAAACATGAATTAAATGACCACTTAAAGCCAACATCAAGAATGCTTGACAATAATAACTCCTTCATGACAACATATCGACAGCTTCAATTGACCTTAGATTCCTCGAGTTGAATCATTGCCTGTTGCCTATACCCCAGGCGGCGCAACAAACCAGGCGGCTACCCGTTATGCAGTAACATGAACAATTAAAGCTCGTCGTTTGAATAGAATGTAGGATTAATTTATTAGGTATTGTTTGAGATAATACCACTCCCTTCTCCTTTCCTTAGCGCTCGGTTAGGGCTATTTCAATTTGCAAGTATTACAGGGGAGTCTGTTTAACATCGTGTACAAGACCTATATGAGACTACGAGTATGTACAAGGGCACATAGAAAATAATTTCGGGGTGGGGCTGGGGGCACTTAGGCATTTGGGGTGTTGGGAAATTATTAAATATTTTAGTGTAATATGGTGGGTTTAAGGTCCTTTGGACACCTAGTAGACCAGGGTAAATGTAGAAGACATTTTTCCTTGTTATAGGCTTTTTTTATATGAAAGTTTCTCACCGGGAGGCTGCAGCCCCCACATCCCCCCTTATATATGCCCATGCGAGTATGTACTTCCACGACTCCAAATACAACCGACATTTATATTTATTGGAATTATAATACCCATTTCCAATTGGAAGAGAAATGTAGGAAGGGTTATCCATAGGTTAACATCGTTTTATAGACAAGATAAGGTTGGTGCATTTTCTTTTTCCCAAGGAAAAGCCGCCACACCTAGTGGGAATCAAATCCAAGACCGTATGCACGAAGTGCTCACGTTTTACGGGACCGGGCCTCCCAAAATTCATATATCATAGTCTGTTAACATTTTCAACTCAATTCGTCATTTTGGACTTCCCTAAACTATAATTGTATTGTCATTATAAAATAGGCAAAAGGATCATAAAAAATAAAAATAAAAACACTTGCTTACTATTCTTTTTATTAATACAGCCCTACCGGTTTCACATCCATTGACACTCCTTCAGAGACACTAAGACTAGTTACCAAAATTAATTATACAGCCTAACCATAGGAGGGCCCATGCTACAAAGGCCACTTCCAAACTAAGATCATCTGCTTGGCTGAACATCAGCTGTTTACTGGTAGCCGTTAAATTCGAAAATGAATTTAAAATAATGTTTCATAAAAAAACACAAAATCATGGTGATCAAAATGATTGTCACTTTTGACAATCATTAAAATTCTATTTTGTTTAAAATTTTCTCATTTTACAATAACATCTAAAACAAAATATCAAGTAAATACCAAGCCAAAATATCTGGTTATAATTTTGTATTTAAGGACATCCATGATTTTAGGAAAATACTAGACTAAACCTATTTTCACCGCCCTCTTCTGAAAAGTATCGAAAAAATGAACTTCGCCAAAAATCGTGATAAATAAAAAAAACCTAAATTTTTCTCGAAAACAGTTGCAGAATTACGTTAAATGTAGTTTTACTAGATTCACCGCGACAAAATAATTAAGAGGACTTGTTTATGAAAGCGTATTGACGCAAAATCGTACGCGCTACATATGCTTTGCGCAATGTATGGTGTCAGGCAATGTATTAGTGAGCAAGAGTTCATCAAAATCGGTCAGTTTTTCTAGATGGTAGATCGCGAACTAAAAGATATTACGCAAATATTTATGTCTTCTTGTGAGCTTCGCAACTTTAGCGATTAGCTCATAATAAAGAAAGTGTCCTTTTCCTAGTAAACAAAAAAAAAAAAAAAGTGAAAATAATAAAATGAAAAAAATACAAGAGCAACATGAATTACATTAACTAATTTGAGAGACTTTTCTCTTCTGAACATAAATAAACAAGTTTGAGAGACCTGCTTTTTCCTGACCTATAGATTATAAACGTCAACATTTCTCTATTTTTTAGCGTTTCCGTCTTGCGTCGTCTCGTTGATATCATAAACGTGGTATCATCCCTAAAGTAAGGGCGGAAACGATATAATAATAAATTCACTTTCTTATCTGGGTCCTTGTGTCACGATCATTCATCTAACTTTTTTGTTACGTTTCCGCCGGGATACGATTTGATCTGGTTTTTATATTTACTTGTCTGCATTGAGTATGTAGGATCTTCTCTCATCACCTGATTAATGGACCAAGGGAATGGATGGAATTTATTGACAGCTCATCACTGATAAAGTAACAATTTATCATTTCCTGTAGAGCCACCAACTAAATTCCATAGTCATTCGTCAACTCGACAATAATTAATAATTGAAAACATTTTTCAGCATTAATATGCGTTAGATGCACTTATACAAATAGAAGGATACTGGGAAAATAATTGTAATATATATATATATATATATATATATATATATATATATATATATATAAATATATACAGGTCATGAGGGGCAGATACTACAGAGGTATCTGATTCAAGACCATACGGCACACTGAGGAGATAGTGTGATCAGTACTATGCTCCGTTCGCCTGATTTTTACCATTGCAGGTACCTATCAATAAATTAATTAAAGGCTGGGTTGGCCTAGGGAAGGTCAGGGATGCCGAATCCAACCAACGAATGAGGACTCTAGAAGAATCTTTAGTGCTTGCTCGGGATTTGAACTCAGGTCCTCCAGCTAATTAGTCCAAAGCTCTACCACTGAGCCAACCTCGCCCGAATATATATATATATATATATATATATATATATATATATATATATATAAATGAAATCCGATAAAAAATGCATATTGGATTTCATTTACGGTTTCTAGTAGGTAGGATCAATGACGATTTGAACACATTTTTCAAAACTTCATTCATGAGTGCAACCACAATATTGCCCGGCTAAGCAGCTCCTTCTGCGTATTTTTGCCTCCATTTTTGGAGGGATTAAGATATAAATAATCTTTCTAGATTAAAAGAACGATATTTTTAACCGAATATTTAAATTTTGATCTGGCGGCAACTCTGCTTATAAAGTCAAACTTACAACTTGTCAAACATTATTCTTTGGTCCAAATGTCTGAACTTTAAAAAATAAGTCCGATTCCCAGGAATTGCATAGTATCAGCACCTTTCCGTTCTTGTCCTTACTGTCAGTTGAAATGCTCAGAATTGAAACAGTTTACTATTTGTCTTAATCTGTCGTGAAAAAAGTAAACACATGTAAAAATGTTAAATGAAATGTCAAAGCGTCCATGTGAGCACCGAATTCTCCAACTGAGATCGCTCTTTCAAAATTCGTATAGGAACAGTATTTGTAGTAAATTTAATAAGCTTTACTATGATTGCCCAACCGGTTTAGAGATATATAGCAATACATCCACAAATCCAAGAAAAGTCTATTTTTTACCCCGATTTCTTCGAAAAGGGCATATCTATGGCCTTGGAAATGGTTTCGTTAGATTCCTCACGTCCAATGTAGCAAATTTCGTTAGAATCGGTCCATTTTGACTTAGACCACTTAGATGGATACTGAACAAAAAATATAAAAAGTTAAAGCGTCTTTGGTTTCCAAAATGTGAGATTTTCTAGTCGGCACTTTCGGGTTGCGTCATGAGGTCAGCCTCATAAGCGTGTTTACTCCTTCAGGAGCGAGGGAGGAAACGCGCTAATTTGACCCCTCATGCCTATAGTATATGCAGATACCCTACGTCTACTCATTGAGTATGTAGAATAAAACGTATCTGTGATATTTTTCATTGTCCTATCTAGGAATATCTAAGTAGCCAGTGCAGCTAGTTGTCCGGTATCCAATGTGATCGTCTAATGAATCAGCAGGGTTGGATGGCTTTCTTATGGTGGCCATATATGTCTCTTCAAGGGCTGTCCCACGCGTACTCCCACGGGCCGAGAAATATCTACCACCTAACTGGATGTGTTTGTGGACGCACGATTATATGTTTATCTGTGACCGTGGATTCAAAGTTAGCGACCCCCAGAACTTATTAACGTAGTATTATAGTTCTATGAAGCCACATAATCCCATTTTTACACATTGTAATGAAATATAAAGTGACCTTGAGGTCTTCCGTTCTTTCAGAATCCGCAGTCAAAAATTCATTTTGTTCAAAAGAAACAGATTTGTGCTTAAAATTACCGGGATTTTGCGCCGATGCACAGTGGTCAAAAACCGCCAAAAAGCGCTCAAAACTCAATAACATTTGATATTTGATTTAGAAACCTGAAATTGTGCACACTTACCATTCTTATAACTACAAGGTATTGCTATAAGTCACTCACATGACAAATTTTTTTGTGGTCCCCCCGCCTCTGAACTGCACTCGGCTGGGCTCAGGGGTCAAACCCAATTAAAAAAATAAAAAAATACATCTGCTCCTATCTCATCCAACTTTTTTTAAAATTTCTGCACAGCAGTTTGAGATAATTTCCGTAGGAGTAACGAAATATGCTCATCGGCTATTGGAAATTGATTTGTCAAATACTCGCTTACCGAAAGTACACTTTTGTCGTTTGAATTCAACAATATTTCAACTAGGACACGATTTTTCACTCGGACCACTTCAGGCACTTGCTGCAGTCAACACTGACTTACTGCAAAAAAAATCCGTCTTCGTTTTGATTCCAGTCTTTACATAGAGATAACGCGCGTTTGTCTGTTAGTCTTTTACCGAGTTCGTTCACCTCTAGCACCGAAGTAGGCAGACTTATGCTGCTAATTTCAGTCTGGGGTCTTTCTATACATGCCCACGGAATATTTAAGCCCCGAAATTAGAGAGACGCAAAAGCTATATGACAAAACGAAATTTAATACGTGTAATTCTTTTACTTTTCCAGTATTCCCATCCATGAAGGGGATTCGAAAAATACAAATTTTTTTTTTTTTGCCCTTCAAACATCCCATTAAAACAAGAAAAACATGCGTCAACCTTATCGGTCTGAAAAAGTAAAAGTTGAAGGAACGGTTTTGGTACATGAGGATTTGGGAAATTTTCTTCGTTTCTAGTACTTCAATGATTAACCACCGTCCTGCAATCAACGGTGGGGACCTAAAACTCAAGAAATGGCACTCTCATGAGGTATTTAACATATATTTAAGGCGAATGGGTTCGGAGAAGATACTTCAAAAAATCAAGTTTTGAGCGCTTTTTGGCTATTTTTGACCACTATGCGATGGAGTGAAAGAGACCTCGGATACGAATTCAGCGACCCTCAAAACCTTGGAAGCTCAAGTTACTTACTTCTCCTTAAAAGACTTTATACGAAATTTGAACTTCAAACGCCCTTAAACCTGACGTGATGGGGTGAAACGGACTCCAGATTTGGATTCAGCGTATCGAAATACATAACAATATATGTATGTCTTTGGAAAAGACCAATTTTTTTGTGTGTGCCGGTGTAATAATTTTTTTTTTTTTTTTTTTTTTTTTATCTTTTGCTTTTTTATGGACGAATAATCAAAAAGGATATCCAAGACTGTTTATGGGGCAGAACGATTTTTAAATGTTCCAAAAATTCGATTTTTCATCTAGAGTCCCGATACATTTCAAAATTAAAAACCATTTTTTTTTCTTTATTACAATAAATTATAAAAAAATGAACTTTTTGGTATAATAAACTTGATTGTCGATTTCTTAAATTATTTCTCTCAAATCGGGCGATGCGCTAGCGCTTTCAATTTTCATCTGATCAACTTAAAATTTTAACTACTGATTCCTAATGACATTTTCTAGTGAAGTACGTAGACATTTTTCTGTTCATTGGATTATTACGATTTTTAATATTTCTTAAAAATCCTACATACTTTACTAAATTTAGCCTTCTTCTTTCAAAATAATTTTATTCTTATGTTATAGATTAAAAAAATGCCCATGCTGACTTTCGCTTGTAAAAAAAGAGGGTTTGAGTTCGTCAGACACTTTTTGTTTTCCAAGAATTAAAACTTTTTTTTTTGGTGACATTAACATCCCATATAAAACTTAGGACATAAAGAATTGAAAAATATTGATTTATCTGTTATCATAAATACGAGAAAATGATTAATTTTGACCACACAAGGTAATATTACCCCTTAATTGAGTTCGAAATCACTTATTCAATGTTATACATGTTTCGAGCCCTTCAGGCACCTCTCCAGGAGCTTATAACTCAAAATATTTCTGGTCACATCAGTAAAAGTTATAGACAGCCTACGGGGCTAGATCCCAAGCATATGTTCCATAGAACAAGAATGCTTTTTAACTAGAAATGTCCTAATACAAAAAATAAGAATCCCAAAGCCTTTTCTGAAACGGCCTCCCGGAAGGTAGTATGTCCAATGCCGAAGGAGAACTGTTTATTAGAGACAGAGCAAGCAGCTCTGCACTTGGAGATCTTATCGTTAGAACAAGGCTCTCTACCCAGTTTAAACTTACTTAATTAAATGTAACTCTACACTACACAATTTATCTAATTAATTGTACAAAATCTCATTTGCATTAACCGTAATTGGGAGTATTTTTCCGATATACAGGGAGTATCGCAAGTTAATGACAATACTCCAGGGCGTGAAACTAGACAAAAAATGTAGTTCAACACGACCAACCAAACATTTCTATCTCACTCCGTTCCAGGCGTATGTCGTTATAAAGGTTCTTTAGAAAAAAACGTGGATTTTGTAGTACAACTCAAATTTTCTCTGCTTGTTCACATTTGTTTTCAACATTTCATCACATCTTTAAAATCAACATTAAATTTTCTATTACTCTAATGCTCATTCAATGTTCACAAGTATCTCATTCAAACCACAATATCAATTCAAAAAGTAGAAATTAACAAGAGCTTGTGGTTAGCGACAACGTTTCGAAAATCACTACTCTCCCAAAGAGTCCGTCACACAGGAGCTGCATAACTAAGAACTTTCCTCAGAATTTTTGTAGTTTAGACAACATTACTGAATAATTTGCCGTAAATAGTCTATATAAATAAAATAAAAACGTGAATAGTTCTGCTCATTTACATTTCTTATGAGATCTGTTCAATTATTAATTTTGTAAATAATTTGCTTCCAGCGTTATGTTAGTAAATGATATTGTACTACTTAATAAACACACAAAAACTTCATTTTCCGTCTTTTGATCTGACGCAGGAACAGGATACAGTCCCCTAGTGGGAGATACAGCTCCTCGCGGCGGCTTTGTGAACCTACGTCTGGCGGTTCACATTTCTAATGAAACAGAGTTTAAAGTAAACCCACCTTTCCAATTGAGCGATTTACTTCATTTTCACAACACTTCTTTCGCATGAGTTAACCACGACGTATACAGCGTTTCGTTACAATACAGCAGAAATTACGACCGGTGTACTTTAGGTCCGGAGTAAACCCCCG
This sequence comes from Gonocerus acuteangulatus, assembly GCA_946811695.1. Classification (NCBI taxonomy): domain Eukaryota; kingdom Metazoa; phylum Arthropoda; class Insecta; order Hemiptera; family Coreidae; genus Gonocerus; species Gonocerus acuteangulatus. The sequence continues at coordinate 50,489,850 of OX328130.1, forward strand.
CCCCTCCAAATAACCCGATTTAGTTTCTTTTAAAAACCCATTTTTCTTTGTTGATTACCACCACGAATACCGAGTTTCGTTGCAATAACAAATATTACGGTTGGTAGTGGCAAATTAGAAATGTGGGTCCGGAGTAAACCCCACCTCCTAATGAACCGATTTAGTTTATTTTTACAAAGTATTTCTATCTTTAGATCAACATAACGAATACCGAGTTTCGTTGAAATATATCAAAAACTACGGCTGGCATGGTCAAATTAGTGTTTTGGGTCCGGGGTAAACCCTCCTCCCGATGGACCGATTTTGGTGGTTAACGAACTCGTTCAATCGTTTGCTAATTGAACGCTACATACTAAGTTTCGTGAAGAAAAAACAAAAACTCTGGCCGCTATAGTGTTAACAGACACACACACACACACACACACACACACACACATATATATATATATATATATATATATATATATATATATATATATATATTGATATATATAAATTTTAACGGGGTTCATTTTCGGTGTCTACTCGGTAGGATCGATAAAGATTTGAAGAAATTTTTCAAAAATTCCGTCATGAGTGCAACCTCAATAGCTACTTTCCTTCGGAGGAAAGTGCTAAAAAAATCCTGCAGGCTGCCGAATCTCACAAAAGTTGCAAAATGTAATAAGCTTTTCAACAGTATATTCAAAATTGAGATCATCTCGCAATTTAATATTATCTTTATTTTTCGTGATACAAATTATTCTGGATGAAATTGATATTTGATGGTAGAAGCTAAATAAAAAAAGTCCGTCACGCAGGAGCTGCATAACTAAGCACTTTCCTCAGAATTTGGGTAGTGTAGATTGCTTTCCAGAACAATTTGCTTAAAATATCCTACATAAATAAAATAAAAACATGAATAGTTCTCTTTTAAATTTGTAATGAGTAACTGATCAATTAATAATTTGCTTCCAGAGTTATGTTTACACATGGTACCTATTACACTTCGTAATAAATACAAAAAACCTCATATTATCGTATTTTGATCTAACGCAGGAACAGGATACAGTCACTCTAGTGGTAGAAAGCGCTCCTTGCGGCGGCTTTGTGAACCTACGTCTGACGGGCTTTTCTATTGAAATATATTACAAATTAAACCCCCGCTTTCCGATTGACCGATTCAGCTCATTTCTACAACACTTCTTTCTCATGAGTTACCCACGACGTATACCGCGTTTCGTTACAATACAGCAGAAATTACGACCGGTATGAGTATATTAAGAATTTGGGTCAGGAGTAAACCCCCCCTTCTAATGAACCGATTTAGTTTATTTTTACAACACATATTTACCTGTAGATTACCACTACGAATGCCGAGTTTCGTCGAAATATACCAAAAATCACTGCTGGTAGTGGCGAATTGGTATTGTGGGTCCGGAGTAAACCCCCCCTCCTAATGAACCGATTTAGTTTATTTTTACAACAGTTATTTACCTGTGGATTACCCCTACGAATACCGAGTTCCGTTGAAATATACCAAAAATCACGGCTGGTAGTGGCGAATTGGTATTGTGGGTCCGGAGTAAACCCCCCCTTCTAATGAACCGATTTAGTTCATTTTTATATCTCACTTTTCTCTCTATATTACCACTACGAATACCAAGTTTCGTTGAAATATAACAAATATTACGGCTGACATAGTCAAATTAGAGTTTTGGGTTCGGGGTAAACCCCCCCTTCCGGTGGACCGACTTTGGTGGTTAACGAACTCGTTCAATCGTTTGCTAATTGAATGCTATATACCAAGTTTCGTGACGAAAAAACAAAAACTCTGGCCGTAAATAGTCTATATAAATAAAATAAAAACGTGAATAGTTCTGCTCATTTACATTTCTTATGAGATCTGTTCAATTATTAATTTTGTAAATAATTTGCTTCCAGCGTTATGTTAGTAAATGATATTGTACTACTTAATAAACACACAAAAACTTCATTTTCCGTCTTTTGATCTGACGCAGGAACAGGATACAGTCCCCTAGTGGGAGATACAGCTCCTCGCGGCGGCTTTGTGAACCTACGTCTGGCGGTTCACATTTCTAATGAAACAGAGTTTAAAGTAAACCCACCTTTCCAATTGAGCGATTTACTTCATTTTCACAACACTTCTTTCGCATGAGTTAACCACGACGTATACAGCGTTTCGTTACAATACAGCAGAAATTACGACCGGTGTACTTTAGGTCCGGAGTAAACCCCCGCCCCTCCAAATAACCCGATTTAGTTTCTTTTAAAAACCCATTTTTCTTTGTTGATTACCACCACGAATACCGAGTTTCGTTGCAATAACAAATATTACGGTTGGTAGTGGCAAATTAGAAATGTGGGTCCGGAGTAAACCCCACCTCCTAATGAACCGATTTAGTTTATTTTTACAAAGTATTTCTATCTTTAGATCAACATAACGAATACCGAGTTTCGTTGAAATATATCAAAAACTACGGCTGGCATGGTCAAATTAGTGTTTTGGGTCCGGGGTAAACCCTCCTCCCGATGGACCGATTTTGGTGGTTAACGAACTCGTTCAATCGTTTGCTAATTGAACGCTACATACTAAGTTTCGTGAAGAAAAAACAAAAACTCTGGCCGCTATAGTGTTAACAGACACACACACACACACACACACACACACATATATATATATATATATATATATATATATATATATATATATATTGATATATATAAATTTTAACGGGGTTCATTTTCGGTGTCTACTCGGTAGGATCGATAAAGATTTGAAGAAATTTTTCAAAAATTCCGTCATGAGTGCAACCTCAATAGCTACTTTCCTTCGGAGGAAAGTGCTAAAAAAATCCTGCAGGCTGCCGAATCTCACAAAAGTTGCAAAATGTAATAAGCTTTTCAACAGTATATTCAAAATTGAGATCATCTCGCAATTTAATATTATCTTTATTTTTCGTGATACAAATTATTCTGGATGAAATTGATATTTGATGGTAGAAGCTAAATAAAAAAAGTCCGTCACGCAGGAGCTGCATAACTAAGCACTTTCCTCAGAATTTGGGTAGTGTAGATTGCTTTCCAGAACAATTTGCTTAAAATATCCTACATAAATAAAATAAAAACATGAATAGTTCTCTTTTAAATTTGTAATGAGTAACTGATCAATTAATAATTTGCTTCCAGAGTTATGTTTACACATGGTACCTATTACACTTCGTAATAAATACAAAAAACCTCATATTATCGTATTTTGATCTAACGCAGGAACAGGATACAGTCACTCTAGTGGTAGAAAGCGCTCCTTGCGGCGGCTTTGTGAACCTACGTCTGACGGGCTTTTCTATTGAAATATATTACAAATTAAACCCCCGCTTTCCGATTGACCGATTCAGCTCATTTCTACAACACTTCTTTCTCATGAGTTACCCACGACGTATACCGCGTTTCGTTACAATACAGCAGAAATTACGACCGGTATGAGTATATTAAGAATTTGGGTCAGGAGTAAACCCCCCCTTCTAATGAACCGATTTAGTTTATTTTTACAACACATATTTACCTGTAGATTACCACTACGAATGCCGAGTTTCGTCGAAATATACCAAAAATCACTGCTGGTAGTGGCGAATTGGTATTGTGGGTCCGGAGTAAACCCCCCCTCCTAATGAACCGATTTAGTTTATTTTTACAACAGTTATTTACCTGTGGATTACCCCTACGAATACCGAGTTCCGTTGAAATATACCAAAAATCACGGCTGGTAGTGGCGAATTGGTATTGTGGGTCCGGAGTAAACCCCCCCTTCTAATGAACCGATTTAGTTCATTTTTATATCTCACTTTTCTCTCTATATTACCACTACGAATACCAAGTTTCGTTGAAATATAACAAATATTACGGCTGACATAGTCAAATTAGTGTTTTGGGTTCGGGGTAAACCCCCCCTTCCGGTGGACCGACTTTGGTGGTTAACGAACTCGTTCAATCGTTTGCTAATTGAATGCTATATACCAAGTTTCGTGACGAAAAAACAAAAACTCTGGCCGCTATAGTGTTAACAGACACACACACACACACACACACACACACACACACACACACACATATATATATATATATATATATATATATATATATATATATATATATATTGATATATATAAATTTTAACGGGGTTCATTTTCGGTGTCTACTCGGTAGGATCGATAAAGATTTGAAGAAATTTTTCAAAAATTCCGTCATGAGTCCAACCTCAATAGCTACTTTCCTTCGGAGGAAAGTGCTAAAAATAATACATGGAAAATTATAAATGTTCTTGGCCTCATTGCAGAACTTACTGACGGCACCTGGTTAATGTAATCCTTGCTATCTCATAATGGTAAATCTTTATTACAAGAAATTATACAAAATATGAACTTTTTGGTATAATAAACTTTAAAGTAGATTTCTTAAATTATTTCTTTCAATTCGGTGATGCTCTAGCGCTTTCAATTTTCACCCGATCAACTTCAAAATTTAACTGCAGGTTTCTAATGATGATCTTGTAAAGTACGTTGAACTTTTGACGCTTTTTTTTTAATAGAAAATGAAGTATAGTTCAACATTTTCGAAAAAAATAATATTTCTTAAAAATTCTAGGAACTTTACTAAATTTAGCCTTCTTCTTTCAAAATAATTTTATTTTTTTGTTCTAGATTAAATATTGCTCATGTAGACTATCACTTGTAAAAAAAGTGGGTTTGCCAGGCGCATTTTGTTTTCGAAGAATTAAAACTTTTTTTTTTTGTTGACTTGCTATCTTATCGTGGTTAGCTATCATCATATATATATATCTGCGCGTGTGGGTGTAAAATAAAAAAATAATATTTAATGACATCTGCGAATAACGCTTACAGAGCAACCAACTACACAATCGCCTGACCAGTGGTTGGTTATGACTGACGTGCGTATTAATTTCCCGGTCGTCTATTAATACCGTCAGAGTGGTTAATGCGCATTATATTAAATATGAAATAATTAGCCCTCACCGATACATCGTCTGTAATTATTCCATTCGTTTTAACACTGACTCACGGGTATTAATAAGTAGTCTTCAAGTACTTCATGCCACTTCATCTTGATGAAGGTTTTATCGGATCTAGAGTAGGGAATGGTTTACTTACACTTGCACTGATGCATTATGCCTAGTTTACGCGCGCTTACTTCTTGCCGTCAGTGCTTGCCACCTGAGCACTTGTAAATACATGTAAATAGCGTATTTTTTTAGTTAAAAATATTAGAAAACGCGAATAGGAATGTATTCTATTTACTTAGCGACAAGTAAATACATATCGTGCAAATAGCTCGACATGTGTACTTAACGCATATATATATATATATATATATATATATATATATATATATATATATATACATGGTGAATTAAGCTTGGCGTTTGCAGATATACTATATGGAATTTTGCTGCTTCTTGTGCAAGTGGAATAGCCGAGATAGAATTAATTATAAAAAAAAGAACCGGCCAAATAGAGATTTTATTTAATCGAGGACAAGAAAATGTTCTTTATCAACGACTTGTAAAAATTGTCTCTACACTTAAACAATGGATCGTGATGGTAGTGCATTTCTCTTCCTGATAAATAAGTTCCCAAGATTCAGTGAAACTAAACGAAAAGGAATGTTTGTATCCATGAAACCTAGGGACTGTGAAAGAGACCCCTAATCCTTCCAAACATTGCGGAAATGGAAAAGTGCTGCCAGGGTAAATAGGGTAAATCGACTTCACTTACATTTTAGGTCAGTGAATGTCCTTTCAATCAAGATGTCATAATAATATAATGTATAGATACGAAAAAAAATGTTATGTGATTGCTCTAAAACCATCCCTCTAAAAAAATCCCTGGCGATGGAAAAGTTCTTTTAAAAGATTTAAAATTATCACAAAAAGTCGCTTAGAATCACCCCTTGGTTTTCTTTTAACAGACGAAATTTTTAAATTATGATGACCACTGTAATTAAAACACTCCTCTTTTTTTAAAAAGAGTATTATTCCGATGTTATATTTCAGATGTGTAAAAGAGTACTTAATAATGCAAAGAGAACTTGTTGGAGGGAGTACGTATCCCAAATAAATAGCTTTACACCGCCAACCCAAGTGTGAGGAAAATCACTGGTCGAAATGAATGTAATTCCACAATCACATACATCAAAACTCCAAATACACTTCTTACCGATAAGTCAGACAAACACTTACAGCCTTAAATGATGGAGTAAAACCGTTCACTAGAAAGTACAAAGCTTATATCACTCTTTTGTTAATGAGACTATTACACACTTTCATGAAAAGTGAACCAACTGAAACGTAATATTAATCCAAATAACATCCTTAGATGTTTTGTGGATCTCAAATCTAACAATCTGGTCCAGGAACCTCCCATCGTCATTTAAGGGTTAAAAAAATCGTATTTATTTGTAGACGTTATTACAAAACCAACAAAAAAAAAAAAAAAATAAAAAAGAAATTTTAATGAAAATATTTAGAATCGGTTGAATTTTTCGAATATTTGTAATATAATTTAGAGATTATATAGATGTCCTAAGGGCTTCGACAAAGAGAGACATCTATCATAGATAAGGTCCGTTAAGGGTCAACTACCGTTTACATATCTAGAAGACGGTGGCTTTTTGTCTCTCTCGTTTATCTCCTTATCACGATGGTTATCTTGGGGTCTTATCCTCTTACTAGCTCCTAATTCACTTAAGCATTTTAGAATAGGCGCCAAGATCGCTCCTCGAAACAATATAGTCTCATGTAATGAGAAATTATCAAGATGGAGGTAGTTGGGATTTTGGGCAAAATAGTCGTCTAAAACTACATTTTTAAATGGCAGTTATCAGATAGGAATCCATATATGGCTACGGTACTGACTTACCTAAAGAATACGACAATTTGCCATGAAATATAGTAATATTACAAATAACCCACGATTTTAATCAGGGCCGCCACATGGGGGGGGGGGGGACTGCCGGGTACTGCTGTCCCGGGCCCGGGCGCCGTGGGGGCCCCGGCCGGGCCTCGCTAATTGGAAAAAAATGTATAGGTTATGAGCTTTTAAAAAGAATGGGGTTTAGAAATATAGACGTTCGTAGCCTATGTTTATTGGAATGGAATCTATATTTTTTTTTAATGTACATAAACGACAAAACAAGTGTAGTTCCAGAATATTATATTCTATTAGGAGTCGTAATAAAACTATAAGTACCGAATGTGACCTTTGCTGCACCGATTGTCGGCTTTTATTCTCATTTCGCTCAAAACTCAAGATGAAAATAATTTTAAAAAGTCCTAGAGCAAAGCACTAGAATTTTCAGTTTGGCTCTGAGAAGTGGGGGCCCGGCTCTGAGAATTGGGGGCACGTCATCTGGTCCTGGGCCCGGCACTGAGATGTGGCGACCCTGATTTTAATACCCAACAAAATATCTCATCTTGCAATAATTTTCGACTGATTTATTTATTTATATTATTTTTATTTTATATTTTATTTACTTTCATTTTCTCTCTTATTTAATTTTTTATTAATTTACTTATTTATTTTAACTTTTTTATTACTTCATTTATTTAATTTTTCTTACATTCTTTATTTTTTTTTACGGTTTGACATATTATTAGATCGATTATTATTATAATTAAAGTCCTATTTTATCATCTATTATATGATATTTATTTTGGTTTCTATTTAATTTTCTGATAATGAACAATTAATTTAAAAACTATGAATTTATTATCTTTCTTAATATAGTTTTTCTTTTTTGATCGGATCACTCTTGATGTGGAGCTCTCTAGGTAAATACATAAAAAATAGTTTATATATTTTTTCAACGATGCATATTTGTCTGTTCATTCTCTCGCGGATTCAAAAATGGTCCGATTCTTATGAAATGTGGCACAAAAACCATTCTTCTAATTTGAAGGACAAGTTCGTTAACCAGCAGAATCTTACCAAGAATGGTTTTTGTGGCGGAATTTGTGTGAAAAGGTCCTAAAGCTTACATTTTCGAATCCGTATGCTTAGGTTCCTTAACCCTTAATTACTGGCGTGCTTTTTCTTCCACAACTAATGGTGTCGGGTCCCCAGTGACACCAACTTTAAATTGATTTTTTTGGGTAAAGTAATTTAAATAAATAGTAATAAACAATAATATTTATTGAAATACAAAGATTTGAAGGGCAAAGGTCGAATAAACAAATACATTCGGGTCAATATGACCCGACGCCAGTAATTAAGGGTTAACGTATAAAAACGAAAGAAACCATTGTTAAAGTGATGTCTATAATAGTTTACAAGAAAAAACTACAGATTTAACAAGATTCAGTTGAAACTTGTTCAACAACCTTGACATTCATATAATCTAAGATGTATACATTTTTGTGGTATTTGGAGGTAAGGAAGTCTATTTGGAAAAAAAAATTCTATTAATAGTCATGAAACGTTTTCGGATCTTGGTGTATTCTCTGAAATATCTCGAAAACGGTTAGGAAATCGTGGTAAGTGAAAAGTTACCATTCGAAAGCTTACTGAATGCTCAGCAAAAAAAGCTTGTGATATTATTTTCGATGTGGCAATGTCAATCGGAGAAATAATTGCGTAAAACTTTGAAATTGGTTGTTTTGTTCTCTACTACGGGTTTTGCCTCTGTTTACCTAGTTTTTTAAGTGGTTGTTTTTTTTAAATTGCTTTTAACAGTAAAACGAGTATTTTAATAAAAGAAGGTAAGGAAATGAGAAACGTTGTTATATTATTTCCAAGAGCGAAAGAGCATGGAATAATTTCCACTTAGTATGAAATCAGTTTCCCGTTGTGGCGCTTAAAATCTTATATTACTTCACTTTGAGATTTAATTTTATATTTTTCACAGAAGATCAAAAACTACCACTAACATCTGTTCCTTTACAATTGGCAATAGGGATTGGCCGCATGGGAGCGGAACCGCGCTATGATGACGCAATTCCTGCGAGTCATCAATCAACTGTTTAAAATATCGTTAGTGCCCAAAACATAACGTTTGATTATCCCAAGGAAGATTAGATAGAAGAGGTAACTAGAGTTGCGAAGCATATAGAGCAGTTTTATTAAATTGTCTTTTATGTTGATTTTGACGATTGTTTATTGTTTTCCGCCTACACAAGGAACATTGTTGATATTTTGGCTTGTGAATAGCAATGCACCAGTGCACCACTTCCTCGAAAAGTGCATCAGCCCTCAAGAGGAGACCAGATACTGCAATATCCTCTGCCCCCCTCCAGTCCGCCTATCTCTAGGGGCTGCTCAGTCTCTCGGCATACAGTGCCGCGACAACATGATGGCTAGGCTCCCGGACTTCGTGGGAGATCTCGCCTCCGCTCTCGTAATACTCGTTATCATAGGTAGGGTGTCCACTTTCAATGTCGACGTGGAATCATACACCAGGTACAAAGGCGACGCTGGCGCGGAATCCATGTTCGGCTTCAGTGTATCCTTGCATAGGGAAAATGGAGCAAGTTGGTGAGTCAATATTTTTTTTTTATATCAAATAAATTAGTAATTAATAAAAAAAATTTATACAAAACACGTTTTACAAAATATTTACTTAATATATTATTTATCTATTTATTTAATTAATGAATAAAAATGATCATCGCTTTATTTCGATGTTTCGTGGATAAAAAAATAAGACGAAACAATCTACTGAAACTTTTAAAATCTATTAAGAATGCTATATAAAAAAACTAAACTAGAAAACAACATACTAACACGTATGTAATGTTTTAAAAATCCAATATAAATTGTACTGTAAATCTGCCTATTTCAAACTAATTTAAAGGTAATAGTTAATTTAAAAATGTATTCATTTTTTTTCTTTATAATGTAAAATTCAAAAAGTAATTACCCATTATTTTTTTGTAATGTTCTCTTTTTTTTTAATATATATTTTATTCATTCATTTTTTTTAAATAACTGTTCAAATAAACAGTTTAACAATAAACATATATTTGTTGATAAAATATTAAGTTAAAAATAAACAAGGTTATTAAGATGAGACCCCGCCCGGACGTACTAATTCTAATAATCTCTTCTTATATATATATATATATATATATATATATATATATATATATATATATATAACAAGATTTTCGGTTTTTTTTATGTCAAATTCCTCTTAAAAAACATTTCGCTATTTATACCGCTCGCTTCCTCGGAGTTTCGTCCGTGACTCAGACTTCTAAAATTCGAATTCGATGACGTATTATGTATATATATATATATATATATATATATATATATATATATATGTGTGTGTGTGTGTGTGTGTGTGTGTGTGTGTGTGTCTGTGTGTGTGTTTGTGTGAAATTTATATGAAACCATAAAAAACTCATACTGTTATTTAAATATTTTTTGATATTATTCATCCAATTTTAAAAATGTGATAAATACACAAATGACATAGCTCATAGCAATTATTTATAATTATAGCTATAGTATCTCTTTAATGTCGCATTAGTTTGTTTAAACATCATTATGAACAGAATACATGAGCTAAATTTAATATTTTTTGAAAATAAAGCAAATACAATGATTTTGAAGTTGAATATGTATCTTATCAAAATTTAAATCACGCTGTTTAAAGATAATTCAATGACAGATGTCAGGCCTGAGCCGAATATTTAAAAGCTCTTCGATTTACAAAACATATTTGAAGAAGTCCAGAACACGACCTTCACTTATTCTGACTCTTCAAAGTAAACATTAAATGCAATGCTGCGTAGAAATAAAACCTTGTTTCCTAAATATATGTAATGAAAATTTATATATTCAATGTGGGAATTATGTTGGACATTTTAATATATTTAATATTGATTTTCCGGTTTTATTTTACAGTGATTACTTATAACATTAACTAATTTTTTTAGATAGGTACATATATTCAGTTTTATTCATTTTTTTAATAATTTCTTTCTTTGATATATATATTGTTGATTTTGAATGATAGTACGTAAAGTTTTATAAATACTTAAAGAAATGTATAGTTCAGGGTGTAAATGCACATGGCCACTGCGTGAAGAAACAGGGAAAAATTGTTTTACTTATTAGTTTTTTGTTTTTATTATTTAAGTGAGAGCTTGAATTTTTTTTTTTTTTGCTTCGTTACCAATACATATATTTTATTTTTTCATTTCAAACTCCTTCTTGGTCAAAAGTTCTTAAACATGCTGCTTTTGACAAATTAATTTTAGCTGGCGATAGTTTTTAATCAACGACACACAAACATTTATGTGTGTGTGTGTGTGTGTATATATATATATATATATATATATATAAATTTATGTACTAAATAAATTATTTTTGACGGGTTCTCACAAGGGCACCGATAAAGGAATTTGCCGAAACGCGTTTACCTACCCATTGAATTTGGTCGTTATCTATTTCTTCACCATCTTAGCAACCTTTATATGAAAACATTCAAACTGCTACAAACGGGACTCGAACCCGCATCTCCTTATGTACAAATCGTACACGCTGTCCACCACATAGACCCGGGGCTAAGAAATAAAAGTTTATTCCTCATTCAAGACTATTTTGACAAGTCCGTCATTAAACGGAGCCAATGAACTGTGAAGGTTAGTGGTTCAAAGAAATTCCTCCCAGGAGATAATATGGCTTTTAGAAAGACGACAGATGATAAGATTAAAAAATTACATTGGTGAAATGATATTTATATTTTGGCAGAACACGGAAGATTGCAGGGACATTTAGATAGCAGATTTCTTCAAAATGTTTGAGGAATTCATGAGCATCCAAAGAAGGCCATGCAACAACACATTACGACGATTAAATGCTTTTTCTAAACTCGAAAAGCGTTCGAATGAAAATGCGATATTTTCCTGAATTTTAAATTGGAACAATATTTTAAAATAATCCGTAAATTTATAATTATTTGTAAAGCGTCATAGAATAAAATATATATTATTTTAAACTAGAATTTGTAATATACACATTCGTCTACAAAAACGGCTTGATTTTGATATATGTCACAAAAATTCTCTGTCCAAAACGAAGGGTCACGTTCGTTCCCCAGCATTATCCGCCTACTGAAATGATTTTTTTTGACGTTAGTCGCTTGAAATTAGTTTTAACGTTTTTTGTTATTATTATAAATTATATATATATATATATATATATATATATATATATATATATATATATATATATATATATATATATATATATATATATAATTTTTGACTAAACTCGGTACACAGGTAGATCCTAATCTGGAGAGTGCCGTAGGCTAGGTCAAAAACCTCTACCAGCTGTCTGTCTGTATGTTTGTTTCCTATAAAAATCCACACCGTTCGTCCGATTTTGACCTAAGTTGGAACACAGGTAGATCTTGATACGGCGATTGCCGTTGGTCAAAACGGCTACCATCTGTCTGTCTGTATGTTTGTTCTTTATACAAACCCACACCGTTTGACAGATTTTGATCAAACTGGGCACACAGGTTGGTCTTGATCAGGGGAATGTCTTAGGCCGGGTCAAAAACGTCTACCAGCTGCTGTCTGTATGTTTTTATTTTTAAATAAAAATCCACACCGTTAGACCGATTTTTACCAAACTTGGCATACATGTATGTCTTGATACGGGGGGGGGGGGTGTTATAGGTTAGGTCATAGTCGTCTAGGGCTCACAGTTGGGAGGTCACGGGTTCGGAACAGTTACAGATTCGTGTTGTTAGATTTTAATAATGCTTAATAATACTAGGTTTCTAATTTATTTAGGCTTTTCTATATACAGAAAGTAGGTGTAGCATGGCACGCCGGGTAACAGCTAGTATATATATATATATATATATATATATATATATATATATATATATATAATGTTTATTCAACTTTAATTGTGTTGCTGTCTTCCGACACAACATCCGATATGTTCAGTTATATTAAAACGCTACGTAGGTAGCATTGACGTTAGGAATATTGTGGGGCATATACAATACTATAATCAGAAGAAATTTACATCTTAAGACCTTTGCCTTTTATCCACGAGAAATGTTTATGAAATGCTTTAGATCAATATGGATTAATACAAATTAATAAATATGAGTACATGTTTTACTGGTCATAACATAGAATTTTTGGACAAAAAAAATTTATTATTTCAATTCGTTATCCAATGTTTATCATTTCATTCTAATTTTGTTGTGCAATAATAAGAAATTCCCATTGGAATTTCGTTGGGAATCTATATTGTCCATGTGCTAATTCCTAGTTTAAAACATTTTTGTATGTTTATTCTGCGAACTGGGTTAACAACGTTAATGTTGCAAGAATTCTACAGCTTTCATTGCTTAATTGTAAATTATTTACGCTTTATAAAGTAAATATTAAATAAATAATATTATTTATCTATCAATTAACCTTTATTTACTACAGTGGGGGAAAATTGATGATTTTATTTATTTATTTATTAAATTTAATTATACAACCTCTTCAGTTTAGGTTTAGTTCAAACTTCTATATTTCATATGCTTTATATTTTTGCGGAACCAACAAAGTTTTATATTAAACAGTTCATTATCTTGTAGTTTCTTGTATTGCTTCGAGTTAATTGCTTATATGCCTATAGTAGTTGCATTTAAGGGGTAACACTACCTCGTTTGATCGAAATCAAAGTAATTTTCTCCAATTTTTAAATAACAAAGAAATCAATATTTTTATTTCTTTATTTCATACCTTTTGTATGAAAAAAAAGTTTTAATTCTTTGAGAAGAAATTTGCGGCGCTGACGAACAGAACTCTTTTTTGACGGGCGATAGTAAGCAGGCGGAAATTTTTAATCTATATTAAAAAAAAAAATCTAATTTTTCGCAAATGGTGACAAACTCTTCATTTTCTATTGAAAAAATACGCCAGCAATCAGTCATAATATCGTTTTAATTGAATAAATCGAAAAAAAAAATCCAACGAACTTTACTAGCAAATATCATTAGGAAGCTGTAGTTAAAATTTGAAATTGATCGGGTGAAAAATAAAAGCGCTAGCTTATGTTTGAAAGACATAGTTTTGCGAAAAACGACTTTAATGTTTAGTGTGCTGAAATGTTCATGTTTTACCTTTGTACTTTTTTTTTTCATGATTCCTTTTAATAAAGATAACAAAAAAATGGGTTTTTATTTTGAAATGTATTGAAGGAGGACCGGTAGCTGTAAGTGCAAAGGAACATTTAAAAAAAATTCCGTCACATAAACACTCTTGGATATAATATTTGATTAGTTAAGGAAGCAATTAAGCCCCTAGAAAAATGGTAAAAAGAAGTTAAAAGGTTGTATTACCCCTTACGACAATTTATTATTATGTTGTGCATTTAAGGATGATAAAAGTTTCGGGAATTTGTTTTCTAGAAAGGTGTGAAACGCGCTAAAAAGAAATAGTCCGTCACATACGACGTAGGCGTTAATAAGAATAAATAGTTCTGCTCTCTTATATCTGTAATGAACAGCTGACTCAATTATAATTTTTTTTTTTTTTGCTCTGATATAAACTCCAAGCTTAAATTGACTGGGCTTCTGCTGATTAACGTCCAATTGTTTGTTATGCGAATGCACGCAATATTCTCAATGTGGGTACTAACTCATTCATATTTAATGGCAAAGAAAGAACAACCCACTTTTAGACAGTGTAACGTTTCAATGGAAGTGAAACACCTACTAACGGAATGTAGAATACGAGAACAACCAAAGTTACCTTACAACTTACAGGAACTACTGACAGAGGGTTGCACCTTCATTAACGATATATTAACATTTTTAAAACAACAAAAGCTACACACAACCATTTGATTCCAGTAAAACATTTATATTCTTAGTCGGAAGCCTTTATAAATATTATTTCAATAATAATAATAATATGATTTCAATTAATAATAATACCTTCTACGATTTTTTTTAAGTTTAATATATATTAATTTTACTTGGGCACAAGACCACACTCCATGGCCCAATAAATAATTAAATAAGGCCTATAGTTGCAGTGTTATGTCATGTAAATATATTATTGAAAAAATAGCAACTGACGTAAATAATGTATAGTCCTCAATTCTGTACACAAATCTGGGAAAGTTTTTTTTATGTTCTCTTTGTTGTATTTAGTTCTCTACGTTACTGATAATTGTGGATATATAAATTTGTATTTGTTTGGTAATTAAAAAATTGTAAATCGCTGACGTTGCGGAGCTCTTAAAATAAATTAAAAAAAAGAGACATGCTTCGAAATGAAAAAAACAAAAATTGTAACCACCAACAGATATATATATACAATTCTCCATGATGCAGCCTCAATAGCTACATTGCTTTGGAAAGAGCTAAAAACAAGGGTATTAAAAACATACATAAATTAAAACCACTTGAACGTTTTTAGAGTAAATTGTTTCTAAATGTATAAGGAACCAGAAAACGGTTTAAGAGAGTTGCCATTGTTAAAACCTAAGCTGGATCTTCACCTTAAATGGTTCTCGATGAAGAAACGTTACGATGCAATTCTGTATAATTAGAAAAAGCATAAACGACCGTCATCGTGCGACTTTCGCGCAAAGAATCCAAGAATAAAATTATGGGTGAAAAAAAAAAAAATAACCCAGAGTGTATATTTAATTTTATATCTCCTCGGCCTTGCGTTTCTTGCCTATGTTGAGACCGAGGCCTTTATACCGATTAGGGGATTGTGACCATATGGTTTTTCCATTACTACCATAATGGTCTTTTGAGTCTTTTAATGGAAACAATTTCGTCTCCACGCTTCTCCGTTTAATGCCTTAGAAGCGTGCGAGCAGTCGAATTGACCTAAATTATAGTTATTGGTAGGATATCCTTTGATATTCTTAGCCGGAGAAGCAAAAGTGACTTGTATCCTGAAGGAAAGAGGGAAGAAGGAAGGTAGGTGAACAGGTTCAAGAATACGTGGGAGTAGCTAGCTGTGGAGGCGAATTCACTAAAGTCAGCTCTCACTTCGGTGACATCATTTATTGATTTATTGTCAAAATCTTATGCCGAGTATAAAATGTTCGGCACGCAGGAGATGCTAACTTAGCGCATTTCCATTCAGTGTAATTTGGAAAAATTAGAATGGAAACAGTTTATGTAAACAGATGATATCCCGAAGCGCCACTATAGGAGACCGACAGTATCCCGAGATTTATGTAGTGATTTCAACGAATGAGATCACTCTGTCAAAAATCGCATTTGTAGGAAATGTAATAATCATTTAAATACATTCTTTAAACCTACTATGATTTCCCAGCCGGTTTCGAGATCAAAAAGAATATATTCGAAGATTCCAAGAAAAAGCTAGTTTTTTCCATTTTCCTCGACAACGGTTAGAGATATAGTCCTGGAAATTGTTTCATTAAATTCCTTACGTCCAATAACTTATGAAACTTGTACCTGAAAGCATCGTAAGAGTTACGACTTAGTCGCGCGAATGTCGCCCGAAAAACCATGTTCCGGTGGACGGATTTAGCTGGTGAACGTTCTTGACCTTTGAAATCACACAAAGTATTTTAGTGCGAAATATCAAACTCATAAGCGTGTTTCCTCCCAATGGCGGCTGAGAGGAAACGCGCTAAAAAATCAACAAATAATTTTCTAAATTCTATATTTTTGTTGTGGGATCGATTCGCACTATGGGGTGGTGGATTTTCTTTAGAAAAAAGAAAAGGCATCAGCCCTATCCTGGCTAGAAAAGGGTGGTAACCTATAGATAACCCGTCCTAAAATTCTTAGTTAATAATAAGGGGCGTGAAAATTTGAATAAATTTAAAATATTATCATTTAATTACTATATAAATTTTAACACTATTATTTTGTAGCCGGGATCCTACCCTAGTGGGATTAGAACCAAAAAATAGCATTTATGAAACAATTATTGGTTTTATAGAAGCCGTAATCTCTATGCTTTGCGTTGAAGATACGAAGCAATTAATTAAATAAATTGTTTATTTATATATTCTTATAAAGCGTCTCAATGTCTAGGCGATTAGTGCAAGGATATCTGCAGGTTGCCCCCCCCCACACAATACCCACAGCACGGGGTTTTCTCTGGCCACTCGTCCAAGTACTGACAGCCATTGCTTGAAATCGGTGATCGGGCCTTCTTACGAAATGACTGTAGATGAAGATATGTATACATATCTTCATCTACAAGGTCATTTTCAAGGTAACCTTGAAAGCAAACTGTTTGTGGGATGATTACACTGAGATGATTATTGGTTTTATTTGTGTTGTCTAGTGATCGAGTGCAAAGTATTGCCACTTGAAGCACTTGAAGGTTCCGCTACGTCCGAAAGCTTCATGGGGTAATGGTTGTGAGAAATTAGCTTTTGTTGTATTTTTCATTTCTTTTGAACAAGACCAATCCTTGCTGCTTCGCCTTAAGGTATGTCCACACTGGTAGCCATGTTGCGCGATTTTGGTCTCGAGAGGTGTCTCAGGATGTCTAGGTAGAAATGTCTATAGACGGGACCCCGTCTATGGGCTTGTTGCGAGACCAAAAATCTCATGCCTAATGTCTCCCGAGTGGAATGGGAGACTTTAGACATGTTGCGGAACATTTAGACAGTGTGGACGTCATCGGCGCCTTGTGGCTAGATATTTTCGCAGTCCTTCATCTTATTTTAATTGACCCAGTCCCCCCCCCCCCGTCTCAGCCAGTCTCTAGACAAATCGCTCAACGAGGTCTACTAGTGTGTACTTACCTTTAGAGCTACGTAAATAGCTTTTTGGTATAGGAAGACTGTGCGTGTGTGTGTTTGTGTGAGAGAGAGAGAGGTAGAGAGAGAGAGAGAGAGAGAGAGAGAGAGAGGGGAGAGAGAGAGGGGGAGAGAGAGAGAGAGAGAGAGAGAGAGAGAGAGAGAGAGAGAGAGAGAGAGAGAGAGAGAGAGAGAGAGAGAGAGAGAGAGAGAGAGAGAGAGAGAGAGAGAGAGAGAGAGAGTGACAGAAGATCCATGGAACGGCCAGTAATGTGTTGTGTAACACGAAGAGACCATTGTCCGAGTGGATTTGTGAGAGTTTGCATTTTCACGATTCTGAATAAGTAAAACACTTCTTTGATTTATTTGTCTTGTAAAACCTCCCAACACTGCCCCTGCTTCTTTCCTCTTCTACACGATTCCAATACAATAAATCGCATTTGCTTTATTTTTACACACCCACATCGTGCTTAGGTGAATTCATAAAACATGAGGTTCCTACTTGGAGGTGTAGGCTTGTAAAGATGCTTTTTCATGTTCTCTGTCGACGCGCAAGAATTCTTCTGCCACTTTGATCCTCAACATTCGAATTGTAATGGCACTATATGTGATTTAATTCTGTTTATTAAATATTATTATGAAGTATTCTATTGGGTTGTTGCAAAAATAATGCAGGTTTTTATATGAGCAATTCGTTCCAGATGGCGAAAAACTGTCGATTGGCCAACGGCAATAGCTATCAGGGTGTACCGTATGAAATGTCATTTGGACTTCCTTCCGATTTCCTTCTAATGTCTTGAAACTGTAGTGGCTCCTACTCCGAGTTCTTTGGCATATTCCCTAATGCTTTTTGAGCGACAAGCTTCAACCCTTTCTTTCAGGTGGTCATTGTCAAGCTTGGTTTCTGGCCTTCCTCGCTCTTTGTTGTCAAGGTCAAAATTTCCACTTCGAAACCTGGAAAACCACTGGTAAACAGTTCGTTCATTCACCGTTCCCTCCCCGAACGCCGAACCGTGTTAATGTTCATACACGCCTCAGCAGCGCTATGACCGAGCTTCAATTATAACGAAAAATAATACGGATTTCCATCATAATTTCATAATTTAAGTTTTATTTTTTTCTCAGAGTATCGTTCTCGCAACACAGTACGGAAGTTACTGATTAAATAATAGGAATAAAAGAGCTTTAATTCTATATGAATAACAATGATGTTTGTAAATAATGAAATAAAAAAGGGAAATGATTAAAAAGGGAAAGTAAACAAAACTGACATTTCATATGGTACAGCCTGATATGTTGAATACACCGTTTCCCGTTGATCACCGAAATTGTGCAACGTCGGGCGTGGCCAGTTACTCAATAGGTGACCGATAACGTGATGTTGGCATTATAAAAGGGTGGCAACCTGTTGATAGCCCGACGCTAATATCCCATTAGCTGATATGCAGAGAAAAGGAAAAGAAAAAAAAAACCGTTGTGTGTCGAGACAAAAATTAAATAAAAACTAATAATTGAGTGTGCTGTTCATTTCAAAAGACCAAAACTATTCATTTTTATTTTAAATTTATATAGGTTATTTTACGCAAATTATTAAGGAATACATTTTTTATTTCCTTGACTTTATAATTATCTTACAGGCATTTTTGTTTATAATTTTCTTAGCTTTATAATTAGTTTCATTTAATTATTTTAATGTTTTACTTCTTATGCTCTTATTTTCCTTTTATATTTTGCGTTATTATTTGTTTTTATGGCTAATGTATTGAATGATATCATGTGCAAAAATAAAATAAATAAGTAAAAAGTGATGAAAAAGCAATTTTTGTACTTGAGAAGATATAAGAAAATTTTCACAATACCTATTGTTGAAGTAATTGCTAATAATCAGAGATAGTGTATAATTGTAGGTATTAGGCGATAAATCATAAAATGAACGGTACACCAATGATCTGTTAATGACTATCATTAATTCCTTACCTAGCGGCATTTTCTTCTTAAGCAGCAGTAAGTGGCCACCATAAAAAAAGCCTAATGCTCATTAAAAGGAAATAAATAAAGAAAATATGATCCAAAGACATAGTTACATTTCCATTGACCGGGAGGAGAAGTCGCCGACTAACGATCCACTCCTTTAGGACCGGTCCAATGGCACTTGCCTGGCAATTACCTGGCCCTTCAGTCACGTCTATGACTGTCATACTTCTTAATGTCCTCCCTTCCGACCAACGTCTAATGAAGTCAACAGTCACTGTTTATGAATAGAAATGTAGACTTTTTTATAAGTGGGGGTCTCTTTATTTTCTTTACAGTGATGGATTTGAATTCTGATCTTGGAGAGAAGGCATAAATCAGTCTGATGTGAATGCGGACCGGTGGGGTCTTTTAGAGCAAGAATCCGCTGAAAAAAAATGAGAGAGAGTACTTCTGTAGGATGGTGGAGTTGGAGGACGAACGAAGATCAATGAAGCCTTGAATTCATATGAGGAGCTTAGTATCAAAGTTGGACAACTCCATTTTTTTCAGTTTTGAGATTTTTGTCGATTCTTAAGAGGATTTTTATGCTGCATTCGATTTTACAACTGTTTTTCATTAAAATCGGACAGAAAATAGGTAAAATAGCGTTTATTTCAACCGTTCATAATCAAAATATGGACAATTCCAACATAGTTTGGTTTCAAAAAATGACAACTCCATCAGTAGCCAATGAGATGCTTGCATTCATGCAATCTGCTCCCAGCATGCATTGCAAATCCATCATGGCTGAATGTTTATAGTTACTTGTAATAAGTGCATTTGGCGATAATTCTTATTAATAACTAGCTGTTATCCGGCACACTGTGGTTCCGAATGCCGGATTTTGGGACAAAACCTCTAGGTACTTGAATCTTTCTGATTTAGGTATGATTTTTGAAGAATTTATTTTGTGCCGAGTCGAATGAGACCACTACCAATTCTATAGAATAATTATTTTATTAATAAACGGGCTTTATATAACAACAACCGTGAAAAACAGCCGGTATTTAATTTAAAATATTCATACTTTACTGAAGTGGTAGAGCTATGTATCCTTCCAAATGTATTTTCAAGACCTGGGGTGAATAAATAAACAACTAATGTAATACTGGTAACTGTATTCCTCTTCATTTAAATTTTCGTGTATAACAAATAAATATTGACAGTTTCACACTAGATATTAGATAGATCTCATCGTTAATGTTCAGTTATTTGCTATTAAAAACTTTTCAACAACTCTCTCCAGAAAATAATAATGGTTAACTCCTTTTTCATAAAATAATCGCATCGCTAATTGATAACTTTATTTTATTAGCTGTGCACAGGTATGTCTGAGTACGGCGATGAAAATTATAGCACAGCCACTTCAATACATGTAGTTATAGGTAAAACTGTGCGAAGAGGATAGCTAAGTACCACTTTTTTTCTAAACTTAATAAAATAAGGATAATTTAGTTTCATTTCAGTTTTGTCAAACTGTATTTAAATAACATTTTTCATGTAATTTTTAACTATATAATTTTGATTTAATACATTAGATATAATTACATTATATTAAAACACCCTCGAGCATACCAAATTCATATTTGTTTGGTTTAAAAAAAGGATAGGTTCAATTTTCAAATGGCTCCCTTTGGTTTCAAAAACAGACAACTCCATGACTTGGTTTCAAACATGGACAACTCCACTATTTAAAGTGTAATTACGGCCTTAATACTTACATAATTTTGTAGTGCCTTTGAAATAATGTTTCTGAGGCCTATAAGAATAACATATAAAAAAAATCACCATGATACTGACATCAATATAGTAGATATGGTTTTTTGCCTCTCCTGTAAAAAAAGCAAAAGTGGAGTTGTCCAACTTTGATACTAAGCTCCTCATATATTGATTGTACTCAGGCCGAATACCTAGATGATATTATATTCTAATATCATCCTTCATTAGTATATGGAATTACTACACGACCTGTGCAGAGAAAAAATGTCCGACTCACAGGACATGCGTCATAGCGCGTTCTTACCCCTAGTGCCATCGAATAGAAACAGTTATTAGTTTGTTTTGATCATTCGTGAAAAATTACAATATATTTCTCATTTTCGTACCTTGTTTTAACACTTTTGCGACTTTCAAAAAACCCATCCCCTGGACAGGACCTTGGCGGTGGTATACGACCGCACATAATCTTGACTTCCAGGACCGGAGCGGTCGCATACAACTGCTGGGGCCCGTCCACTAAACTTCCTCCAGGGACCGTACGACTGCTAGAATGCATGTTTGACTGTCACTATGGACTCTCTCACAAGTGTACTGTGCTTTGGTTGGCTTTTTTTCTCCCCCCCCCCTTTTTAATAAATAATAAATTATTACTATATTTTGTACACTTACCATCAGAAACTTCTTTTCTATAAAAACGGAGCATTAGAAAAGATCGTCGTCCGGACGTCCGAGGGTTGGCTCTTTCTTGATATGTTCACGAACTAACTCTTCTTTGAATTTACTAATGGAAATTGTATATCGCATTAGGCTGTTATATTACAACCGCTGCGATCGATAACGTGTTACTCAAAAATTTACTACTGTTCTTCAGTCTTTCCCCTCCCCCGAAATATCCTTATTCATTTGAGATAATAAGTAAACGTACAAGTCCCTTACATTATTCTTCGATAGTTAACCTAAGACAAACTCGCTAGTCGTAGCGAGACCCGGAACGCCACCTCTACACAAGATCACGAAGCGAGGAGCTATCGAGTGAAGCACGCGATCCGTTGGTCTGCAGTAAAGAAATCGCCGAGATCCCTTTGCAGTCACGACTTACAAGAGCAGCGGGACAATTGGGCCGTTTTTCCTTTAGACTTCTCTCGGCGAGTCGGCGATCTAAACCCACTCGAAGAGTAATTAATTCCTCACGCCTCACTAAGATATTCAGTCCAATACTTTTGACCCAAAATATCAACATATCCAAAAAATGCTTCCAAGACTTAGTTTTAATTAACTACATGAGTATCTAAAGAGAATGATGTGTTGTCAAAATAAACTACACCAGTCCATTAAAAGGAGGGGTTTACCCCGGAACCAAATTAATAATTTTTCCGTACCCGTTAATATTTGTATTTCCTTGCAACGGAACTCACTAGACAAGATGCCTCGCCAATGAAGAACGTGTGTTGTAAATATTAAACCGAAATTGGTTCATTAATAGTTGGGGTTAACTGCGGAAAAAATTAAATAAATTTAATAATTGATCCAGCTTTTCATTACAATTATTTATTTATTTAAATTTTAACGTTCATTATAATTAACTCAGAATTTTAGGACGGGTTTTCTACAGGTCAACACCCTTTTCTAAAGAGAAGCCACCATCCTTAGTGGGGATCGCACCCACGAATCATTACAATTAAAAAAGACCAAATCTATTCCTTTTTATTATTTATGTAGGTTATTTTAAGCAAATTATTCAGGAATGCAGCTACCACCTTTTACTTATGGTTTAAATTTTTAGTTGCCTTTTGCATGACCCTACTTGTATATTAAAGCAAATCGCACTTCTAGCGGATTCCTTATAAAAATCAAATAAATATCCTGCATGTCTTCCCCTCTGGCACACTTGAAATAATAAGAAAACGAGTTGGAGCAGAACAACACGACTTTACTTTTATTTCTTCTAAACCATAACTCTCCTTAGAATAAACAGAAGTTATATGTATATTTCTTCATATATATGTACTTTGTTGTGATACGGATTGTAGTTGGTGTGATTCGGCTAAAAGAAAACATCAGAAAAATCTATATCTTGAACGTGCTCTTTGGCAGCTTTATTCTGAAATGAATGAATAGGCTACATAACCTGCTAGTTTTAGCCTTTCTCTGTCCTCTAGGCATTCGTTGCTGAAGAAGGCAGTCAAGGAGCCTGCCGAATTGTTCAAGATAAAAATTATTCTGAAAATCTGATGTTTTCTTTTAGCGAATCCTAGCCATTCCTCAACTTCATAAGAGGCGTTGCGGATATGAAGGGCGAACTCAACAAACAGGATTGTTCAGGAAAATGAGTTTGATTTTTTTTTTTTTTTTTTTTCTTTTTTTTTTTTTTTTTTTTAGGGAAACGTAACTAGAGTATATTCAAAACATTTTTACGTTGTGGGATGTTGAATTCACCCTTATTATTCGCAACGCCTCATATGTGCATTAGTTCAGGTGCCCTAGGTAACTTCATACAGTAAAGGCTCGGGCACACAGGAAGCGATCTGTATCGCGACGGGCAGCGATCCAACGATCGTCGTGGCGGTCAGCGATAAGGGGACATGACATGGGACGCGATACCCTTGTGAGCAATACTGTTCTTAATTTAAATAAAGCATATACATTCGACTAGCTAGAATACTATGAACTATGAATACAATCAACTAGATAGAATATACGTATTTTTTTTATAACAACATAACCTCAAAACATATGATTTTCAACGAATAAATCAGTTTCTTCACCTTAACTGACCTCGCGATAAATCTGTAATTTTTTACAACTGTATCGCCCTGCAAAGCGGTGAAGACTAGCTCGCCGCGACAGATCGTCCTCTGTGTGACGAGGTTGATGGTTTACTTTGTAATACAAGTAGATCGCTTGCCACCCTCGGTCAGATCGCGTTCTGTGTGCCCTAGCCTTATGATATGGTAGTCCTTTCTTACCTTCTAATTCTATGATGTAAAAGCTACCTTGAAGGCTCGTCCCCTCTAGTAGAGTTGATTTTCTATCTTTGTTTTCTTGTCAAGCCGACAGGATTAATGCCTACCTAACGAAGTTCTTTCTGGCACTGTAACTCCGTGGTAATACTCTGTCTGAGCTATATCCGTCCGAACCTTATTTCCATTCATACATCACTAGTCTTGGTCTTACTCTTCATCCTGGGGTCTTATTGTTCTCTGCTTAGGCTATTCGTAATGTTCTTTGTCTAATTTGGGACTGTTTCTTTGGTACTCAGGTTTTTCTTTAGTTTCCGTTACTATAATATCTATGCCCCAAATGAGCATTGGAGGACCTTTTGAGGGTCGATTCAGCGCTTTTCTAGTTTCAGAAAAAAAGCGATGAAGGGATCATTTTTTTATAAATGTTGTTCCAAATACATTGTTTGATGCCATTCAACCCAAACTAATCAACCAGTTTCAACTAATCGATCTGAATTGATCTTTTAAAAGATCGGTCTTTTTAACACTCGATATTTTGAATCCACCAACAACCAGTACACTTCGGGGATGGAAGCTTTAATACAGAAAGAAAAACAGAATCCCAGCGACGATTTTTTAAAGGAAATACATACATAGCTTTTCTTTTTATTAAGCCCGCACACAAATATCTTTTAAAATTTATTGACCAAGAAAATCCGCACATTGAAACATGTTTCTTTTTTTTCAGAATTCAGCGCACTTAACGGTTTGGGTGAATAGTCTTCCATATATTTATTTTCCATTCTATCTTTTTTATGGATATTATGAAATGGGAAATCTATTAAATCCACTTTAAATCCCAAGGTGACATCATTAACACTAGATTTACCAGATCAGTCATTTTGACTGGTCCTGCAATTTCAATTCAAAATTCCTACTACATATAACATTTGCTTTCCTAAATGATGTTATGACTTTTGTAGCTAT
Organism: Gonocerus acuteangulatus; assembly: GCA_946811695.1. Lineage (NCBI taxonomy): Eukaryota > Metazoa > Arthropoda > Insecta > Hemiptera > Coreidae > Gonocerus > Gonocerus acuteangulatus. Next base: position 50,515,300 of record OX328130.1, read on the forward strand.
AAATAGAGAATCCATTTAATGAACTTAATGTTACTTTATATATATTAGTAACGAATATATTTGTTGTTATTGACATTTTTACTAGTACCAGGTCTAATAAATCTAGTATTAACCATATTCGGGAAAAGTGAAAACATCAAGAATATTGGTTTCGGGTACTCTGCTCAGAATTGAGTTGACATTTTTTTATTTGACGTAGAGACATTATTAAAAATAATTACTATATTAACAATCTTGAGTGCATAATTTTGGATGGCTAGTATATTTTCATATATATCTCGGGAACGGTTGAGAAATCGAGGTAAGCAGAATGTTCCCGTTCAAAACCTTACAAATATTCTACTTGCGTGAATAATCGGAGAAAAAGGTTTGCGAAGAGCGATATTTTTAATATAAAAGTTCTAAGTCTCAAACCAAATTAGGTATAAATATTTTATGAAAACACGCTAAGATGACGTAGTTCTACCATAATGTTCTCCATTAGTCCCCTAAGCACAGAGCAGGCCACTTCCTATCCCTTTATGTCTAGTCCCTGAGTAGTTAACATTGTGTCACAAAAAAACTCAAATAAAAAACAAAGCTAACAAAAAATGACTCACAAAAAGAAAAAGACTAATGGACAAGACAAAAAGGCACACCATAGAGGAGGTGATAAGGACGTAGAAATGGATAGTATTTGACAGAAGATATCTTACTGACGAAGACAGCCGTCATCAAGGGCACAAGGCAAGAAATAGGACAACCCCAATATCAATCAATATCCTTTATTGATATCATACTTATCATCAAGTCTGGATATAATAATAAAAATATTATGGCAAAGTCCGTTCGCAGGTGCTTCACTCCCCCAACTAAGCACATTCCTCAGCAATACAAAAACAAACTTTTAGATTTTGGGTGCGTGCGCTTGTTTGTGTGTAATCCCAAAACACTTTTGGACTTCTGTTTATTTTTAATAAATGATTAAATAATTTGTTAACCAGCAAAATAGGTGCTTTTGGGAAGGGGGTCTACTCTGAAACAAAATTATTAATATGCTCTTACCGGCCGTAAATTTCTCTCCTCTGCAACGTACATAGGTAGGTTTTACCCTATCGGCTTGTTTTATTTACAATCCTTAAACGGCATCATTGAGCATCATGTATCATCCTTTTGTTACTCACAAACCCCACTAATGGAGCATTGTTAACTCCTATCCTCTTACATCTTACCAAAAAAAGTGTTTCTACAAATCGAGAATGGTAATGTTGTCATCGACAACCTTATATGGTGTGAACATCCTACTAACAGGCTGAATCATAGCACGAAAAGGTTATGACTCCGCTGTGCCTTATTTGGATGTTTATAACAAAAAATATGAAGGATTTACTGAGTTATTTCTTTTCCATTGATATTATACAGGGTGTATCGCAAGTAAATGACAAGGGGGTAAAACTAGACAAAAAATGTAGGTAAATGCTGGAAACTCCATGTTTCTATCTGTTTCTTTTATGCTGCTCTAAAAATTATTTTGAAAAAACCCGTGTTTCTGTAGAAAACCAAAACAAAACAATATTCTCTGCTTGAACACATTATTTTTCAACGTTACAAAACTTTGTGGACTTCGTCCGCGTGGATAGTGACTTAGGGCAGCATTTTTTAATGTATCTTTTGGTTTAATTTGGATTATAAACACCATCGTTTGGGTATTTTAAAAAAAAATCTACTTTAGAGTAATGCTTCTCTATACACGATATTAGAAGTATAGCCATCAAGCATACAGGCTGCTAGGATTGCTAAAATGTGACAGAGCCACTAACCTGACCCCTTAGGGATTATTAAACTCTGATGTGTATTGAGTTTGTGACAGACAGCAGACAAACATTCTAAAAGTCATTGTTTTGGATACTATTGCGTTGATTATGGCTCCCAATTGTATTTTTTCCCATATGTCTTCCATGTACAGACCGCGATCCGTTAGAATTTTATTGTGTGTATAGATTTCTTTGGTTCAACCTCAATTCCTTCGGAATGTCCTGAATGATTCCTTTCCTTGAGTATCTTTATGGCGATTAATAACTCAAGTTATTAAACAGATCAAATTAAAAAACAATCATAACACTACTTCATTAACTATTTACGAGAGTTCTTTAAATAATACATGTTTCCAGATGAAAAAATTAACATAATCTCATTCATATCCTCAGGTTCGACTTGCCGAGAACTATCATGACGTCGTCCTTAAGAAATTAGTACTTGCCGAGCTTATTAAAGACCTAGAAAAGAAAAGGATAAAAAGACAAACATAAAAAGAGGAATTTAATGAACATTCCACACTTAACTACCAGACAGATAGTTAAGACAAGTAATTAATTTCGACTTGCCAAAACAAAAAAGAAAACCATTCTGCGGCTCATCTAGTCGACCAACAAGGATTCGATATTCTCATTGCCTCATTAACTTTTTTCTAATTTGAGGATTATAATAACTCTATTAGATTTCTTCTGATTTTCCTACTGGATTGCTGTTCAATAATTGGACTTAAAAATGAAAAATAATTGATGAAATTAGTATGAAGAAACTAATCATATTTCCTAGCACCTTAAACGTTTTTCACATTTAAGAACTGTTTTTTAGCAATACAATGCTCAGCAATAAATATAAAGGAGATTAGAGTAAAACGCAGCATGTCTGGTTGATAAGCATAATCATTTGTGCGCGCAGGAAATATGAAGTGTATATATAAAATATTTAAGAGATTGTGACAATAATATAATACCTACAAAATATAAATTAAATCAGTCACAAAAAATTACACTAGTAACGAAAAAAATCCTAATATGTATCAGGCCTAAAAAAGAAACCGTAGCGTGTACTGGATACCTGCCCACAAAGAGCTCGGGAAAAGTGTACCACGCACAGAAATGCAGAAAAATTAATAATATGTACCGTACAAAAAATAACTAACAAAGACTAAATTTACAAAACAAACAATATACCAACATCCTAATTACAGATGACCCCAGACAATATACCAACATCCTAACTATAGATGACCCCAGACAATTGACATTAAACCACGGAAAACTAACATTGCAGTGGATTAACAGTTCAAGAGTTAGAAGGATAAGGTGGGCGTAATCGAACACCCGGCTGGATCTGAGATATTTTAGGAAACTTTTTGAGTCAATAACAGATCTGCTTCTCTTGCTGAGCTAGGAGGGTGCGGAAGTAAACGAAGGGTTCCTTTCCGGGACGTCCAGACTCGTTAGCAAGAGATGCGATTTTTGTGATCAGCAAATAATATTCCCTAAAATATCTGGAAACCAGCCGGAAGTTCGATGATGGCCTCTTTTTCCTGCTAGCTCTTGGACTAGAATGTCCATCACTTGTGTTTACATTTATCATGAAAGATCAATACAAAATACTAACTGATTATAGTTTTAGCTTTTCTTCTAGGCTCTCGGCCTAGAAACGAAAACGCGCTAAGATGATGCAGTTCCTGCTTGTCGGACATTTTCATTCATTCATTTTGATATTTATCTAATCTCCCTCATACCGACTTTCCAATCGAACATTTGTTGTATGACTGGGTCTCTCTCTCTAAAATGTCTGCTTGCGTGATATCTTGTCATACTTTTGTCTTACTTTGATGATCATTATTTCCCCGATTTGTTTTGTTAGTCTCGAAGTATCCGTTAATTTGACGTGCCCGCGTTATATTAATGGATTCAGAAATGAAGTCTTCTATTCCCTTTTTACTTTGACGTCTATAAGTTTGTTCATCAATACTAATTGCGCCTCATATTTTTCTAATAATAAAATTATTATTCTAATATAATTGTGACGAGTTTAGTATAAAAAACATAATCTATGCTGATTGGAGCATTGACAAAAAAGAATTAACATACACACTTTCTAAGCTTTTGCAATGCCACCTTTCACAAAGCACTCTGCAATCATAAATCTTCTTTAGTTTTATTTTATTAAGTCGTCTTCATTACATATCTCCGCCCGGATTGGTCACGCATTACGGGCATAAAGTGGTCTCTTAAATCGCTCATGAGAAACAAAGTAATACACCGTGAAGGAGAGCAATGGCCGTAAAATATAATATATTATATTATAATTCGTCCATATTTTTCATAGTAAGATATATTATATTATATTTTGTATATATATATTATATTATATTTTTATAAGATTATATAAAGATATATTATATTATATTTTTTGTCATATTATATCAGTAACATCATTCACTTGAAAAATATGAGGACAAAGCCAAGTGTCCTTATATTGTTATAAAAATATCCTGACGATATTCGTATTTTGTCATCTAAATTGTAATTTCCAAATAGAAGTTCATTAAGTTTTTTATATTAATTTTTTTTATTTTATTCTTTGCGTTGGCTGTCTCTAAGCAAACATCATTACACAATACTGACATATTGAATGTAGCTACCGTCTATCAATCTTAGATTGCCAATAAAATATATTAAAAAAATCAAACAACTTTGGAAAATCAAAGCCTCTCAAGAGTTGAAAAAAAATCAATGAAACTTCTAGGGCCATTTTAAAAATGTGTCACAATATTATTGATGTGTATAAAAAAAACGCCATCTACTTGTTAAATGATTTTTCTTACAAGCCATTTAGATATGGAAATACCTCCGTTAAAAAAAATAAAGAAAATATTTATTTACATTAAGAAGTATAATATATTAAAGAGCTAGTGAAAATACCTTAAGTGAAGTTGTATCATGTTATCTTATCCTTCTTCAGTTCTTTAATGGAATTTGAAAGAAGAACTTAAAAGTACTTATCAGACATTGAGATTATCCGCCTCAAAAGACAGAGAACATTTGTTACTTTACAAAGAGTTGTATCTGAAGGGCATTAATACTGAGTCAAGTCATAATTTATTTCATTATTTAGTGATAATAACTTACTGATAAATAAAAATCAGTCTTAATATCTGATCCTATTTACTAAGACAAATTGAGGAGATTAAGCCAGAAATTAATATTTCTCATATAATTTAATTTGAGAAACGTCCGTTACGCAGGAGCTGCGCAAAATGTGCACATTTCTCTGCAATGCAACCTACACAATAAATATAAAATTGTTCATCTTTTATAGGTTTCCATAAATATTACACGCTATTATTTAATATATATATATATATATATATATATATATATATATATATATATATATATATATACAGGGTGTCCCGAAAATGTCTAGTCATATTGAGGGAGGTGATAGAGGACCCTTAGGTTAACAAAAAATGTTATGTGACGATTTTCTGAATTCTAACACATAACGGAGAAACGTCATTTTATTGTTTGTTTTGAGACAACCGTGGTTTTTAGAACAATAATCGTTGTAGCTCCCAGGTGGTTCTACTAGATACTATCTTTACTGACCAACTTACCCCCGACTTACGTCTTATAGTAAATTTACTCAGCTTTCGATTGGTTTCACTTCCATTCTAGTAGAATCACCTGGGACGGAGCTACAACGATTATTCTTCTAAAAACCACATTTGTCTCAAAAAAAATAATAAAACGACGTTTTCTCCCTTATGTGTGAGAATTCGCAAAATCGCCACAATGAACTCAGGACATGAGGTTCAAATTCTTTCGTCTCAGTACCTCTTTAGATTCTTTCTAATTGTTTTGACTTAATAAATGACGGATTCCGATGGTTGACAAACATGACGTTTAAAATCACACACATACATATATATATATATATATATATATATGTATATATATACCCAATTAATAAGTACTTCATTTCAACATAAATTTTAGCTTTGTTGAAAGAAATTCAAAATTTTGGTCACCAGTTACACGTTTTCATTTTTGGGCGCAGGTAAATCCCTATTTCTGGTGGAAATCTTATTTTCGACCAAGAGGAAAATTCCCCTTGGCCATGTTATGATTCCTCTCCGTACTGAAAAAATCTCTCATTTTATATTTTCTTTGGGTTATTTTATTAAATTTGTTCAAACATATTTGTTCGATTGAATAATTCGCCAAGCCGAGAATAGAATGAAATATGTTTCGGATTCTTATCATGCTCATATTTGAATGCAAAGTTGAGTCACAGTAATTACGTCATTCAATTCTCTTATAGTTTTAGGAATATATCCTCTCTTCGTTTTATTTGTAAGATAATACAGTTTTATTGTTTTATTACCACTTGTTATATCTCTCCCTCGCTCTATCTCTCATATGCTCCTTGTACAAACTGTGTTTTGAAAAGACCTGAGTTTAGTTGTTTAAAGTTTTTCCCTCCGTGTGTTCATGGTCTACAGCTGGGACAGGAAACTCCACGTTAGTCAGGTTTGTTACGGTGACGAGAGGTCGTCTCGGTGAAACAGTTTCCTCTTCAAACCGCGCACCACCCGGCTTCACCATATATGTGAAATAAACAAAAACGTCCCACTTGTGATCTTTTACTTCATGCTTATGTCTGGAGTTATTTGGAAAGCCTAGAATAAAACTCTTCAACATGTTTTGCCTTGAATAGAACGAAATAAAAACTTCCCGCACATTTTTCAAGAACAGAGGCGGTCCTTAATGAATTTATCGTCGTCCGGCATACGAAATAAGCATGTCTCCTACCAATAATGCGAGATTAAACACAATTAGAAGCTTAATAGATAAGAGAAATGTATCGTCTTATCAGGGACTTATAATAATGTGTCTTATCAGGGACTTAAAGATAGGTTTCTACTTGCAGATATAAGCGGTCGCCTACTTGTTAGACCAGCCTTGAACCCATTTCCTTGCCAATTGACTTGGGAATCGTCCAGCTATCTCCTGGCTGCTACCAGTCCGTTCGGCTCTCCTTGATAATATGCAACAGGCTTTGCACTGCATATTACTACAAGCTGGCCATTTTTATATATATATATACGGGTTGGCCTAGGGACGGCCAGAAAGGCCGAATCCAACCCATGAACGAAGACACCAGAAAATAAAAATCTTTATTCAAATCTTTGCTTGGGATTTGAACTCAAGCATATTAGTGGTTAGCTTTACCACTGAGCTAACCTCGCCCCCATATAAATAATTATTCCCTAGAATTATTAATTTTTAGTCACATCTGGTAGTTCAATAATAGATTTTTCTGACACAAGTCTCATAAGACAAAAAGTGTTACACGCATTGGCTTCAGAGCAAGAGGGAAATTATAGACAGATTGTAAGGACCGTTGTACAAAATCGTTAATATTAATCGAGTTATAAGACTCTGAATATTAACCTTAAATTTATAACTTCATGTTTTATGCTTATACAGTTTCTGTTTATGAATAATATCGTTCCTCCAGTAATAACATTATTCTTGTATGATTCAAAGTAAGTGCATATTAAAATTAGTTGAACCCATTTTGACGCGAAATTCGATATATATTTAGAATAATAGAGAAAATAATTAATTTCGGCCTTGGTATTAAACATCTAGAGAGATCCTAAATCAACAGGTAAGTCATAATGGATAGTAGAGGTGAGACATTGAACCTTGGCAAGAGCTGGTGGTAGTTTCGTTTTACAAGCTCACAAGGAGTTGCTTGAACCGCAGTTCCGTTTCGTGATCCTAAAACAATGCCGTTCCCATCACACGACTCGGCCTGATATGTTGTAGTCGAATTCGGGGACATTTTTAATTACAGGAATCCCGAAGTGGCTTGCCTTGAGACGTCCGTTAACAGGACGGCTTATTAAGTTAAAATATTTTGGTTTCATAAACAAATTAATTATTTTAATTCACTCTTGCTTTTTAAGGCATTTTATCTCTCGATATGGAAAAAAGTTGGCAATGGAATTTACCGAGGAAACGAACATAAGGTCGGTTATTTCAGTTCATTTTGTCTGCTGCATAAGGTCAGGATCAGAAATTTCCTCTGCTCAGAATTGGACGCACAGAGAAACCCACCACAGGACTTAAAAAAATCAACTTGTGGTATATGCAATAGATACACTAAAGCACTTTCTTACTGAACGCAGTAAACAAAATGAACTAAATATCCTGACCTTATGTTAGTTTCCTTGGTAAATTCCATTGCCAGCTTATTTCCATATTGACTTCAATATCCCCTTTATCCAATCCCTGGCCCAAAATTACTGGAAATATGTATATCATATTGTTGTGATTATCAATAAAGGTTTAAAAAAAAAAAATAATATCCAACATGACATGAACGAATTGTTGAAAGACAGCAGCTACAGAAGACAGAAGTACATAAACAAAACTTCTCCCTTTAAAGGACACTAAACTAGAGAATTTCATTTGAAGATACCTGCTAAATAACTAGGTAGGAGTTCAGGCGTATTACAGATATTTTCATGGGATTTAACGAATCAAATTTTCACAATGCTTGTTCATTACCTTGCAGGTACCATGGTACCATATATAAATATATATATAAATTATTGAAGATGGTTCTTTGGCTACCTTTGTTTAAAGTCTATATCCATCATTCTGTTATCTTCGTCTCTGAAATAATAAAAATTAGCTCAAAACCGTGAATCAACTTAAACAAGTTAATAAAAGAAAATAAATTGACCGCTAGAAATCCATGAATTTTAAAATTCTTAAAGGAATGTCTACTAAAATAATATTTACAAGCCAACATTTTACAAAAATAAAAATATCGTCTATATATCAATCTAAAAGAGTTAAATATTTAAGAAATGAACTGTAAGAGGATGTTGGCTGTTTACCTGGGGAGAAAATCAAGATTGGATTCAGTCCAAATGATTACTCACGTTTGCTCATTTCCTATTTCTATTCCCAATAGAAGATTTTATTTAGGACTTTTATAGTTTTGCAAAGATAATGTTTATGCAGCAACTAAATAAAAAAAAATTATTACTTCTCGACGTAAAATTAAGAAATATTGAAAAGTCATTCTAAGCTCATTGGTCATTCTGCCGTAATTCCTCGTATATTTGTCTGTTATCAGGTTTCAAATGACTTTTCTGCGTTATTAGGCCAACTTGGTGTAGTAATTTCACTTCCATTTTCTAAAATATTTATTTTCAGTACTCTGTCGGAAGATTATAAAGATCCTTTTAGCGCGCTTCCTCCCTCCCTCCAAGGGAGGACATCCGCTTATGAGCTCGTCCTCATGACGCATTCTGGGAGTGCCGACTATACAAAACCCGTAGATCACGAAAATAACGGTGGTTAAAATTGGTTTTGGATTTATTGGATTGGATTTTTGGATATATTCTTATATATCTAAAAACCGGTTGGGAAATCGAAATAAATCTAAAGGATCTATTAAATTTCACACAAAACAGTTCCTAAGCAAATTTTGAAAAGGGAGTAATTTGCACTTAGGATAGTGCTGTGGTGCCTCATTCATTGTGGCGCCTATAATGTTGCTTCTGTTTTCGATTTCATTTCACATGTGTTAACATTTTTACGAAAGATTAAGACATAACATTAACCGTTTCTATCCTTAGCTTCCCAAATGGCTCTTGGGCTATAAGAAAAAAATCTAGGCTAAGATGACGCACGTCGGGCTATTGTATTAGTTCTGTTTATCTCTTTTAGTCAGAGATGTCCTACTGTCGGCTAGATTAACCTTTGGAACAATCTTTTCCATACAATTCCTAGTATCCAGCATTGAGTCATTCCTTCGGTAGCCCCGAACATAAGCCTCCAGCTACTCCCAGACGGTGTTTGTGTACCACTGTAACCTCTCCTAGGGCGTGTGTTGGTCTCCGGGTTAAAACAAAGCCGAACACTGTCCAGGCACACAGGACCAGGGCCGTTCACTCGTAGATCACTATCTCTGGCTCCTCCTTACAGGCCGCTGAGCAGAGCGCCAAACTAAATAGTCGCTACGGATCATATTTCCATAGACTATTAATGGACGATGTAGAAGAACAATGGCCTAACACCGCCCTTGAGGAACGCAGGATTATTACTCAATGGATAAGCATAACAAATTGTCTTTCCGTTAATAATACCTTATCAATTCATACCGTCGACGCAAATGCAAAGTATAGAATGTCGAAATTGGTTGGTCCCTTATAGATGACTTTATATATATTTTATGCACATTCGTTAGTTTGATTTTCTGTAATTGATAATTATTTTTCTTTAATTTTCGAATTTAATTCTTTAATTCGAGTTTGCCACAACGTTCATCAGTCCAACAGCAATCAGAAATATTGTAAATGAAAAATGCGTTTTTTCACATTCGATATTTTGCATTTTTATCGACGACATTTACCTAAAAAAAATAATGTTTTGTCTGAATTTTCTAAGGTACAAGTTTTTAGTTATGAATAATTCAATGATAAAAGTTAGAAATATTTTGTTTACTATCTCCTTACAAAATTATATTTTGTTTTTGGGATTCCCACGCAGGGTTGAGATTGAGTTCCATCATGTATGGGACCTATGAAAAATGAAAAATTCGTTGGGGATTTTCGGATATATTCATATACATCTTGAAACCGGTTGGGAAACCGTAGTAAATGTAAGATATATAGTCGAAAGCTTATTAAATTGTAAAATATCTGTAAAATTATATCATATCTAAAAATCTATGATCCATCTTTGTATACAGGGGCGCATACAGGAAATAACTTCGGGAGGGGCTGGGACCACCGGAGGGTTTGGGAGGTATGGTATACGCGCTCCAAGATGGAGAGGGTGGAAATTTGAAATATGGTAGGGTAAATGTTGAAGACATTCTTTGTTTTTATTGGCGTTTTTTACACAAAAAATGTTTTTACCAAATCGGTAAAATGAACTTATAACATTTTATTTTTAAGTGAATAATTTGTCATTTTTGTTCCATTTTTACACCAAAAATAATAGCAGATTTAAAATCAGCTCCCCAAGAAACCCTAATATACTGAATATCATTGAAAACAAAAAATAATTATTTTTCCTAGTCTGGAAGAGACTAATCATTTGTAAGCGAAAAGGTAATGTAACGTTTTGAAATTCAATATCTCCCCTTGAGATTGAGGTAAATATTCTTTGAAATCTGGCCGGATTCTTGAATCTTTAACAAAATCTTGAGGGTCCCCCCTTAGCAAAATTTAAAATAATTTTTTTTATATTTTTGTAATATTCCCAAAATTAGAATTTAGGGGGTTTTCAATGTGCTACACACAAATCTGACTGAAATTGTGTCATAATCGATAACTTTTTAAATGTAGGTTTATGGAATATTTGGGCATAATAATGACTTCTACAGAGTCGAGTATGTAAAACAATTTTTTATTTAAAAACGGATGTCAGATTCGTTTTTAGCACATTGAAAAACCCCTAAATTCTAATTTTGGGAATATTACACAAATATAAAAAAATGTATTTTAAATTTCGCTGAGAGGGGACCCTTAAAATGTTGTTAAAGATTCAAGAATCCGGCCATATTTCAAAGAATATTTAACCGATCCAGACCAAACTTGGAGGGTCAATAAAGGCTCTAATGTAACACATTTCCGCCCAATCGGGGTGTTTCTACGTGTTCTGGAATTGACGTTATATGCAAAAAAGTTTACATTCTATTTTTACAAATGATTAGTCTCTTCCAGACTAGGAAAAATCATTATTTTTTGTTTTCAATGATATTCAATATATTAGGGTTTCTTGGGGTATAAAATGTATAATACTAGTTTACCTGAAAACGATAGCATATTTTTGAATATATTTGAGGAAATATAAATTATTTTTTAACGATAATATTTTTCTTTTAATCTACTCTATAAAGCAAATGAATTGGCGAAAGAATCATGTTGATATCATTTTCTAAACTCGATATAAAAAATAAAGCACTTTCAACCTATTTTATTTTATTTCTCGGCTCCTAAGGCGCATTGGACGGAACGCTCGGACAAATGTCGACTATTTTTCGATGTAGAATCACCAGAAAAAAATAGGTCCAAATCGGTGACCCCATCGCTGTATACTCCCCTTGTAAGTGATCTTATTTAATTCATTGTTGAGGTTTTTATGAAACAATTTTACCCATTAAATCAAAATTTCAGGGGGAGGGGCTAAAGCCCCCTCATCGCCGTTTATATAAGCCCATGATGTATAATGCTACCATATTTAAAGCACTTATCGCCAAAGTCACGAAGAGTTTAAATAAAATGAAAAATAAAAAGAATAATATTTTTAGCTGAAGAAGTCTTCAAAGATCTGTTTGTTACTTAGCCGGAACCCAACTATTCCTTTGACTACTTGAATCTAATTTATCCCGCTTCACAGAAAACACTCTTTGCTTTGTAAATTTTAATGTCTCGACGAATGTGCATTTATGCAATCCGACCTTCGAGAACGCGAGTGCAATCTTTAAGATCTTCGAATAGTGCATGACGAAACGACTAAAAATAGTAAAAAGCCTGCAAGCGATCGTTTTAATGCAACCATCTGCTACTTGCATGCAGGTTTACAGCTGTCCACTGCAATCTGTGTCAAGGAGAAACCCTAGTGGCCTTCTCTCGAGAGAGCTCATTGGGTAATAAGTAATTTTCCTAACTAATATATAGCAGATGGTTCATTATTTGGACTTCCTGAAATGTGAAATTTGTATTGATAGTGTTAATATGTTAGGAAATATTACTGGACGCGTTGATTTGGAGTAAATTATATAAACGTCGGTGTCGCAGGAGCTGCATTACTAAGCACATTCTTCGGCAAGGTGGTTGTTAGCTTTGGCCGCATTCCTAAGGAAGTCGCTAAAATTAACCTCTACAGATACAAAAAAAACATAAATAGTTAGGGTTTTTCTGGGAAATTCTGAGGAAGTCGGCAGAATGTTTGTCGAAACGACGGTTAATACCAAGTCGACTTGATCATATCTAGAAGACCTTATAACTTTAAATAGCTTGGACCGTCAATGTCTACGAGAATTCATCAATCTATGCTCATGGGACGACTTACCAATAATAAGTGCAGTGCGTTAGTTTATTTATTTTTCATTGAAATTGATTAGATAATATCCCGTCTAGAGCGGAGGAAGTGCTTGGAGCATTCCGAGACCTCGCTACCCAAATCCTTGCTGCGGTCCTCAAGGCCACGGAGGGAATCTAAACCGGAAGGAAATAGATAAGAACTATCTTCGCTACTTGCTGCAGTCACATTGGGAATGTTTATTTATAACTTCAAGTACAATTTTTTGACCACTTTATTTAACAAGTTGCCCTACATGTTTCATGGCCTCCATGCCACCTCTTTAGGAACCATTATAATATCAACTTTTTTTACATCCACGCGTAGGGCAAGTTGTCAAATAAAGTGGTACAAAAAAGGAAAACGAGTAGTTCTATTATTTTGATGACCTAAACCACTAAAATGAAAACAAATGTATACTTGATCGGTTAAAAAAAAATATATATATTTGCATACTGGCAGATTTGAACATTTTTGCGACCTAGGTGTTCTGAAAACTTTAATCGCCGAAGTTCTTTCTCATATTTTCATATTAAAGCCACTATTTGTTATATTTAATCGGGATTTCGCTAAGAAATTTTGGTATTTTAGGTTTAAGGCCTGCCGACTTTTTTTTTATATAATAACTTAGCAAATATGTTAACAATGCCCAATATATCATATTATGATAACTCAGGTATTGCTATTTTAGTGATATTGGTACGTGATAGGTTATTTTGTATTATCTTTCTGTGAAGACCTTTTTCAGATAATATTGGATACATTTAAAAATTCTAGAGAATAGAACAAGAGTTTTTTTTCCATTAAAAAAATATTTTCCTATTTTTTAAGAACATCTGTACATTTTTTTGTTTAATTGGAAATGTGGGCATTACACGAAAAAGTATTCAACATATGCATTGCTGTATTTTCCATTAAATATAATTTTTGTTACATTGTACTCAATTATATATTTATTTATTTTACGGTGTATCTGCAGCCAGCCATTATTTTCATATTTTATTCAAATTTGTTTTCAAACATTTCAATAATTTTTTCTTCGAACATTGTATTCGACGTTTTATTTATTTGATTGTCATTAGGTCTATTTACACACCTCCTGAAAGAAATGTAAATCGTCACCGATCGTTGCATAAAATTAATAAATAATAATAATATGTATGTTCACACCACGTCGTTTCAGAGTAGTCAATATGTAACAATCTGTATGGATCGGGTTGTTTATTTCACCAATTGAATGGTATTACAATATTTTATTTTGAAATGTTGCACTTCTGATTTGTGCAATTTACATTCCGAAGTGCTGGTTTTTATTTCGATTAGGCAACACTGAATTATATATAATTCAGTAAATTATTGTCTTGATTGTGCATGAGGTGAGAAGCTGCACAATTTCATCTGCCAAAAAGCATTGCAACTAAGTGAACGAATTTGACAAGTACTGGTGTTAGGTTCAAGGTCAATTATACGTTCCTGTAGGCCAACAGTTTTGAGATTGGGGTTTAAATGTCACACTGAAACTATACCGCAATTCATGCTGCCAATGACTGTTATAGTATTTAAAATCACATCAGCTGTTTAGAGAAAAAAGGTCCTTTTAAATATCGTTAGGCAGAACAGCACACCTGACATAACAAGATGAATCAAGGTGTAAAAGGATACGCCCACACCTGAGCTGGCCTTCTTTCGCTGTAAATAAGCCTTCTAAGGCCAAGCGTGGGCACCTAAATGGTCATTCATTTTATTCTCAATGATAGATTCATTTTATTTTTTATATTACGTCACGGATGAACCTGATGAAATTGATCGGATCCAAGCACTGCATAACGTTTAAACCAGATGATGGGGAAGTAGAAACAATTAGAAGCAGATGATGGGGAAATAGACGTGTTTCAACGACTGACCTCTCTTCTTCGGTGCTCTGATTGGCACTGCCTCTCGACAAGGCACTGAAGAATTTAGTTATCAAAACGAATGGATTATACAGGCAGGCTGTATCTATAAATATGATACAAATTTTTAGGTGACCTTGCGTTAGCCAACTCAACTTTTAGTTTGTTTTTGCATTATTCTAAATGAAAATATATCTTGGATGTCCTCTGTTTGACTATGCATGTTTATCGGCATTCAATTGAATCATTTTTATTTATTTATTTTTTATTAATCGCTATCACACATTTGCTATATTAACCATAGATTTTTTACCTAATGATTATAATCAATAATTTCAATCACAAGGTCAAATGTGCCAATTTGGCACATTCCTCACTTTAGCGTGCTCCCTATAGAGATGGAAACCTGCTTATGACGTCATCCCGATTACCCATTAACGATCTGGTGGCGAGAAATGTCGACCTTTATTTAATATAAAGTAGGTGTAGCATGGCACGCCGCACAGTACGGCCAAACGACATTTCGTATTTCAAAAAAGGCTACAGCCCTTAAATCTTAACCGATTTCAATGCATTTTTTTTTGTTTTGTTTTAAATGAAAGATAATAAAATTTAAAAAACTTTGCCTAGCCAGAAAAAATCAGAATGACACATCTTCAAAACGTAAATTAATCTTATTTCAACAATGAGATTAATTTTTTTTTTTTTTTTTTTTTTTTTTTTTTTTTTTTAACGGCGCATCTACATCTTGGCCATTAGCGCCGGAATGAGATTAATTGAAATGATATGATTTTTGAATAATTTTAAACTAGATTTTGATTTTTTTCCATGTCTAATTAAGATTTGAATGTTTAATTTCAACGATATCAGTGCTGATAATAAGTTAGATGAAAAATGAAATATTATTTTATGTTCAATTGTAAAAGTCTTTGAATTATTTACACGTAATTTAATAATCAGGGGATACAAAAAGCATCTACAAAAATCTGACTAGGCAAAGTTGTTTTAAATTTTATTTGTTTTCATTAAAAAAAAAAAAAAAAAAAAAAAAAAAAAAAAAAAAAAAAAAAAAAAAAAAAAAAAAAAAAAAAAAAAAAAAAAAAATCATTGAAATTGGTTAAGATTTAGAGGCTGTAGCCGTTTATGAAACACGAAATGTCGTTTGGCCCCACTGTCAGCCGGGTGCTGGTATTAAATAAAATCACTCTCTCTCAGTTATTAATTATAAGAAGAATATTTTCTAATTACAAAGTAAATTATTACAAAGGCACTGATTCAGGCCTGACTCAGCTCCGGTTCACACACAGTCATCAAATCGAGTCAAAAGTTGTCAATTACCTTACAGAGGCATTAAATAATAAAATTATTTTTGATATTTTACTTCAGGAATATGTAGTGTAATAGTTTAATGAGGCTTTAGGGCAAAAACAGAATTATTATTTTTTACAATTTAGTTTCTTGTTTAGAGTTCGTTTTGCTTATATACGCTTGAATGTAATACAAAGTCAGCGGAGAAAAAATAAATTCGGCCGCAAGGCGGGTACAATCAAATATATATATATATATATATATATATATATATATATATATATATATATATATATATACAGGGTGTCCCGTAAATGTCTAGTCATATTGTGAGGGGTGATAGAGGACCCTTAGGGGAACAAAAAATGTTCTATGACGATTTCCCGAATTCTTGCCCATAAGGGAGAAAACGTCGTTTTATTGTTTTTTCGAGACAAACGTACTTTTTAGAAGAATAATCGTTGTAGCTCCGTCCCAGGTGGTTCTACTAGAAAGAGTGTGAAACCAATCGAAAGCTGAGTAAATTTACTATAAGACTAAATGGGAGTAAACGGAAAAATGAATGAATGTAAGTATGTATATCTTACCAAAAGAAGGCAATTCTAAATTTCCTGACATTTTATTGATATTTATTTCCAGCGTTACTCCTCAATGGGCAGGATCTGAGATTTCCGGGTTTTAGAAAAACTTCCTCATTTAACCAGCTTTCCATTCATGTATCACAACCCTGTGTTATTGAAGTATTTGAACGATTTAAGAACAAAAGTTTTAAAAAAAACATGGATCTGTGAAAAGAAAATTATATTTTTTTCTTCAATTTATTCAAAAAGCTGAAGGGAAATATTTTTTTTATAAATGTTTACATAAATATTAAGTAAATATTTACTTAAAAGAATAAAAAAAAAATACTTCCACGGATATTAAAAAAAATCTTAAAACAGTATGGTAAATAAATAAAATACACATTTATTTTGAATTTATTAATTCAGGTAACTAATACTGGGCCCAGGAGGCGGCCATTAAGGAACCCCAACCATACATTAACCTCAAAAATTACTATTTTTGCCTATATCACGCATTTGAACACATTCTTACAGGACTATGTACATATTATTTATGAGGGATAGAATTTTTAATTACCACAACAAAAACGCATGGGCTCAGAATCCCAGTGAGTTTCACAAGCGTAGCCATCAGTATTAATTTAAGGTAAAGCATTTGTTTTCTAAATATAAGTATCTGTAAAAATGTGTTCAAATGTGTGATCTAGGTAAAAATAATAATTTTTGAGGTTAATGTATGGTTGGGGTTCCTTAATGGCCGCCTCCTGGACCCAGTATTAGTTACCTGAATTAACAAATTCAAAATAAATGTGTATTTTATTTATTTACTGTTTTAGGATTTTTTTTTATATTCGTGGGAGTATTTTTTTTATTGTTTTAAGTAAATATTTACTTAATATTTATGTAAACATTTATAAAAATAAATATTTCCCTTCAGCTTTTTGAATAAATTGAAGAAAAAAATATAATTTTCTTTTCACAGATCCATGTTTTTTTTTAAAACTTTTGTACTTAAACCGTTCAAATACTTCAATAACACAGGATTGTGATACATGACTGGAAAGCTGGTTAAATGAGGAAGTTTTTCTGAAACCCGGAAATCTAAGATCCTGCCCATTGAGGAGTAACGGTGGAAAGAAATATCAATAAAATGTCAGGAAATTTAGAATTGCCTTCTTTTTGTAAGATATACATACTTACATTCATTCATTTTTACGTTTACTCCCAACTAGTCTTATAGTAAATTTACTCAGCTTTCGATTGGTTTCACTTCCTTTCTAGTAGTACTACCTGGGACGGAGCTACAACGATTATGTTTCTAAAAACCACGTTTGTCTCGATAAAACAATAAAACGACGTTTTCTCCCTTATGGGCGAGAATTCGGGAAATCGTCATAGAACATTTTTTGTTCCCCTAAGGGTCCTCTATCACCCCTCTCAATATAACTAGACATTTACGGGACACCCTGTATATATGTATATATCATACATACATATATATATATATATATATATATATATATATATATATATATATATATATATATATATATATATATATGTATGATACTAAGAAATAATACATTTCAATAATTACTAATTATTACGTATTTAAGTGTACGTACAACAGCTGTTTTGACAAGTTTCATTTTTTGTTGTGCCAAGAGTTGCTTTATTCTTTCTGAATAAGCACTTCTTCTGTCATCAGAAAACCTGCTCCTTTTTATTTTTTTATTTCCTGCTGACCTAATTTCCAACCAAAATGTTTTGTCTGAATCAATCTATATCTGAAATATATGTGTGTTTGATGCCTCCTGCTTTTAAATCTTCGTTTACTGCCACGTTCCATTTAATTATTTCTACTTTTGCCTCACATTGATATTCATAAAAACCGGTAACCCCTACTGCAGACCAATATTTAAATTTGACCCTAGGGTTAGTAAATATAGTTGTGTAATTATGAAACTAGATGATTTAAAATTTGCGAGAAGCTTCTGTAAACCAGGCAAATTATAGCTATAATCTTCTTTTAAATAATTGAGATAGTTTGTTCTAAAATAAATATGAAAACGTTTCTATTTTTGACGCAACTCTTTTGAGATCAACATTTTTCACTGGTGTGATTAAAGTGGACCCATAAAGACATTTGGTATATTTATATAATCAAGGAAACGTTTTTTTTTTACGAGGAAATTATGCGTAACTCATATTATGCATATGGTTTTAAACTTTGAGATGACCTTGCTTGAAGAATAATTCTCATTAAATTTTGTTGTTAAGGAATAGCTTAGGGCCAGGAATTCACAAAACAGTCAGGTTAGGTCCTTATTTGAATCGATCCATGCAAAAAGAGCTTCAGTCCAAAATCAGTAGTTTTGAGAAAACTAGACTGAAGCCCTTTCTACATTGAATAATAAAATTAGAACTAAGTTTCTATTGCAACAATGTATTAGATTGAAGTCCTTTTAACATAGAAATGTGAAGTTATCTTTAGATACAAAGAATTCATCACTCATATTAACGAAAATATTATCGGAACTCATATTGGGAAGAAATGGACTGAAGTTCTTTTTGCATGGATCGATTCATTTAGCAAGCACAAAGAGAGAACTGGTGTTTAATACATATTTCTCAAGCCTAATTTTTAATCTATCAAACGACATTTTATGAAATATTTCAATGAAATTGCCTGCTTCCTTTCCTTCAATAAATTTAATAAAAAAGATAATACATGCTGACAGAAGATCCGAACTAGCCAAGCAGACACTGTAACTCGATCTCTGTTTAAGGTACACTGACCTTTTCTGTCACCACCTCTCAAGCATTATAACATATCAGTATACTGTCAGAATATTCAAAAGATTCATCCATTTTTGGGTTCTTCCCTCAATATTTTTGAGTTCAGACAAGCATTTCGAATCAATTATAGCATATTTCGGAGTAATGTAACCATTGAGGTTGCGCACATGAAAGAATTTTCTTTTATTATCATGATTTAAATCATATGTGGGCATTTCATCTGGCCCGCGAGACATTTTGAAAACCCCAATTAAAAAAAAAAAAACTTTTACACACTGACTCCAAATACGGAAGATCGAGTGATATGGGGTTTGTCGCTTGCTCCTGCGGAATCAAGTGAGCGAGAGAGCCGAGTGTCTCATTGATTTCGTGTCGCTATTTAACTTTCTTAGTTAATAATAATTCAAAATATCAAGATTTAGTTATAATGTTGTATGAATTTTTTTCATTTAATTTTGTTATATTAATAAATTGTAATACAATAACATTGTCGTATTATTTAATGTATGGTATCCATCGCTAAAAATTATGAACACTACTTAAAAATCTGATGTTATTTTGTTTTGAACCATCAACACGTACTTTTACACGCTCTACTAAAGCGTTTAGCGTGTTGCCATGAGACATTATGTTATATTTAATAAAGTTAAATTTAAATTGTTAAATCAATTATTTTTTTAAAAGACCGAGGTAGATATTTTTGTGGTTCGGCCGAGGTTAATAGATCATAATTTTTGATAAATAATGTGATAGATTTTTGCCACCGTTTCGACTTGAGAATCAAGCCTTCATCAGGAGAATAAAACAGAACTGTACCACAGGGGCGTGCAATCATTTCTGTAATTTCGGAGAATGATTTATAATTAAATTAAAAGATTAAAAATTTAAATTACGTTAAAAGAAGTTTTTAAAATTTTGAACGATTATGTTCAACTATCACATAGATAGCTCAGAAGTTCGAACTATTAGTTAGAAATTTAGTTGAAGAATTTTTCTAATATACTGACTGTTGTCAGTAATTGATTAGTGCATCCATGTGTTAAGTCTATGTACAATATGTTATCATTATAGGGAACAAAATATGTTCGACCAAGAAACATTCCCATAACAAAAGAATTGATGAGTTCGTTAAGAAGCAAAATCTTTCCTTTAGGAGGGTGTGTTTACATTGCGGTTTAAATTGTTTTATTGGTGCCCAATATTTAAAAAGACCTATTGGTTATGGTGGCTTACTAGTAGTTCGGACAATTCTAGTAGTTCTAAGTAGTTCGGAACCAAATTATTCATAGGCCTCGATTTTTGTTACATTTTACCGAAACTCACTATAATTAACCGAATGCAAAAGATACAAGTGTATTATCAGAGGAAGTAGAATCGAGACTTTAGAGTGGAACTATAACTATAAAATATATCAAATACAATTTTTTTCAGAAATTTTAGTGTTTTTTTTTTTAATAGTAATCATTACAAAATTAAGTCAATTTACATCAATGAGTTCAAACTGAATTACTTACATCGTTTAAATTCCCATTCCTCTAAAATAAATTAATAAAATATTTGGTAACGTTTTTCCTTAAATTCTTTATTTCAATCTAAATAAAGTCTGAATAGTTCATTGAACTACTGTAATAATGATTAAAGATTTCTGTAATAATTATGCTAAACCCCTCGGTCATATTCTACCGTAAAACTTTAATACTCGTGTAATTCTCATTAAACCTTTCTCGGAATCTCGCTGCAATACTGCCGGAAATTAGATATTAAATTATCAACAGCATTATCATATAAATAGGAAAAACAGTAAATAAGGAAAGGTCGTGGGATAATACCAGAACGACGAAATGCCTGTTTTCTTCCTCTAATGTCTAGGAAAATGAACGAAGAAAGTGAAAAAAAGTGGTTTGTTTTAGTTTCTATCAAAAAGTGGATCAGAGCAAATTTTACAATATTCAAAAATATGCTATACTAGATTAAAATATAAGATTGGCAAGGTTATTTAAACTTACAAACGGAGTCTACAGTAGTGGGGTCATCGATCGGGCCAATTTGTTATTGGTGATTCTGCTTAAAAAAATCTACACTTTGTCCGAGCGTTTCGACCAATGGGCCTTAGAAGCCAAGGAATAAAATAAAATTGGTTGAAAAGGCTTTATTTTATATATCGAGTATGACAAATGATATCAACATGATTCTTTTGCCAATGTATTTGTTTTAGAGAGTAAACTTAAAGAAAAATAAAATCGTTAAACAGTAATTTATATTCATACGTTTACAGTAAATTTTAAATTATGTTTAAGTTTTTATGTAAACCACCATTATTAATTTTTCCACGCCAAAAATAATAGAAGATTAAGAATCAGCACCCCAAGAAACCCAAATTTGGTAAATATCATCGAGAAAAAAAAAATTGTCCACAGTGCATATGAGCGTAACAGCGTTTTTTCGTAGACGAAACATTTACGCGACGCTTTCAATGTCACGTAAATGTGTCGCCTTGAAATAATCAGATTTTAATGTCCTTTGGCTCTTTGAAAAAAATAGAGCTTCTTTTTTCTAACCATATAAACAAACTATTATATTAGCTCAGAAAGTACTTGTAAAATAAAATCAAATTGAAACTTTTTAGCATCTAACCTCGATTCAAATACGGGAGGATTTTTGAATCTTTAATAATATAATACATTTTTTTTTTATGTTCACAAAATTTGAATGTGCTAAAAACAAATCTGACGCCCATTTTGGGATTAAAAATTGATTTATATACTTCTCTCTATAGGAGCCTTTATTCAGCCTAAATAGTCCATACACCTGCCTTTAAAAAGTTTTTCATTATCTCTATCCATTCCTCGAAATTTTTCTCAAGTGTACAATAATTGTATGGTGCTTTACACAGTGTGCAATATACCGGAGTCAGCTTTTTGAATCCACTTTGAGGGCGACAATTTAAGTTGTTTTGAGATAGTTTGAAAAACCTTGAATTTTGGTTTTGGCGCTTAAAACGAAGTAGAGGAAATTTTGGTTATATGGCCTAAAGATATGAAAACTAAGATTTATAAAACTTGGTTTAATTTGGAAAAAAGGCAATATTTTGAAAATTATATTAATAACAGATTATATTAAAAATTTGTTGAAAAATCGCGATAACTGGAGGGCCATTAGGAAGAGAAATACATTTCCTAGAAAATAGTTTCAGGAGTAAATTTCAAAAGAATCAATTTGCTCGATGCAAAAGTTTTCGGAATTGTTGGTTTTTCTCCATGGAAAACGAGATATTAAGAGTTTCGCCTCGACATTAGAAGATCTTTTTCACAAATATTAGGGGCAGAAATTTAAAATTAAACATAAAAATACTTCCAAGGAAGTAAATCCAAATCTATGAAGACAAATGGTACATAAAAACGCAACATTCTGTACAAGTATCCGAGAAGACTGGTGAATCAGGCACGATATTTACAGCGCTCAAGAAGTCGCTCTATATTTCCTGTCCGGCGTCCGGTCACCGTTCTTACGGTGGCTCTCTACAAGCCAAGAGCACTTGTTGAATCCCGGAAGTAGTTGTGTGGACTTGTAAATTATCGCTGTCGTCTGCATAAATCCTCGGTAGGTTGTACTTACGCACTGGGCGAGTATTAACATCTATATAACGGGCACTTCATGGTGGTTCAAGGCTATTTAATATTAGTCATTCCTTTTTGATTTATCACTTCTTACGTTATAAATGCAACGTGGAATTAATGCTACGACGATATTTAACATACTACGTACTTATAGCTTGAACGTTTTTGCCGGTCGAACGCCTGAAAAGCACAAGTTGATACTATCTCCTAATTAAATTTCATCAATAATTAATTATAGCCCTACAGGTGTGTAAGCTATTTCCATATTTATGAGAAATAATGAAGCACATAATTCTTAGTATTGGCATTGTAAGTTGGAAACTAAAGGGCTTATCATGGCTTCATTAAAATCATACATAAATGTTAAGTTGATCATCAAGAAAACAATGATGTCTTTTGATCAAGATGAATTATTTTGAATATTATTATTATTAAATAATTGCACCCCTTCTTTGGTGCCAGTACAACTGTAAGATCTAATGAAATAGCATTGCGATCATAAGTTAATTGCTAGGAAAAAGGCTATAAAATGTCTTTACTATGCTTAAACGCTACCTACTGGTTATTCAGCAGATGTCTCCAAATGTGATTTTACTGTTTTAATCTAATATATTCGTCTGTTGCAGAAGGCCAATTTTATAAAAACACATTTCTTTGTTCTGTACTCTTTTATTAGGCTCTACATGTTTCACGTCGCTGTGACGCCTCTTCAGGAGCACTTAATCTAAATAAAATAAAATATGGTTACAGCCTATCCATTGCCAATGAGATAAAACAAAAATGTAAAGACCTAGGAAGAATCTCCTGGATATATCACGACAAAATCGTAAAAAGCTACAGCCTAATTAAAGATGATATAAAAGAAAGAGAAACCAAATATAACATATATCAAATTGATTTTGCAATGTGTGATAAGGTGTATGTAGGAGAATCGGGACAACTTTTAAAAAAAAGTCCGACTCGCAGGAACTGCGTCATCTTAGCGCGGTTCCGTTCATATCCCTAGTCTAATTTGGAAAGATTAAAATAGAAGCAGTTCTTATTTTGGTTCCACCAGTATTTTTTTTTAAATTAATTATTATAATGGCGTGTCAACCCTTAAGGTCACTAACGCCATTCCTCTGAGTAGTTAAGTCTTGAAAGGTCATGATTTACAATCTTACCTGGAAGGGTCGGCTACATGAGAAACGGACCCGCTAGTGACAAGGTCTTGGAATCTTGGAAATCTATATTTCTAACAATAAATTGTTTTTGTTATTTTACTTAACCAGTTTTATTGTCAAATACATTACCCAACTATAAGCAATTAAAAAATAACAAGGAATACAACAGACAAAAAGAACCATTGGAATAAACGAAATCAATTAATTTAAAGCTTTAAGCACTTATTTCTCCGATTGACATCGCCTAATTAAAACTTTCTTCAGAACCTTTTTTGTTGAGCATTTAGTAAGCTTCCGAATGGTAATCTTCCGCTTCACAAGATTGTCAACGGTTTTCGAGATACTAACGAAATTATACAAAGTTACCAAAACTTTTTTTGTCTGTTAATCAAATATTTTATTCTAACCCTTCCTTTACTCTAAACGTAACAAAAAATTCAACATATTAGTGTTGATGAAATTCGAACATGCAGAAAATGTTTTAACTGTATCCCATAATTCTAAGTACCAAAATCAAAGACAAAGAACACTCCCTAGGAAGGACGCTAGGCAGTTGAAAAGCTATATCTTGGAAATCCATATCTCTAAAATTAAATTGTTTTTCTTATTTTTCTTAACCTGTTTTATTTTCAAATACATTATCCAACTATAAGCAATTAAAAAATAACGAGGAATAAAAAACAGACATAAAGAACAGTTCGAATAAGCGAAATCAATTACTTTCAAGTTTAAAGCTCTTATTTCTCCGATTGACATCGCCTAATCAAAACGTTCATTAGAACCTTTTTTTTAGAGCATTTAATAAGCTTTCTAATGGTATTCTTCCGTTTACCAAGATTCTCAACCTTTTTCGAGATATTAAGGAAAGTAAACAAAGTTACTAAAACTTTTTATATATATATAAATAAATATGTACATATATATATATATATATATATATATATATATATATATATATATACACAAATTTTAACCACCGTTATTTTCGGTCTCTAGGGGTTCTGAAACGCGAAATTTTCTAGTCGGCACTTCCGGATTGTTTCATTGTATCAACCTTATATGAAAAAAAGACAATCAAACAACATGCCAAAAACCTTGACGAGAAAGACAACAAGACTGCATTGGTGGATCATGCGATACAATATAGCCACACATTTAATTTTGACACGGTAAAGATATTAGATAAAGAGAAAAACCCCATAAAAAGAAAAATTAAGGAAAATATACACATAATTAAAAATAGGAAAAAGGCCGTCAACAATAAAACAGATATTAAATACCTGGATAAAATATTTTTTAATTTAATAAACAAGACGACTTCAAAAATTTTATAAAATGATAAAAACTTCTTTTGGAAAATCTACATTTACCCTAAAACTATCGATTTTAAACAGCTGATACCCAGTAGACATGATTGATCTTATCAGTCCAGACGTGGCCCTACCTGCGGAAGGTTCTCTAATGGATAGGCTGTAACCATATTTTATTTTATTTAGATTAAGTGCTCCTGAAGAGGCGTCACAGCGACGTGAAACATGTAGAGCCTAATAAAAGAGTACAGAAGAAAGAAAGTGTGTTTTTATAAAATTGACCTTCTGCCACAGACGAATATATTGGAAAAATAGGTTCACTGTCTTATAATATGTTTTAATCTAAGTATCTAACATGCTGAATGCGTTTTTCGGACTGTCTTTCAATAAATCAGCCATTTTTTTGTTGTTTTTTTTTCAATAAAATTCTATTTTATGATTAATGCTATTTCAATTTAACTATGTAATTAATACTGAATTTTTGTTTTGTTTCAGGTGAGTATTTATTGATCTCTGTCACGTAAGAAACTTACAATTATATTTTTATTACGTATTATATATATTATACAATATGTAAAGTGTATTATTAGTATCTCTCATATAGGTAATGTTGTATCCAAGTTTTCCGATTGAGAGCAAATAGCGAGATCTCCTTGTGCTAATATTGTGCTTAGGTTTGGCTTCTGCTATATATAGAACGGGCCTGGAATCTGCAGAACGTTGCGTCAGCACCAGTTCCTTCTTTGGCGGCCTACGCCCGGTAACATGCGGAAAGGTCGTATTATTAGAAAGTATGCATTTGGAATATGTAACTCTAAGGTTCTTAATGTCCATAAGATTCATACGTTGTACCTTATTTCGTGCGATGGTGTGCCAATACGTAACGCCAACAGAAGCTTGACTGGCTGAAGTTCTACAAATGTGGTTGGTTGGCTGGTGAAGGTTCATCATAGTAAACAGGATGCAAAAACCAAGTCAACACACCTCCACTGTTTGCTATAACAGTGGAGGTGTGTTGACTTGGTTTTTGCATCCTGTTTACTATGATGAACCTTCACCAGCCAACCAACCACATTTGTAGAAAGTATGCATTCGTACAACTTTATCGTCATATTTGTAGTGATTTTGATAATGTTCAAGGTGGAGAATTTCTGGGTTCGGTAATAATTAATACAATGAAATTTTTATATTAAAAAAAGATTTTTGTCGCCGTTTTGGCTTAAATTTCAAACTTTCGGGGCTAACAACAATAATGGATGGATTTGTTGAATACTTATATACAGCATATGTATATAAAAACGTCGTAATGATAACAGTAATAATTATGAACAACAATTAATGACTAGATTAAAAGTGAATGAATGAATATAGCCTTTATTAACAAAATAGTCATAGTAGATAATTAAATAAATAAAATAGATAAACAATTGAATAACTTTGCCTCCATATAAATAAAGATAATATAATACTTTGTTTATATTTGTGATCTGGGGTAACTATTTTGTAGGGCCTCCCATATTTCTGGGGTAATAGTCTGACTTCCGATGGGGACTAGTCCTATCGGGAAGTGGAGTCCGCTCTGTCTTCCTTCTCCTTCTTCCAGATCTCCTTCCATCTAGTCCTGTTCTTGGCAGTCCTCATCCACTCAGCATCCGCCTTGTTGTGCATGAAATCGGCCCATCTCTTCTTCTCCCTTCCTCTTCTGTCCATATGGGATCCACTCCGTAGCCTGCTTTGCACACCTGTCGTTGTCTTGTCGAGCAACATGCCCTGCCTAGGTCAACTTGGTCTTCTTTGCATGGAGTAGAACGTCCTTCATGCCTGTCTTTGCTCTTATCTATCTAGTTATCTCCTGCCTTCTTTTTACGTTCAGAATGGATCTCTCTACCGAACGTTGCCATATTTGCAATTTGTTTTCTTGTGCCTTAGTGAGAGACCATGTTTGGCATCCATAACATACAACCGGCAGGACGCATTGCTCGAAGACAAGCCTCTTCCATTCCATGCTATAACGTCCCTTCATAATAAATTTCAGAGACCAAAACTTACATTAAAAGTAAACGTATACAATTTGTACACTCAGTATGCGTTGGGTATTGCAGTTACATAGCATTGTATACTGAACATGTACAAAAGTAGAAGGAAAATACCTATGAGAAGGGGAGGAACTGATCCGTTTGGAAGTTGTTTAATCACTAGATTTTCATTATGGATACAGAAGGAAAGTTGGAAGGGTTAGGTTGGGAGGAAGGTTAGGGAAATTAAGTAGGTAGGGAGGTGGGATGATCCAGGGGAATGACCACGGTGGAACAGGGTCTGGCACGGGGGTCAGAAGGTCTGAGGAATTCAGTTGTCAGATTAATGGTCTGGAATTTGTGTGACAGAGTTCTAAATTTGTCCGATACACTGCTTTTAGGATTAGGTGATAGAGAATACATCTTTGTCAATCTTATCGTTGGCGGTTTTCTAGCAAGGGAATATAAAAGGATTCGGAAAGACGACGCTATTCAAGGTTCGATACACTGCTTTTAGGATTAGGTGATAGAGAATACATCTTTGTCAATCTTATCGTTGGCGGTTTTCTAGCAAGGGAATATAAAAGGATTCGGAAAGACGACGCTATTCAAGGTTCGATACACTGCTTTTAGGATTAGGTGATAGAGAATACATCTTTGTCAATCTTATCGTTGGCGGTTTTCTAGCAAGGGAATATAAAAGGATTCGGAAAGACGACGCTATTCAAGGTTCGATACACTGCTTTTAGGATTAGGTGATAGAGAATACATCTTTGTCAATCTTATCGTTGGCGGTTTTCTAGCAAGGGAATATAAAAGGATTCGGAAAGACGACGCTATTCAAGGTTCGATACACTGCTTTTAGGATTAGGTGATAGAGAATACATCTTTGTCAATCTTATCGTTGGCGGTTTTCTAGCAAGGGAATATAAAAGGATTCGGAAAGACGACGCTATTCAAGGTTCGATACACTGCTTTTAGGATTAGGTGATAGAGAATACATCTTTGTCAATCTTATCGTTGGCGGTTTTCTAGCAAGGGAATATAAAAGGATTCGGAAAGACGACGCTATTCAAGGTTCGATACACTGCTTTTAGGATTAGGTGATAGAGAATACATCTTTGTCAATCTTATCGTTGGCGGTTTTCTAGCAAGGGAATATAAAAGGATTCGGAAAGACGACGCTACTCAAGGTTCGATACACTGCTTTTAGGATTAGGTGATAGAGAATACATCTTTGTCAATCTTATCGTTGGCGGTTTTCTAGCAAGGGAATATAAAAGGATTCGGAAAGACGACGCTATTCAAGGTTCGATACACTGCTTTTAGGATTAGGTGATAGAGAATACATCTTTGTCAATCTTATCGTTGGCGGTTTTCTAGCAAGGGAATATAAAAGGATTCGGAAAGACGACGCTACTCAAGGTTCGATACACTGCTTTTAGGATTAGGTGATAGAGAATACATCTTTGTCAATCTTATCGTTGGCGGTTTTCTAGCAAGGGAATATAAAAGGATTCGGAAAGACGACGCTATTCAAGGTTCGATTCCGTGGCGAAGATGAAGAAACTAGTTCTAAAGATCCAAAGAAAATAGAATTTAAAATTGGACCAATAAATTTAATTTATCTATCATGAATCTTTATTTTGATTCAGATCTTTAGTTTTTCATAACACCTAATTAACTGTGATTTCTTAAATCTGATGAAATATAACAAACATACCATAAAATAATGCAAACATAAGAAATAGCGAATTGTTAATAAATTATATTAGTTTTAAGTTGTCTCTGATAGAATATCTTCTACGAAATTGGAGTAGGTGCATGACGCAATCACAAAAACCGCGTAATTGGCAGCTTCCTTTCATGACATAAGAATACGAGCATAGCATTAATATTGGTTCTATGAAACTATCGTTCATTTGTGGGGATGGCGAATCTCATTCAAAACTTAAGTGAAATTTTGTCATAAATTTTATTGTTTCATAATTTTAGTTAAGTATAGATTCTTAATTGAAAGGTTCTGTTTTATCATTCTCTAATGAGTGGAAGTCCACTTATATTCCCGAGAAGCAAATCGAAGACCCCAACGAGGATTGCGTATATAAAACTAATTATTTTAATAAACAAAGAGTTCGTATTTGTGACAACGTTTCGGCTTTATTTTCAAACCTTCGTCAGGGCTATGGGGAGAAAAACAAACTGACCCAATTGGAAATTACTAAATCGTTAATAAGGTTTGACGTGCAAGCGAAATGATGCTCTCAGAATTTTTGTTTTAATGTGCTCTTGGGTCCTGTCACAAGTCATTTTGGATCTTTGGGTTACAAAGTAGGTGCTTTGAACACTTTTTGACCCATTAAACTTTCCTCATACAACTTGAAATGTATTTATTAAATATGTTATTCTAGACTCCCACCTTATACCGTCACTGACTCAATTTCCAAGTCTTGCAGGCATTTATCCATTTTACTGTGGATCACTTTATGTGGTTTGATGACACATGGAAATTGCGGAGCTCCATTTTCAAATATCTAAAATCACAAATATTAACATCATTTTCTTTTTCTTTCCATGAAGTTACTTGTATCTAATCCTACCTGGATTCATGTAACATCACGGCAAGTTCAATTTTCAAATGGTGCAAAGTTTGCATTGCAAACTCATTTGAAATTGACATAGCATCATATAAACCTAAAGCCAGAACATGTTACCATGGGCGTATATAAGGGGGGCTGAGGGGGCTGCAGCCACCCCCCCCCCCTAAATTTATATTTGATTGGTAAAAATGTGTCATAAACCCTTAAAAATAATTTAAATAAGATCATTGAGTTCATAAAAAGTATTTTATTTTGGGTGTAATAGCGTTTTAGTTGGTTGAAACTATTCCAAGTTCTAAATTGTTATTATTACATACCCCGAAAATGGTCTCAGACCCCCCCCCCCCCCCGAAATTTTCCCATCCCCCTCCGAATATTTTTCTATATACGCCCGTGGATGTTACTGTCTTCTATGCAGACGAAGATGTCATCTTTAGAATAGGTACTAGGATATAAATTTTCACATGAAAATGTCATCTGGCAGCAAATTTTGCGTCTCTAGTGACACAACGGGATAACGGAAGAGACATTATCAGTCACTTGACTGGAAATTGAATTTGGCGGGAATTAAACTGAGTAGTACTGAGATAATAAGCTTTATAGCTTTCAAATGTGGTCGTGCTATCCAATATTGTGTAGTATTGAGTCACGTTCACCCAGCAATTCATTTAGATTTTATGTTATGTTAAGGTGATTAGGCTCAATCGTTCTGATTTCTGTATCATTTTTGAATTTATTTTTTTGTGTTGAGTCAAATGAGATGATAAACAGGTTTTATATTAAGAAACCCCGAAAAACAAAAAGTGCAATAATAATTAATGCGTACATGCAATAAATGTACAATTTCTTACAAGGGATATATAACTGACTTTTATTTACCTACTTTCCAAACAACCTTTTTAAAATTAAAATTATTTCCCTGAGAGGTGGTTCGGGAAATCACTCATTTGAAACGGCTCGTAAATACAACGCTACGCCATCTGTCATTAGCCGTTGGCTACTGAAGTTACTCATCTTATCATCTACAAGAAACTTTAAATATAATCTTCAGGAAGTTCAGTGAATAAATCAGATCGTTTACGATGTCAAAAACGGCGCCTTCAATATCACGGATATTGATAATTATTCTCCATAAAACGGAGTGCTCCGTGAACCGTTCCCGAGAATCATTGGCCCATAAAGATTCCTCTCGAATCGCTGTTTAGGAATCGGATATAAAGGATTCCCTTAAGACGCCTAGGAGGCCTAAAGCAATAAAGAAAGCTGTAAACTGTCCCCAAACACGGACCCTATCTGGGGTATGATCCGGTGTTTCGCAGTTCCTACCCTCATCTTTCAGCCGTATCAGATGCCATATGCGTAACATCGTCAGATTTATTCATCCTTCCAGGGGTATACACTGTCCTTAATCTTTTTCATGAATGAATATACATTTACAAAACAACACCAAATAAGTATATATATATATATATATATATATATATATATATATATATATATATACATATGATAAAATTCTAACGTATCGCTGTCTGTACATACCTGGAACCTAAAAAGGAAAAAAATACTTTTGGGGCCATTATCAACGCAATAGTACCCAAAACAATGATTTTTTAGAATTTTTGTCTGTTTATCTGTTTGTCTGTGCCCGCTAATCTCAGAAACGGCTTATCCGATTTAGTTGCGGTTCTCACTAATGTATTGTGGTGACATTCACTTAACATAAATAAAAAAATTACGCCAATGTAAAGAATCACGTCGAACATTTCATGAACTATCGTTAACACGATACACACCAGAGTTTTTCGTCTCGAAACTTGATACATATATAGTATTCCTCTGGCAAATGATTGAACGAGTTCGTTACCCAGCAAAATGTGTTCATCTGGAGGGGGGATTTACTCCGGACCGAAAGTAGTTATTCACCCATACCGGCCGCAATTATTGTTCTATTGCAACGAAACTCGGTATTCGTTGTGAAAATAATAATAGAAAAACGTGTTAGGAGGATCGGTTCACTAGGAGGGGGGGGGGGGGGGTTACCCTGGACCCAAATTACCAACTTGCCACTACCAGCCGTATTCTATCTATACATATAATAAAATTCTAATGGGTCACTGTCTGTACAAGGAAGCTATATTCGTGAATACTATTGGGGGGCCTCTATCAACGCAATTGTACCCAAAACAATGATTTTTAGTATCTTTGTCTGCTGTCAGACTCTCTATACACACTAGGGTTTAACAATCCCTAAGGGGTCAGCTTAGTGGCTCTGACACGTTTTAGCAATCCTGGCAGTCTGTATGCTTGATCCCCGATGGCTATACGTCTAATATCGTGTATAGAGAAGCATTACTCTAAAGTGGATTTTTATTAAATATCCATGTGACGGTGTTTATAATCTAAAAGATATATCCAAAAATGCTGCCCTAAGTCACTGTCCACACGGACGAGCGCATATATATATATATATATATATATATATATATATATATATATATATATATATATATGCGCTAATGGCCCAGAATTGTCGTTGCGCCGTTATATATATATATATATATATATATATATATATATATATATATATATATATATATATAAACATATATAAACACACACACACACACACACACACATACATACATATATGATTGGTTGGAGAATTGCAGGATGGCGGAAAATTGATGTTCCAAGGATGAAATAATGGTCGAAAATTCCCACAAGTGTTTTATTGGCAAAACGTTTTCAGGGACTAAGCCCCACTTTCAATGCCCTGTGATACAATACAATAATTAAAACAGGTTCAATTTAAAACAGATTAAAATAACAATACAATTATAACAAACAACAATGTCTCGGGTTTTACGATTGTTGTTTGTTATAATTGTATTGGGAGACCCGTTGGCCGTGATGGTTAAGGCGTGAGCACTTAACACTCCGTGCCAAAGCTCGTGGGTTCGATTCCCACTAGGGGTGGTGGCTTTTCTTTCGAAAAAAAGAAAAGGCATCACCCCTATCCTGGCTAGAAAAGGGTGGTAACCTATAGATAACCCGTCCTAAAATTCGTAGTTAATAATAAATGGACGTTAAAATTTAAATAAATTAAATATAATTGTATTGTTATTTTAATCTGTTTTAAATTTAACCTGTTTTAATTATTGTATCGTGTCACAGGGCATTGAAAATGGGGCTTAGTCCCTGAAAACGTTTTGCCAATAAAACACTTGTGGGAATTTTCGACCATTATTTCATCCTTGGTATATGATCAGTGTCCTCCATAATAGATTAAATACAATATGACTTCTATAAGGAATGATTTTTTTATATAATATTGTTTCTCTAGACAATAGTGTCATATTATGTCCAGCCGTTTAGTATTACATCTCCATCACTAAAGATACACAAAGATATCTAGTTACTCTGTAACATAGAAACCTTACAAGAACAGATTATTCAAGGACTTTATCGATGAATAATCACCATTCGTTGTCTCACGAGATTAAATTATCTGATTTGAAGTCCTAATGTTTTTCTATAATCGAATCAGGTAACAAGGACGACTAATACATGAATGTTTTGTTTTTATTCCGCTTTGGAAGGCATTCTGCTTAACAACAACTCTAAAGATTCCAACCAAAAATGTCGGCCAGATATAGCGGTATTTCATGTCCTAAAGCCCAAGAAAAAAAAAACCAAATCGTTTGAATTTATACGTATATTCAACTCGAAGAAAGCGGAAGTATGACCGTTCGAAAACTCTGTTTGGAAATAAAACCAAACGGCAAAAGTTGAAGAACGTGCCGAGGCGTTTTTAAGCACGTTATCCCCTCCCTATATGGGGAGGAAACTAGCTTATGACGCAATCCGTGAGTGCCGACTAGAATATTTCGCGTTTCAGAAACCGTAGATCATACCTGTAAAATTGAAGTTTTTGCATTCACGTCGGTGTTCTTCCGGAACGGCGATATTAAAGCAAAGAAAAATCAAGTAATTGGAAAAGTGAGAAACTGATGCCATAGATATTATCTCTGGATTCTCCTGATCCAAATATTTGATCTGACTCAACTAATTAACATATTAAAAATACAAAGACTGTACTTGTTCTTATGGATAAATGATGAATTAAACCTTTGACTCTGATGACCGCTGCTAAGAGGGTACATCAATTACAAGTACTCAGCTCAAGGCCGAACTATCAGCTCTTATCTTTTAATAAGTAATTTACCCCTGGAGTAGGATGGGAAATATATGGCTATCATGACGGGACTACTTTAGTAAAACAAGAGTAAGAGTTCTTATTAGGGTTGTTGTAGGGTCGTTGGACCGCGGTACGACAGTCGTTCCTTGATAAACCATGGTTCAAAAGTTGGAGAACTAGATTTAGGATGGTTATATTAAAGAAAATATAATTAGTATTGAATTTCGAAATAAAGAAATCAATTTCAGTGTTTCCTCCCATGCACAACCATGTAAGTACTAACAAGACTGAGGATAGGTCATACTCACCTCACTTATTTTCACTCGCTCTTCACAAGGCCACACACAAGACTATGTGTGGCCTGCAACGTAACTTTGACTGTAAAGCACTTACTAACAAACTGCATTACAAGAGACATATTACAGGCAACACGAAATTTAAGCGACCTCTTATCTGACAGGAGCCCACATATTGCTGTTATACTGACGTGCCTACAGACCACAAATAGATGCAATAAAATACAGCAATACAACACATAACCCGCAATATTAGCTCACACACAATAATTATCGACTGATTTATTCTATTCCCAGAAATATTGTAATTATCATTACAATTAGATATTATTTGGCTGATTACTATTATTAAAATTATACCATTATTTTCTTCGTTTATTACTTGTTTATTATTATTTTTTTCTATTTTTTAAAAGAACAATTGCAATTACTTTTTATTCGAAATGGTTAAGTTATTTGCTGCAAATCACCATTGCTCTGGAGCTCTTGGATAAATGAAGAAAAATAAAATAAACCACCTTCTTTATTTAGAAAAGTCTATTTTTAGAAAATTTAATTACTATTCCTTAAGATAAAGAATGATTAAACCGCACTAAAATGACCTTCGTTTATTGTAAGGTCATCATAGGAATCCCTCAAATAGGAGTGATAAAATGCGTTTCAATCTGGAATATTCTGGGTTTTTTAAAATTATTTTTTTGAATATTCCCTTGTAGCATTAAACAACTAACCATTCTTTGTAGTTATATTTTCTCTTGTTTTCTGTTGAATACGAGTTACTCGTGTGACTAATAAGAGAAGGAACAGATGGCCACCGGCGGCACACTGTGATGTTAGCGTGCAGAAGAAGGCGTTACGAAACGCCTTGTCCTTGTCATGTCTTGTTGAGTCTATACTAGTCCGTTTTAATAGCACCAGCTTCTGTGGCGGTCTTTACTCAAAACTAGGAGCGCGGTTTCACCGGCCTTTCCTTGTAGTGAGTATTTGAGCTGTGTAGTATGGAGGAACAGTTTTTTTTTCTTCTAATGACACATTGTTCGTAAATTCTACTTTAAAGTACGATAAACATGATAGGGTTTAATGATAAAGGGTATGGCATTGCAAATGCCTAATTGCTTCTATTAGGAACGCCAATAACTTACTTATAGAGCCAACAGCCATAGCCACGTTGAATTCACCGGTTCCCGTAGATCACCGAAGTTAAACAACGTCGGGCGTGGTCAGTACCTGAATGGGTGACCGTCCACGTGCTGTTGGCATTATAACACGGTAACGTGTAGATAGCCCGGCGTTAATAGCCAAATAGTTGATGCGCCGTTAAAAACGAAAAAAAAAAACATACTTATAGAATTATGTTAAGAATATGTTTCTTTACATTGAGGATGCGATACAATTATGGATGAACTGTAACCTATGATTGTAAATAATTGTTTAGCGTGTTTAACTGCTATAATATATGTTTCAATGCATATATGAGCAGAAGATGAGCAATAAAAATTGTTTCAAGTAGTCAACAATTTTATTAAAACGTTTCTCTATTAGTTCCACATAGTTAAGTTAGTACTTTGGTAACAGCTGAGCAACCACCAGGATGTTAGTAGTACGTACAATATATGTATTTTAGTTTTTTTAGTTTAATATTTCCAGCGACATGGGCTGAAGGTGCTGCAGCCCCCTAACACTTCGATTTAATCGGTAAAAATGTGTCATAAAAACCTCAAAAATAAATTAAATAAGATCACTTAGTTTAGAAAAAATTATTGTTTTGGGTTGTAATTGCGTTTTAATTGGCTAACTATTTTGAAGTTCTAGGCTGTTAGTATTCCATACCCCCGAATTTCCCGGTGCTCCCAGCTCCCCCGAAATTATTTTCTGTATACGCCCCAGCCCCACGACCTACTGACAGAAGTTGTAGCAAACTGTAAACAATTTATTTAAGTTTTACAACCCCTATTCCGAATTCATATTTTTAATTTCATTGGTATTTTAGTTATATTTTGTATTTTTTACATTATATTCTCTTTCAAGTTTTAGTTGAGCTTTAAATGAGTCGCCAATGTTGCGGTACTCAATAAATAAATTAATGTCCTCGGTGGAATTATCAATGTCGATTCGTAGTTATTATGATAAATGTTTATGTGTGTTTATATATAAATAAACAAAATCAGTCCCGTAACAGACCACAAAGGCCCACAGGGGCAGATACTGTAGAGGTATTTGATTCTTGATCATACGGCACAGCAGGGAGATAGTGTGGTCAGTACTATGCTTCGGGCACCTGATTTTTTCCTTTTGCAGGTATCCGTTAATAAATTAATGAAGGCTATTAGGGACGGTATGGGACCCCAAATCCAACTCTCCAAACACGACACTACAAGATAAAATATTTAGTGCACAAACGAGTTTTGAACTCCAGCCTATTAGTTGAGTGCTCAAAATTAAAAATATTATATGTCAATTTATAAAAAAAGCACTACTACTACTGTCAACAGAACTCGTTCAAACATGGACAACAATAATTGTTGCCTATGTCATTATAATTATTATAATAACAGAAAATGGTGGCATATTCTGGCAAAGCGTCATATTTATATGAGATCATAAAATTTATATGCGTTCATAAAATGCTCAGATACGTATCACACTTTGCCATCTACTTGAAGTATTCGCTACATTAGATGAATTAACCATGCCATGTGATATGAAGCCCGGTAGCCAAATTGGAAAGGTTTCAGAGCGTTTAACGGGAAGAACTTGGTTAAATCCTTTTCGGGTTAATTTTTCCATTATATAAATTTCTTATAGCTTAAAAAAAAAATGTTGTGAAAATAAATTTGTCATGTATAAAATACTAAAAAATGTTTTTTGCTTCTTTTTATTTTATTTTATATTGATTACTACATGTCAGCATATTAACGCATGAAAGCTGGGAACTGACGGGTAATCAGTGTC
This sequence comes from Gonocerus acuteangulatus, assembly GCA_946811695.1. Taxonomy (NCBI): domain Eukaryota; kingdom Metazoa; phylum Arthropoda; class Insecta; order Hemiptera; family Coreidae; genus Gonocerus; species Gonocerus acuteangulatus. The sequence continues at coordinate 50,552,936 of OX328130.1, forward strand.
AAGGAGAAACTGAATTTTAATAATCTTGGAAGTTCCGGTATTCTAAAATGTCTAAACTCATTATTCTAAATAAATTTAATTGGTCGCACACTTACCTGTCAACTTATGTTTTTCATCTGTTCTTGTGAAAGTCTATATTCGGCCATTAAATATTGGCACGTTTTGCAAGTGCGTGCTTATTAGGGTCACAGCAAGTTGCATTCCTCTGATATAACTGTGAAGGGAAAAGATTATTATAGTGATTAATGAGCTGATTAATGTTCTTGATCAAACATGTATTCATCATTGTGGCACGAACTTAGACTATTTTATTTAATTAGAAACATGCAGAGTAAGCATGCATTTTTATTTTATAGGATGGTTTTATTTTACAAGAATTTCAGAATAAATTCACCATTCCACTAAGTCTTCGGGGATCTCCATTGTAAAAGAACCGACTTAAAAACTTATGGATAAATAAAATCAAATAAACCAATATAATCACATTTTTAATTAAATAGTTTTATACATCTGTATTGATAATTGATTTACATTCATAAATGAACATATCGTCGATACAAAAGCAAACTAACGAATATGAAAATCACCACTTTTCAGAGTGGAAAAGTATTTATTCATAACTTTTTTTTGGACAGTCAAATATTCGGCAGATTTGACCTTTTGATAGTGGAATACTTTCTCTTTAATAGAGTGAAGTCAGATTGAAGAATTTGCCGTAAATAAGTCCAGCAGAAATTATTAAAGATGGTCAATGAAAGATGCATTTTTTCATATTCGTTAGTTCGCATTTGTATCGACGATATTAATTTTTTCGTTGTTAAAAATAAATTAACGTTCAAATTTATGTAAATAAATATTTATTTATTTACGGAACTTCACAACAGCAAGGCGATTTGCTCACATAAATGGTTAATAGAATAAAATGAGTAAAAAACAATATAAAACAAATGATTAAAAAATAGATTCCAATAAAGTATTTATATGATATAAAAAGTACACAAAATAAAATATATATATTATTATTTAAATTTTAACGTCCAATATTATTAACTACAAAGGTTAGGACGGGTTATCTACAGGTTACTACCCTTTTCTAGCCAGGATAGGGCTGATACCTTTTCTTTTTTCTAAAGAAAAAAGTAATATAATTCTTTATTGCAAGATAAAAATAATTATTGTTTATTTTTGTCTGTATTGGTGGTGATTTAATAAGAGGTGGTGGAGATTTCTAAGTGCGCACACAGACAAGCTCTCATACTAGCACATACACTCATTCACACTTACATATTACGAGTACAAAACAAATATAGTATATACATGGCTTCTCTGGTTATATTTTCTCAAAAAGTTTTAGTTTATGTAAGTGTTGTAGAAACGTAAAAATTTGTGTTTTTTTTTTTTTCGGAAAATAATTCAGACATGTCATATGGTATAGTTAAATTGTCTCGTGTTTTGCATTCTGTTAGTAAGTGTTTATTGGTTAGTTGCCTGTAGCATATACAACCATACAAGCGAGCCCAGTCTCCAACTATATTGTAATTCAGTTATATATTCGTCTAGGGAATCAGGAATCGGTCTATCCGGAAAACAAGGTGGACACGAAGTTAATAAAATAACAACTTTATATAAAAATGTAGCTTTATTAACTGTCATTATGCCAACAGCCACAACTATGTTGAATACATTGGTTCACATTTTGCTTATATGATACCTCCGCCTTACATATAAGACTTGATATGACAATAGCTTAGCCACCCTATCTCGAGATGGATCCATTGTGAGTAGTGTTAGATAGAGTGATTCAGCGACGGTTAGAGGGAGACGCGAGAGCTGCCAAAGGCTGTGTCTACTTTTAGTCTTCTCTCCCTTAGAACTGTATTTTTACATGAGGCCTTCCCTTCTTACCCTTCCTATCCGAACAGGCTTATATATTTATGCTTCGACACCTCCTTTCTTTACTAACAACTTTTATTACTATATGGATAGCTTGTTCTTCTTCAGAAATCTAAAAACTACAACTTAAACCATATGAAAGATGTTGGGTATTATTTATTTAAATTTTAACGTCCATTGTAATTAACTCTGAATTTTAGGGCGGGTTATCTATAGTTTACCACACTTTTATAGCCAGGATAGGGCTGATGCCTTTTCTATTTTCCAATGAAAAGCCACCATCCCTAGTGGAAATTGAACCCACGACCCTTGGCATAGAGTGCTCACTCCTTAAACAACACGGCCACCGGACATTCGATTTTTGCTATTAAAATAAATAAAAATTTATTTTAAATAATTTATCAATAACCAAAAAGAATCATAGGTCAAGGAGTAGTTGGGAATAGACGAGAAAAATTATATATTTTGATCGTTTCGGCTTGCTCTTTGGCAGCCTTCGTTTCCTAAAAGAACAAATATACAAAATTAACGTAGAGAATAATCAAATTCCTTAATTGAAAATATTTCTTTTTGTTTTTTAAAGCTGAAGAAGGCTACCAAAGAAGATGCCGGGTTGTAAAATTTAAATAAAAAAATCAATCTTTGATTTAATTTGTCATGAATTCTGTCTCTCTCAAAATGTCGTTTACCTTTGCAATAGAAAAAAATAAATATCGTATTCCTTCTAATTGCTCTAATATCATCACATAAAAAATATTGGTTTGATAAAAGTAAAGCAATGGCTAATCGAGGGAGTCAGAAATTATCGATTAATAATAAAATATTACCCAAACTCAACGGACATCTTTCATTACTTCTGTTAGCTTCATGGAAAGGAATCTACTTATAATTTTTAGACGGCAGTGGACACGTCCTTCCCAATCGCCTTAGATCTCAAAAAACGCTATTCGTATTCCTTTTAGACCTCTTTGGAAAGGGCATTATTTGGCTTTCAGACAGCAGTGAATATATGTCCATCTTATTGCGGAAAACTCTCAAAATACATATTTGAGCTTTCTCAGGGTTAACGGTTGTAACCAGCTATAAGTACTCCGGAGGTAAAGCCTGCTTACCCGGTTGAACTTGAGACCGTTCCATCGCCTCCACGCGATGGCCTCCAGTCACGCGAATAAAGGAGGCATTTCGAAGCAGACAGCAATTTTACTGTTTACCTACCCACGTCACATAAATATGCCAATTAATAGATCTAACAAAGATCCCATAAGAAAAGCCCTGTTCGAAAAAGAAAATTATAGAGGAAGTTAGTTTCGTACTCGTGTTCCTAACGTGTACTGAATACATAAATTAGATACTGTAATGACCCAAGATAAATGGATTCATTAAGTTGTTTCTTGTAGAAAGCTTCAGAAGGTTCTGTATAAAGTAAAATTTCAGATTCTCCATTCATTATAAGCCGAGACAAGCTTGTGTGTTGGGCTGAATTAAGCTCATAAATATGAATGAACCCACGAACGGATACTTATCAATTAGTAGTCAAACATTAGGTGAAAATGTTTCAAAAGAAGAATCCATGTTTTCCAACAACAATAATAAATAGGCTATTTCTTACAAGACCTTCTTCTACCTTCACTATTACTATTCATATATTCAATTCAAAAATTTTACAACCGTTTTGCCATTTCGATTTTTCATTACTGAATATAATTAACAGGAATCAGGAGCTCTTGACAAGTACCAGAAAATCAATAGTTTTCGAGCTGTTATGGTCATAAAGCTCTACAATTGCTTGGACAATACATACATCGAAAACCCTAGCAGGTCGTCAAACATTAGACCCGGAATGCTTTCACATGGAAATTTCATATGACTGGAGGTCTCGGGTGACGGATGACGCAAATGTGTAGAGGATGTGACGTCATCGGCCATGTGACCGGAAATTTATTTTGGAGGCTTTCTCATGATTTACCTTTAGAGTAATATTAATTTATTTATTTTTAAATTTTTTTCATTGAATTTATGATTTTTTAACAGTATGTATATATATATATAAATAAGGGGTCGAAAATAATTGTGGACTTTTATTTTAAAAAAGTATTTCTTAAACTTTTACTTTTATTTCCATTTGGAAAAAGTAAAAGTTGTAAAATAACTTTTTGGGGTTAACATTTTTTCAAAAAAGATTTTTTTTAACTGTTATTTTTCAACTTAAAAAATAAAAGTTTTAAAGTACATAATTGTTATTAAAATACTTAATAGGAAAAAGTTTAAAGGAATAAATTAACGGTACTAATATTTATTTTTTGTTTTGTTTCAACAAATATATTTCAGTAAATAAACAAAAATACATTTTTAAACAAAGAACATTTTACTTATTTTTATCTTTTTTAACCCTAAAATTCTTGATTAAAATACTTAAAACTTTTATTTCACATTGGAAAAAACTAAAAGCGAGCCCTGAGATGAGAAAATTTCTGGCGCCGGTGGGGATTGAACCCACCATCTCCCGCTTATGAATCTAGCGCGCTAGCCACTAGACCACGGGAGACCCCAATAAAAGTATTACTTTAACTTTTATTTTCCTGAACGTAATTTTAGAAGTTCCTAAATAACTTTTACTCTTAAAACATTTAAATAAAAGTTCATGGCTATTTTCTTGACAAATGTAACTCAAAGAGGTTGTTTATTATTATTTGTTTATGGCTTATCAACAGCTCAGCTCTTAGCGTCGGGCTGTCAACAGGTTGTCACCCTTTTATAACGGCAACAACAAGTGGGCGGTCACCCATTCCGGCACTGGCTACGCCCGGCGTTGCATAACTTAGATAATGAACGGGAACCGGTGTATTCAACGTGGCTACGGCCTTTGGCTCGAGTACATTGTATCAAGATTTATATTCGGTGTCAACAGCACATCTACATCATTGTTCTATGGAATGAATTCGATGTACACATTTCTTCTAACGAAAAAAAAACCGTCGGACTCATATAAACTGTTGTAAACTGCTCTGAGACAGAAGGGCCATTCGAAACTTTTACGATTTCGCCTTTATTGTCTTCTTGCTTTTAGAGCTGTGATGATGATTCAATTACGGGCAGCTTAGGGCTGGGAATGTCCCTTTTAGATGTTGTGTTAACAATTTTAAGGGCCCCATAATCTCTAGATGCTAACCCTGTAATATTAGTGAGAGATTACATTGTATATGAACAATTCATACTCTTGTGTGTCTTTGTATATACAGTGGCTCACAGTCAAAATGATGCAAGATATTTACTATTAGAAAAATATCTTTATTACCAACCCATAATATATTTTGAAAAATCTTTGTTTACAAAAATACAGTAGGATCATCAGGCTACAATATACAATAGTTAATAATTTACTTGAGATCAAATCATAAAATTAAACAAAAACAACAAAAGAAGTGTATATTAAAGTATAAATTTAATATACACTTCTAAGGTCACAGTGAAAATGATGCAAAATGGAAAACATCCAAAAATTCAAAAATATTTTAAATATTAGTACTTTTTAGGTAATCCTAACTATATTATTTATTATATATTATCACTTTCAAACAATTGGGCATGAATTAGAGAAGTTTTTCTGTGCAAGATGGACTTATCTTCTCCCATTCTTCTTGAAGAGTCTTTTTGAGATATTCTTGGTTTGATATCTTATGTTTCCTCACTTCTGTTTCGAATTAACTCCATAAATTCTCTATGACGTTGAGGTCTGGTGATGTGAGGGGTGCTTTTATAGTTTTGGAGCAATTATATGAACACATTCTCTCGCGAGATAAGAAGAATGCTTGGGATCGTTATGTCTATAAAAAACAAAATAATTTATTATTCCCAATTTGGTTGCAATATTTACTTCAGGATGTTACAATATTAATGTTTATCCATTGTTCCTTCAACAAAATGATGATATCCTACCACCGAAGCAGCCATACACCTCCTAACCATAACATGATCACCTCAATGTTTGATGTTCAGGCGAAGATTATTCCCAAGTAGCTCTTCATTTGCCTTTCTACAGACGAAATTATTCTTTCAGAGCCAAACAAAGTAAATTTTGACACATCCAAAAACAAAACAGTTCTCCATCTCAGAAGTCCATCTCTTCTTTAGGTCATTTTTGGGAAAAATAATTTGCATCTTTTTATATTTTTCGTTGATGTAAGAATTTTGCCTTGCAACTGTACCATTGTATTGCATTTTTCTTAAGACTCTTTGAATGTTTTCAGGACATACCATTTTATATAAACGTTTTTTTAACTAATGTAGCCAACTTTGTAACACTTAATTTTGAATTATTTTTTATTTGGGACAAAATCCAACTTTTGTCTTTGCCGGTAAAACGTTTATTTTGTAATGACTCTAGATTTCCTTATTATTCTGTTTTCTTTTTTAAAGCGTTCACTAATATTTTAAATGGCCGCATAAATCCTATTGATAATAGAGGCGATTTTATGTTGTTTTGCCCATTTTAAATTTTTTAATCACGATTTCTCGTTCAGGAATAGTTGTATGCGTGCCAAATTTAAGCAAATGCTCGAACAAGACTGATTACTTGTATTCATATTGTTTATTTTCGTTTTTATTAAAATAATAAAAAGTAATTAAAATACTAATTAACTCATGTCCCAAAAATTTAAGAATACTTATTTTCTAAACTGAACTAAACTTTGCATCATTTTCACTGTGGCCTTCAATTCATATGAGTTTTAATGAAGATTTTTTTTTCTATTTGTATAAATGTTGAAGAGTTGATTTGATTACTTAAATTCAATGTATGATGATGAATCATTATGCCCTCATGTGCATTGGCATTTAAATTGTAACAAAATGAGAGCAACTAGCAATAGAAATAGAAATCTTGGTTTGCACCATTTTGACTGTGAGCCACTGTACATGCGGACAAACAAAAGGCATTTTATTAAATATTTATTCAAATTCATGGATGATGGAAGAATGAATAAAATGATCGGTCGCTCCCATGAAGATATTTATTTTAGCGCCGTTCCTCCCTCTCTCCATAGGTAGGTATGTTATACACTTCGATAGTTAAACAAATGATTATAAATTTAATAAATAATAAGAATACAATACTCATACTAGGTGCTAATGACCCCAGCAGTCGAGGCACCACGAAAAAAGCAAAAAAAAAAAAAAATAAAAAAAATATAGAGAATTTAGAGAATATTTCGTTTAGAGCCTTCTGCTCAAATTCAGGAACATAAATATGCCTAAGGTCCACCCAACGAACCTATGTAATGTATGTAACTGTATCACATATAGACTTCTTTTTCGTACATGGCCACCGCGAATGAGCGAACGCCAGCGGACACATTTTTGAGACACTTTTTTTGTAACGCTTAGGTCCACCCGACAGACCTATGTAATGTACTCTATAACGTACAGTCTTCTTTTTCGTACGTGGCCTACTGCGCATGCGCGAACGCCATTTCGCATGCTCTAACGCCACGTGCGCGTGCGCGAATGCCAGCGGACACTTTTTTGTGACACTTTTGTGTAACGGTTTTTTTTCAGTTTAGTCACCGCTGAAGCATATTTATGTTAAAAAAAAAAAAAAAAAAAAAAAAAAATACAAACTACTAGTATCTACTCAAATTACACAGATATTTCTATACCAAACAAAGGACACATACATATGGATAGGTAGAACATTTTTTTGTTGTATTCCTATTCCTGTTTCTTTAGTCTAGACTCTTGGGCAGCGTGACTTTCAAAACATCAGGATAAAACTGTCAAAATTGCTAACTACTTGTAGGACGTATTGCTTCTGTTCCTCCTGTCTTCTGAAAAAAATCATTCAAACACATTTTCGTCAAAACTACCTTTTGTTGAGTTCGCCCTTCACATCCGCAACTCGTAATAAGAGTATTATGAAAACTCCTTATAGCTAAGTATGCCAGTACAAGAAAATAACCACGGCAGGTCTTAACTCTTTCCAGAAATCGAATACAGCGACATAATCTCACTTAACCCCTAATTCAATGAATTAAAAAATATTGACACTTTTGAGTTATAAAAATCCTCTTACAATCAACGGGACGAAATATCTCTTGCAATCATAATGTTAATATCTCGCCAACTGGTTGCTCTTGACGCTTTCCTTATATGCTGACTGGGCCAAGGGTAGTGAAGCCATCTGGAATCCTGGACGACTTGGTTCACAGAATTGCCACGAATTATTCACATCCTGTAATTTCTCTTGGAAACATAATTGCCCTAGAGTCCTTTAGGGTGAAACGTTTATACGCCCTTATGTGTGAGTTGGGGGGGGGGCATACTCAGGTGGGTTGAAATGCATTTTGTCACGAAATGGCTGAGAAACATATTAATAAAATAATTGTCCTTCACTAAATGGAACTGCGTCATCTTAGCTCGTTTCCGTACGTTTTTATCCCGTGTCATTTGGAAAGCCTGGAATAAATATAGTAATTATTTTGTAAAAAAAAAAAAAAAAAAAAAAAAAAAAAAAAAAAAAAAAAAAAAAAAAAAAAAAAAAAAAAAAAAAATTAAATCACTTACTCCAAAGAAATGTTGAAGAAAGTTAAATTTAAGGCACCACTAACTTACAGTAGCGGAAATTGCCCACTCGGTCTCGTTGACTTCCGCCCGCAAATGTCTGTGGCGAACAACCAAATATTGTTTTCCATTTTAACCCTTAATTAGTGGCGTCGGGTCATATTGTCCCGAATGTATTTCTTTATTCGACCTTTGCCATTTGAAATCTTTGTATTTCAATAAATATTATTGTTTATTATTATTAATTTAAATTACTTTACCAAAAAAAAAATCAATTTAAAGTTTGTTTCACTGGGGCTCCGACACCATAAGGGTTAAGTATCTTGTTTTACTGGCAAAGTAATTTTAATGATAAAAACAAATAAAAAACGTGACCAAAAAAGCGTTGAAAGCAACAAATCTGACACTGTATGGGGGTTATTTCCCCGATTGATATATATTATAGGCATATACCTCGATTTTCCAACCGTTTTCGAAATATTTTAGAAAATATACCAAGATCCCAAAACGTTTTATCTCTTTTAATAACATATTTATTTTCTAATACTTCCTTAATTCTAAACGCAACCCAAATTTGAATATGTCGGTTCAGATAATTGTCAAACGTCTGGAACAATTTTCCAAGCAAATGGTGAAATGATTGGAAATATTTCCCTCAAAATTTCGCGCGTACGGAATTGAACTTTTCCCTCTATCTGAACAGGCTATAGCAGCTTCCTGAAATCCTTGTCACCAAGTATTAATCAGTCGGCAGGATCAAAGTTTCTTGAACCTCTTTCTTAATTCAAGCCGCATTTATTGGATAACAGCTTATTATTTATGCGAGGATGTGCTTCACTCCTCATGCAGAAGATGATCTACCATTGTTGCAGAGTCGTGTCTGATATGATTCAATTCTCATCACACTTGTTCTCAATCAAAGATATCTTGTACCGATCCTGGCAGTTTACCACACTAGCTAGCCCTAAAGACATAAATATACTAAAGTACATGAATCTACATATTCTTACATATCTGAATAATAAAGAATAATATTATGCATACATTACTACTGGACACGAAAATATTAAGCTCCGTACAGCGTTAAACCAGAAAAACTAACAACCAAAAACTTAAAATCACACTTGATTCTCCGACTTCATCAAACAGTGCTGGCCTCTGTTGGCTATTTCACGAATTACTAGACAGATATAAACAAATTCACACCGTTTGACCGATTTTGACGTAACTGGGTATACACTTAGATCTTGATACGGGGAGAGTCATAGGCAGAAAGTAGGTGTAGCACTTAAAGTAAAATTTAACTTAAGTAAAATCGCACTTGATTCTCCGACTTCATCAAACAGTAGCATAACGCACAAAAGGGAATGTTAGCGGTTAAAAGCTAAAAAAAGTTATAACCGAATGATATAAAAATCGCGAAATTTGCAATGAAGTCCTATTTTTTTCCAAAACCGTTGAAAAAGTCATGAAAGTTATTTCATTCGATCACCAATCTCAGAAAACCTATATTATGAACACCTGGATGCCTATAAACGCAAAGCTGTAAGTGCTGCGATTATCTCCCTCGAATTTTGCTGAAGGATTAGGATTTTCAGGCCTTCTGGGTTCTGAAACGAGAACATTCCCTATATTGCGGATGGACGCCATGAAACTCGCTAAAAAGGATTTTTGTGTTATTGTTGGAAGGATGGATATTCAAAGGAGTATAGGACAAACGAGTTCCTCCGCTGCTGAAAAAGAGAAAACGCCATTAAATTAAAACCAGAATATCGTTTCTTATATAAAGACTAATATGAAACTAACCAAACTAAGGTTGCATATTTGGCATCATAAACCTCTTGAAATGTGTGAGTCGTCTCTGACTTCATACCACCTGTGAATATTGCACTTCTGGCGCAATCACACAGGAAGTTAAACAGTGATGCATTGTCCATGAATAGCTTACCATTCCTTTGATAAGATAACAACTGGATTCCCTTAAGATTATGTAATTGAATAAAAAAAGTCATATGAAATACCCGTACTTAAGCTGTTTGTAGCCAAAACTCGATAATGGCGATATCTTTATTTTTTACATTATAACAAATAAAATTAAATAACTGGGAAAAACAAAAGTCATTAATAAATTGTTATTCGTTTGAAAAGTAAATATACAACTATGTACATGTATAATTAATAATATACATTTATATATAAAAATACTAATAAATATCACATTTTGTATATTTTTTTTCTAATATATGTGTTACGAAAACAATTTCATTAACATAATAACTTGTTTATTATATCTTCCCGTCTCTCCCTTAATTTACACCTATTACTTGTAAGCGGCCAATATGCCCCCATAATAAGTTAACATACATACTGACTGACTACAGGATACGTGAGAACTTACTCATCCCATATGACATACATGGTTTAGTCACTTTAACTAATCAATATTATTTCAACAAATATAAGTTATAACGCATAACATACAAAATTTAAATAGTATAAAATAATCATTAACACATGGCTTTTTGTAGAAAAAGTTATAAATAGAAAAATCTGCTCATTAAGGTTGCTTACATTAATCTGCTTCATTTTTTCTTAATTTATTATCTGTTTTTTGTTATGTTTTAAAGATATTTTTTCACTTTCTTATTTATATATTCTTTTTCATGAATACTATTTGTTTACTAATAGAAAAAGTTATTGTAGGATTTCTGGCATAAATATAATTGCATGTTACGCAATTCCAAAAATAAAATAAATATATACTTTCTCTTCTTACTCTTTCTCCCTCTTCCCCTATAAAAATATAATTGCAATCACCGTTCCATCGAAAATTACTTTAGAAACGTTTTTACTGGAAATTTAGTAAGCTTTCGAATGTTTACCGTCCACTTAACACGATTTTCCAAAAGTTATAGACATATTTATGAAAATATATTAAAATTCTAAAACTGCTCGTCTATTAAGGAAAATTGGGTTTTATAGTATTAATTTTTTATATAAACTTTACACAGTATAAAATTACATAGGTTTATATTATAATTGTATGCATACCGTATACGTATTATAAAAATAATACCTTTGAACAAAATTATATGATATCAATTGACACTGATAGTATATTTTAATAATCATTGTGTAAAAACATATAATATGAGGAGTAATTTACAAAATTATATAATACAAATCTCTGTTGTAGAAAGGGTACAATATTATACAATACTAATAGCAATAGCTTGAAATGATTCTATACGATTGTTATATAAGTATTGTAAAATATTATAAAATTATTTGTTTTTATGAAATTGAGACTCAGTGGCCGCGTGTGCACTCTGTGCCAAAGCTCATGGGTTCGATTGCCAATAAGGGTGGTGGCTTTTCTATGGAACAAAGTAATAAACATAGAAATGTTTCATTAAATGCTACAAATCATTGACTCTTTTTAGCCTTGAACTTGAGATCTTATCGCCGCACAAGGTCCTGAGAATTCCAGATAATCTGAGGTCAAAATAATAGAATGTTATCCTGCCCTAATAAATTCCAACTGACATTCCTAATCTAAATGAGGATATTTCATTGTGTCAACGACTCCAAAAATCATGTTTTGTTGTTTATTCTGTACGGTTTGAATCATGGATTCTGTATTGCTGTAGGAAATTTATAACAAACCAAGCATATTTAAACTACAATCACTATTGTAGTTTAAATAGGCTCTAACAACAAATATAACCATCTAATTATAAATAGATGGTTAGATTTGTTCAAATGCATCCTCGTTGCAATGAAACAATGGATTATTATCCCAATGACTGGTCCAACTCAGCCTTGAACCTAGTAATCATGTCATTCTAGTGATCCCTAGGTCACGATCAGCTGAGGTCAGGGCTTTCCCTGCTGGGACATCTTTACACTAAAGTGAATTAAAAGTAATTGAGGTTCTTTTGCATATGAAAATAGTTCATTTTAACTAAACTTATTTATTTATTAAATTGTAATGTCCATTCATTATTAAATACGAATTTTAGGATTGGTTTTTATAGGTTACCATCCTTTTCTAGCCAGGATAAGGCTGATGCCTTTTATTATAAAGAAAAGCCACCAACCCTAGTGGGAATCGAACCCACGACCCTTTGGCACGGAGTGCTAAGTGCTCACGCCTTAAAGCTCACGGCCACCGTGCCTCCAACTAAAATTAATAAACCTATCCAATAAAATCCAATATGACTATAGTTTTAATCAGTATTATCGTCTGAAAAACGAAGGATATTTCGCTCGAGGGTTACATGGTGCTTGTAGAACCTACCACAAGGTGTTGCACCTAGCCCTCTTGTATTGAAAAAATGAACAGCTTTTGATAAAGTGTACCTATAGCAGCTGAATGAAATAATGAAGAAGAGTTATTCGCGAAATTTTCAAAATATACGATATATGTATGTTTCATTGTTTTTAGTTCCTTTTCTCCATTCATTATTATAAATGTTGCAATATTACTTATTTGTTGGTAAATTGTTTGTTAAAAATTACCAAAAGAGACGTACCGATATGCAGTGTTGTAAAATACCCGGGTATTTATTCTTAAGGGTGAATACCCTGGGTAAATACCCAATTTCATAAATACCCGGGTATTTAAGATATTTAACTAAAGCGCGACTTAGTAATCAAATATTGTAAAATGCCATGGATCTTGCCAGTTTAGAGCTATTGCACTGAGAAACTATTAAAACAATAATAAATTATAAAATAGGATCACTGAGAGGTTAATAAATACCTGAAAATTTGCCATGGACCTTCCGACTACCAATAAAACAAGTTTTCTGCTTAAATTTGATACTACTGTTCTGCATTCACAAAAATGTAGCCTCAGCTAAAACTTTGGACTAGGATTATCTCAATTTCTCAAAACACAAATTACGTTACCTACTCATTGATCAAACCACATGTAACTTTCAAGCCTCTCCACCATAACATGGGACTTATTTTATTATTTTCTTTATCATTTTCTTCAAGACCTTCCCAAACAAAGGATCTTTGCCATAATCCCTCTTGGTCCCTATAGCCAGCTATGTTTTTCCGAAGATCAACTGATTTCAATCCCATGCTTCTGCCTAACTCACACACAAAACAAATGGAAGAGTTCAACAAGTGTGCAGCAAGGTGTGCGTTCCCAACACCAAACTGAATGCGTTTCTCCTATTTAGTTAACACAAGTTTTTCCTCCGTTTTTTGAAGAGAAGATTCTGGGTTTCTTGTTGAAGAGTTTTCAGTAATTCTTAAATCTCTTATGAACTGTGTGGATCAAAGGGGCATTTAACTGAATGGCAGTGATAAGTTCAACAATTGGATCAAGGATGTTAACTAGTTTCCTGTCTCGGACTCAAAACACTGTCATCAAGAAGCTACCTTTTCATTTCTGGTGAGATTTCCGCTTACTGTAATGTTGTTACTACTGTATGAGCATAATTTCAAATAATATTAACAAGGATCACAAACATAAAATGGGTTTGAACTATTATAATAAACATTAAAAATGTTTTAGGTCCTTTTTTAAAATTTAAATAAGTCCTTAATAATTGAATAGGCTTCATTAAAACCTTTTTAAAATTAATTAACCTTCCCCACTGTAAAAGTAATCATGAAAATTCATAGATATACATTAAGTTGTAAATACCCATAAATACCCGGACCGACTTTTAACTTTCTTTAAAATATTACTGGGTAAGTATTAATGTTCATTAAGCTTTTATGATCAAATGGGTAAGTTTCAGTCCTCGTTTGCACCAAAAAATATTCAAAGAAGTTGTATCAAGCTCAAAAACTGAAAATACCCACTTTTTGGGTATTTACCTTCCCTGTGGGTAAATACCCAATTTATTTTTACTTACCCATTGGGTATTTACCCACCCCACATCACTGCCGATATGTAGACAATGTAACGAACTACTGTCCATAAGACATTTACTTACAGACTGCAGAGGACGAGAACAATTACACATACACACCGACCTTCTGACTGATGGTAGCCATTACTCGGACACAATATTTAAATACTTACATCATAGAGGTATATATGACAAAATTTAACTAAAATACACTTATATTATTTTTTATTATTGTTTTTTGAATTATTATTTCTTTTTCAATTTATTTTATTTACTTTATAAAGTTTTCTTTTCATATAAATTTATTTCGTTTTATACTTTTTCTAAAATTATTATGATTATAATTTATTCATCGTTTAATTATTATTTTTAAAATTCTAAACGTTTAAAAGCTGACGTTTTCATACACACATTCAATCTTGCAAATAGCCATCGCTGCGGTCTAGCAATAGAAAGAAATAATTAAAAAAAATTTTTCTTATTGGTATTTTTTTGTATTAATAGGGTTCTCTTACATTTTACTTGATAATGTTATTAATTAATTAAGCGCTCATGGCCTAGATGTTGATACAGGAAAAAATAAATAAATAAAAATAAAAGATATGGTCTTTAGTCCACGATCTGCTTTACATTGTTTTCATTTCCAACGAATGGTTTTCGTTTTTAAAGAAGAAAATCGCTTGCGCTGTTGCAGGTTCGGGTAGGTAAGTTTGCTTGATACACGTCCGCTCTGCTTACGTATCCAGCGTCTCTTAGATGTGTAACCACAAAGAGGATATTTCGAATGTCCCCGACCCTTATATGTGGTTTCGCGACTACAAAAGCTGCAATTTATATCCGATGTCGAACGAGACCGATGAGCGTCCTTCACAATCATTAGAGCTGTTTTAAAAGCATTAGGCCTTCATAAAAATGTTAAAGCATAATATGCCGATTATGCTTAGCTGTTAAACATTTTCTGTAGCAAAAATGAGACAGAAATTGAATAAAACTAAAAATTTACTGAAGAATTCATTAAGATCCCTTTCTCATTTTTTATTTATTTTTTTTTTCGTTTTTAACGGCGCATCAACAATTTGGGTATTAGCGCCCCCTGTCTTATTATTTCTAAACAAGTTGGGAGAGGGATTAGGAAGCTGCGACGGCAAACCGCACGGACTTTATGACTGACCTTGTATAAAGGCTCAAACATACTCGTATTTCAGAATTGAGAAGTCTGCTCACGCGATACCATGGACTAGGACATTAAAGAATGCCTGGCTGTTTCCACCGCCCTTGAAAGATGATCCAATAAGATTTCGTGCAGATCCAGGTCAGAACGATCATCTGTTAGCTACGTGTGATAAATCTCTCTTTACTTTACCCTTTCAACTGATTGCTTACTAACCACACTATCTTTTCATTCGGCTAATGCTCTGCTTTTGGGAAAATAGTTCCAACTATTGATCGTTATTGCCTTCAAGCACGGCAGTCTATATCTTCAATTCATTTACTTTTTACACTTTATTTTAATATCATAGTTACTATCTTTATTTAAGAGCTTTCTAGGCGTATTTATGATTTTAAAAATCGAAAGCCTAATAAATTTCCTTACGAAAAACTGTTTAGTCGTAAATTTCTGTTAGTAGGACCTTCTCAACGGAGAAAGCGATGCTGAAAATGTTTGTTTTGGACCACTATACGCAAAATCTCTCTCTCTCTCTCTCTCTCTCTCTCTCTCTATATATATATATATATATATATATATATATATATATATATATATATACATATATATATAAATCACGTGTCTGTCTTTTTGTTCCTTATCTAGGCGCACGGTAGTGCGCCAGGCCAAGTTCCGGCCTAAGCATACTGTGTGTATATTACAGGCGGTCTTAGAGCCGATTTTTACCCTCTCATAACTTTCAACCAGGTAAAGATAAAGTTATGAAATTTTACACAGGTATTATACTACTAGATGTGAGTAAAACTGGAAATTTTCATAATTCTAAATCAAATAGTTTCTGAGATATAAGCGATCGAAAATCGGGATTTATAGGACTCACTCACTCATTCACTCACTCACTCACTCACTGACTCATCAAAATTATTAGGCACTTCCCATGATGCTAGAGACTTGAAATTTTGCATGAAGATAGATATGAAGACGTTATTAAAGGGAAAAATCGAAAAATCGCGAAAAGTTGTCTTTGACTCCGCTTCTGGGGCGGGGGCGTTCCAGTTTTGTACTTCCTTCGGAAACCCATCATTCCGTCCGAAACCCATGATGTGGGGTATCAAATGAATTGTCTCGGTATGAAGAACCTATATTTGATATTTTAAGAAACAATTAGGCGCATATAGGCTCGGTAAAAATCGTATACCAGCTGTCTGTCTGTATGTTTGTTCCTCTTACAAATCCGTACTGTTTGACCGATTTTGACCAAACTTGGGACACAGATGGGTCTTGATACGGGGAGAATCATAGGCTAGGTTAAATTGCCTATCAGCTGTCTGTCTGTCTGTTTTTTCCTTATACAAATACACACCGTTTGACCGATTTTGACAAAATTTGACACACATGTCGGTCTTTATCCGGGTAGTGTCATAGGCTAGTCAAAATCGTCTACCAGCTGTCTGTCTGCATGTTTGTTCCTTACACAAATTCACACTATTTGAGCGATTTTGACCAAACTTGGCACACGGGTAGGCCTTGGTCCGGGGAATGCACTAGGCTAGGTAAAAAAGGTCTTTCAGCTGTCTGTCTAAATGTTTGTTCCTTATACAAATTCACACCGTTTGGCCTATTTTGACCAAACTTGGCACGCAGGTAGGTCTTGATACGGGAGTGTCATATTACCTATGACGTTTTGTTCTTTTTGTTCCATCGAAATGCCATCATTTCTTCTGAAACCCATCATGTGGGGTATCAAATAAATCGTCTTGGTAAGGAGAACCTATATTTGATGTTTGAAAAAACATTTCGACGCATCTTAACAAAAACAGTTGTGACTTCTTTCTTAAATGTAGTAAATAAAGTCGTAGGGGTTCACTGCATAATATACTTCAAAGCAGATACTATGTTTTTCAAAGTCGAGCCATCTAAATTACAAAGTTTAGGATCACAAACCCAAAAGGTATCGTCTTTGTTCTTATATTTTTCTTGAAGGCCTTCTGCACTTTCCCTATTGTGATCTTTATCCTCGGGATAAGGTTCCTGTGATTTACAGTGTAATAGTGTAGTTAAGAGAGCAATCAATTTGTCCTCTAGAGTAATGTCATCTGGAAGAGCTTCTAACTTTTCTAGTCTAGTGATTAGATGTATGTAGGTTGATTATTGGTATCAAATATCAAGCAGTAAGGAGAACCTTATGCAGAATCCAAAGACCCTGGTTTTATATTAAGTACAAAAGCCAGTAGGTATGCGGCAACTAAATTCTATTTAATACTTAGAAAAAAGTAATGAGATCCCCCAAAAAACATAAATGTGAAATAGAGGCCAAGTTCCTGCCCCCACAAAGAAACACTCCCTTCCTCAAAAATATCCCCTCCTAAAACCCCCCAAAAATGCCTTACCATTCTACACTCCAAAAAAGTAGTATGAGTTGGTGTATTAATTCAACCAAAAATATTTGCCAATACAAGAGATGATACAAGAAAGAAATGTCCAAGTTCATTACTTGGAAGACCTCATAGTTACTTACTAAGAACAGTAAAGACACGTCTACTGACCTTTAAAAACAACAATAAAAATACTTATGTCCAGTTACTAAAACGTCACTTTCCTCAACCAGGTATATTCTTAAACTTGGCAATGTTTAGTTTTTCTCTAAAGATAATTTCGGCACAAAAAAAAAACATTGCCAAGTTTAAGAATATACCTGGTTGAGGAAAGTGACATTTTAGTAACTGGACATAAGTATTTTTATTGTTGTTTTTAAAGGTCAGTAGATGTGTCTTTACTGTTCTTAGTAAGTCACTATGAGGTCTTCCAAGTAATGAACTTGGACATTTCTTTCTTGTATCATCTCTTGTATTGGCAAATATTTTTGGTTGAATTAATACACCAACTCATACTACTTTTTTGGAGTGTAGAATGGTAAGGCATTTTTGGGGGGTTTTAGGAGGGGATATTTTTGAGGAAGGGAGTGTTTCTTTGTGGGGGCAGGAACTTGGCCTCTATTTCACATTTATGTTTTTTGGGGGATACAAATCTACACCGTTTGACCGATTTTGACCAAACTTGGCACACAGGTAGGTCTTTATACGGGCTACACTGAACCATTCAGATTCTGACGGCCATTTTGAATCGACAGCCATTTTGAATAATGTCTCAAATTTATTTGTTGATGTTCTTGATAATTAGAATAACTCGAACTTATTGATGACTTTACATCATTATATAATCATGTAATGCAGTTTATTTCAATTTTATATCAACAGTCGCTGTCTAACTAAGGAGCGCTGGCCTTTCTTTGATAAGAGCTAACTACTCGCAGGCTGTGGTGCTGGCCTCTGTCGGCTGTTTTATGAATTACTGTGGTGCTGGCCTCTGTTGGCAATTTCACGAATTACTAGACAGATATAAACAAATTCACACCGTTTGACCGATTTTGACGTAACTGGGTATACACTTAGATCTTGATACGGGGAGAGTCATAGGCAGAAAGTAGGTGTAGCACGGCAAACTGGGTAACAGCTAGTAATATATATTTCTTACCATGGGCGTATATAAGGGATGGGGGCTGAAGGGGCTCTAGCCCTCCTCGAAATTATGATTTAATCGGTAAAGAAGTGTCATAAAAACCTCAACAAAGAAATTACATAAGATCACTTAATTCAGAAAAATATATTTTTTTTGGGTGTAATAGCGTTTTAGTTTATTAGCTTTCATTCTAAGAAAAATGCATTGAAATCGGTTAAGATTTAGAGGCTGTAGCCTTTTTTGAAAAACGATGTGCTTCGGGCGTTCTTAAAAATATAAAATACGAAAACTATTCATGCTTGTTTGGGATTTATATTATATTGGTTATTTTAAGCAAATTATTAAGGAATGGAGTCTGTAATACGTTTCTGGAATGCAGCTCCTGCGTGACGGACGTTTTTCAAACATTGGGTCTAGTTTTCTCTCTCTTTAACATGATCCAGTTCATTTGACTTTCTCCAATAGTTCAACTTCGAAGTTCAGAAATAATTTTAAACTCAACACCTTGGTCCGACTTCTAGTATTGAATTATCCTAAACCTGACTACATAAATACCATCAAAATAATGAATGGCGCATTCGAATGAAGCTCATTAAAGGCGCATAGCCGCCGACGATTGGTGTGTCATTTGGCGCATAGGTGCCGCCTAATGCCCTTTCCTCTCCTACTATATTCACCCGGTTTACTATCCATGCGGGGATGCGGGTAGCTACTTATTTTTAATGACTTCCATCGAGAAGTATAATTATTTTTTATAGCAATCGTTAAGGCCCTTCGTACCTCTAATTTTATTGTAATGCACAAAATATGATGTACCTTTTTAAAATTGAATTAATGGTTACTCAAATGATACTTGAGACCTATAATAATTTCACTGTTTTATTTTTATTAATAGTTATTATCGCAACTGTGAGTTGATTAAACTGCGAAAATTTAATAAACATAAAAAAATATTCAATTCAATGTTTGAATAATAGGTAATACTTGTAAGTAGGTAATAATGACTGTGGGAAAATTTAGATAATTCTAAATCTAGAAACTTCAGTTTCTAAATCAATTATATTTTTCTTGAAGAAACTGATAAAAGTTGCTCCCCGAAATTGTTTAAAACATTAACTTATATATGTGACGTTTCGAACCTGTTTAGGTTCATCATCAGGCATCTTAAATGAAGTCGTGTTAAGGTCTATTATAATTGTCTGAATATGACTTGTCCGCTCAACGAGACATGAAGATTCTTACCTGGATGTAACGTTTACTATCGAAATTCCAAATTTATGGACCTTAAACAGTGACATTAAACCTTATTAATAAGAGAAAAAAAGGAGAAGATAATTTTACCATAATTTGTTGAGAGGATAATGGTAAAATTATCTTCTCCTTTTTTTTCTTGTAATTTGTTGAGTGGATAAGCCATATTCACTCCGAGGGTAAGCCTGCGAGTGTGCCAACATAATCTGTATATTATAACTGAAATTTACTCACTAATGATGTGAAGTATCGTAAAAATAAAATAATAAATAACTGAAATTTAAAGTTTTAATCTTTTGATAATTGAAGTATAATTTTTGTCCAATAGATATTCTTGGCACAGGTTAATCCATTGATCCTTCCCACCCTTACTTCTAACTTACATATATTCAATTAAATATATTGTAGAGATAGCTGCATCGAAGAATTTGATGCTCATAGTAAAAAAAAAAAAAAAAAAAAAAAAAAAAAAATTGTCCAAAATATGCAAAGGTGCTCAGCCGAGCCTTGCTCCTAGGCTCCAGTCCAGACTTAGCTATTCGTCGATACGTTATGGGTAGAATAAAACACACAACATTTTCGACAATTTTTTTCTCTACTAAAAGTAATATTTATTTCTTTAAAAAAATAAAGCCAATACTTAACGACATTTAGAATTTTATTATTAATTTTAAATTAAAAGTTTTCTTTTTTCTTCTTTTTACTTCTAAATTAATCAAAAAAAGTTTTCATCTACGAGGAACTCAATAAGCGCAGATATTGTTAATATCTCTTTTTATCTCTCCCTCTCCCTCTCTCTCCCTTCGTCCTCATAAAATAAACACTTTATTAGAGAATAATTTTGTTAACAAGGCAGTGAATAATCCCCTATTAAGCAGCTAATGCATGTGCAGATTTCTACAGCGATACATATAAACTACTGTTGTCAGATTCCGACGGACCATCATGACACACAATATCTCAACTTGATAACTTTTGTCGCTGATTTGTCTTATCGTCTCTATTTTTATTCTTCATACAGTTGTTGGTTACAGACAACTTTTTCCTACGCACTTCTCCCGGAAGATGTACATTTGCATGACAGCTATCGATATTGCATGTAATTAGATCCATATATCACAGGCACTGATTAGGGCATCCAAGATGGAACGTGGTTTCCGAAAAAAGCTTTACCTTATCAATTTAAAATTTGAGGGAAAAGGCCCCTCACACATCACAAATCAAATGCTAGTCATGGTTCTACTCTAATATCGGAAAATTTGGCGCAATATATATATATATATATATATATATATATATATATATTTATATATATTTATATTTATTGGCACATCCGTTTCGAGTTGGATATAGTTAGGATCAATGAAGATCTGAAGATACGTTTCAAAAATTCCTTCATAAGTACTACCTGAAAAACTAAATCCCTTCGAAAAGTTCTAATAGCAAACAATAATATTTTGGGCCAACGGCCGTAGCCACGTTGAATGCACCGGTTCCCGTAGATCACCGAAGTTAAGCAACGTCGGGCGTGGTCAGAACGTGAATGGGTGACCGACCATATGCTGTTGGTACTATAAAAGGATGGCAACCTGCAACCTTGCTAATTGTTGATACGCCGGTAAAAACGAAAAAAAAAAATAATATTTTGGCTAGTGTTTAGATATTTGAAGGATTAGAAAAATTCCACATCGTATTGATTCAGTAAATAGAATAAAATCAGTAAATAGTCTAATATACTATTGGTAGTACTGTATTAACTGAATAAATTGTAGCACTTAGTCGTTTAGGTTTTATCTATGAAGAACATTCCACACACTAATCTCTGGCTAATCGTAATGTAGCTAGGAACAAGCTTCCAGCTGAAATACATCTGAACTTTAAGTAGGCAGAATGGTTAACTTACAAGTAACCGCTGAGATCACAATCATCATAAAATTTTACGTTCTCAATAAATTGGTTAGAGTCATAATAAAGCGATCGAAGGTATTTTCTCAATTTTTTTCTATTGCTTTTTGAAATCCCAGCATCATGCAATCTTCAAGATGTAATGCACTTGTAAGGCCATTTTTCCCGTTTATTAATCCAGCTGTACAGTAGCATGTTAGCAAAAAGTACATGAATATTAAAGGCGTCCTCATGGCGTAATAAATTATGAAAATATCACGACAGGAATATCAGGACTTCCGTTTTCGAACGTTAGCCTAGCGCAATTAAAAAAAAAAAATAACTGGCCTTTACAAATTTATAAACATTTGATAGAAACTGATGACCATCAATGCGGGCATGCTTTATCTGAAGACATGTTAAGTTTACTATCGATTGGCATGAAAGGTTGTTAAGTCCGCATCTCTTGGAAGATTTAAGTCATCAGCTTCGTTCTACTTGCCCGTTAAGTCGGAAATTTATATCAAGAAGCATATATAATGCTTATAAATACATAATTTAGATCAATATAAGCCCAAGGAGGGGCTTAATTCATACATAAGTAGAATATCATCTGCTATCAGTCTTCTTGGTATGTGCAGGAGCAAAAACATGATAGAGGTAAATTCTTCAAATTTTGTTTTATTTTATTATTATTGATTTCGCGATTGTTTTTTTTTTCTTTTTGAAATTCGAATAAAAAGATCCGTTCATAGCTGGAGGTCGAAGAAATATTGCATTCAGTGCTTTCCGATTGGAAATGTTCCCACAAAAGTTTTTATTATAATTTGTAAATATTAAGAAAAGTTCTCTATGCTCGTAAAGCTATATTTTTAAAACACCGGGTTCCAAGAGTTTCTCATATGTAAATTGAAGGTGAGAGTGGGGAAGGATCGATTGATTCTTTATGCAAGTGGCACGAGTTGCTCCCTAAAATTGTTTAAAACATTAACTTTTAGGCATCTTCTTTGACCGACTGATGACATCTACTTTTGATGTCTGCTTGAATTTTGATGAAAATATCACGATTTATTTTTTTAATATCGAAGGCCCTGTTCTCTCACATCGAATTTTTTTACATCATTGGGAAGAGGCCGTTAGGATTAAGAACGTGTAGATAATCTTGGTCGGTTTTATGGTAAATAAGAGTACATTTTATAATAAACTTTGTTATATTTTTGCTGATGTTTCGGCTTAACATTCAAGTCTTCAGCAAGGCTATGGAGAGAGCGAGAAATGTCCGTGTCCTGGATCCTATATCTCCATATAAATATTCTGTCAGAATGCTTTTATTCCGCTGAAAAATGGATTTACACGATTCTTTGAAATTATACACAGGAAAAAAAATGCGATCCAAAAGTACCTTAGATAACCAGCTGAGTTCGACAATCGCCCGAGAAAAAATTCACAGCACTTGCGGTTTTGTGTCAACATTTTGCGTTCTTTATGGAAAAACCGTGCGAATCCTACGTCAGAACACCTGGATGGTACCTTTCTATGAACTTCTGCGTAAAAATTTCGAATAGCCTCTTCCGCAGACTTTTAGTACTAAAACCCGCCTAAGTGCGGCGCATAAAAGGTGTCTAGTAAACAAGGCTTGCTTAGGGTCAGACCACTCCTTCATGTCGGCTTTACTAGCTCCCCACGATCGTATTTCACGGAGAATGCCGTATTTTGCGCGGGATTTGAAGTGCTCGAGACTCAGAACGGTTGACTTAACTGGCTTTGGGTTGCGCCTTACAGTGTTATGGTTGTAAAACAATGGGTCATTTTTTGTTCCCATTGCTGTACTTTGACAGTAATTTGCTCGTTATTCTTTCGTGTAGTTTGTACGAGCATTACTTATAGAAAGTAACGTGTAACAAAGGAAATAACAATTCATTTAGAATATTTTGGTAACTGTTCAATCAAAAGTGTTGTTACTAACATTTGTGGATCAAGATTGATTACGAGATTTTAAGAACCCCTATACCTTGCCATTAACAAACCAATACTACCATATGTCTAAAAAAATTGCCATAAATTTGCAAGAATAAATGTTCGCCCTTGTCGCGGTCTTACTAATGTATTAATAAATAATGAAATACCGTATTAATTACATTTGAATGCATCGTTTTAAAGCAAAAAAAATATAGAATCATACGGATTATTTTACCTTCATTATATTTTACATGTATAATGAGAGTAAAGCAATAAACCGTTCAATAAAACAAATGACATTTCCGAGGGCTCAAAACTGTCACAATACAAGTCTTATTACTTTTTATCACTAAAAAATTAAAAAGAAAAATTAGAATGTTAGTTTTCGGGCCAAAAAACGGCGGAGGTACGGCTGAACGGCTGATACACGTCCTCATGTCGTCGATACAAATGCAGAGTATCGAATGTGAAAAGTGGTTGGTACCTTATAGATGACGTTATATATATATTTTTTCTTATGATATGTTGTAATTAGACGCAATGTACATTCGTTAGGTTGATTTTCTGTAATTGATAATTATTTTTCTTTAATTTTCGAGAGTTTGCTACAACGTACATCAGTACAACCGCAGTCAGAAAAATTGAAAATGAAAAATGCGTTTTTTCACATTCGATACTTTGGATTTGTATCGACGATATGAACTCAAGAAAACACTTTGAATCACTCTTTGAAATGTTATAGATATTGTTAAATTGATCAAAAACCGTTTGGGAATCGTTTTAGTGAAGTGAAATCTTTTGGCCTTTCCTAGAAAAAACGTTAAAACATAAATTTCGATATGAATATCTCAAACGGAGAAAACGCTGCTGGAAGTTTCGATGCACAAATCGGTTTCTGTCTCGTGTTAAATTGAAGTGTCAGGAATTTCAGCCAAACTACACTAATAATAAGCATTACGCTTAGGAAACATGTCTAGATGACGCAGCTCCTGTGAATCGACCTTCGTTTTATGACTGCCAAAATCATTAGTACCAGGCTGTCAATTGGTTTCTACCCATTCTTTTCTTCCAAAATAATTAAGGGAGCACTTCCGACGAGCATATCAATACAAGAGATCAACTATAGCCCGTTCAATTAGATGGAATACTTTATATTTAAATATTAGAATATTTCCGCATGGGCGAAATTCTAAAAGAAATATTCCTGACGGTTCCGCCATTTGCATTTTCATTAGAATGAATAACACGCTACTTTAAACTCAATAAAAACTGATTATGTCTCGTTTAGGAGCAGGGAAGGCTTTGAGAGGTCAGGCAAGGTAGATAGTGTTTAATATTTATCAATACTTAGCCAAAGCTATGGCTGAAAACAATTTAAGCTATAGCCTGTTCAAATAGATGGTTTAGTTGGAGGGAAAAGGGCGCGGCCTATATTCCCCGTGCAAGAAATTGCCGGTAAACATTCTCGCTGTTATAACCTTATCACTAGGAGGTTTAAAAAGTTTCTAGTCTTGGTTTTGGCTAACTATTGATAAAAATAAGACACTATTTCCTTCGTCTGACCTCTCATATCCTTCACTAGTCTTAGACGAGACTTAATCAGTTTTTATAATGTTTCACGTCTCGTTTAATTCCTTGAAATGGGAGGTTGAAAATGGTGGATCCGTCAGGAATATTTCGCGCACTTTTCCATCTATCTGAACAGACTAAAACTCCAGGCTTCAATAAACATTTACTTCGTGATGATCATTTTTTTCCGATTCGTTCCAATTGTTCTCGGGTGACAAATACCATTAAAAACATTAGTCAGAAGTCTACAAAAGGTATAAATGCTGGGTTATATTTGAAATTATTGAAGTAAATTATTTCAAAAATTGTTTACATCTGGAGAGCAATTAGATATACATTTTCCCGAAGAAGATATATGATTGTTACTTGGTGGTCATAAAACGTAATTATTTCGGTTAGAGCCAAGAGGTCAACTTCATAAGCGGGTTTTCTATTATGGAGGGAACGAGACGATCTGTTCTGTGCCGTAAAGTCAATTATAAGTTATTGGTAATAAATATATTTTTGGCTAAAAATACATAAATCTTTATTGATTTCATAATATACAAATAAAGTAATTGGACAATTTCCTGTAATTCTAAATTATCGTGACTAATGTTTAGTTATTGTGACAATAGTTACTAACCATTGTCCAAGGAGATATGTGATTAAGTACAAGTGAATTATAGAGTTATTAAGGCCCTCCTGGTTAGTTCATGCGGGACTCGTGTCGTATTCTGGGCGAATAGCCACAATAATTCAAGGACGGCGTATAGCCTTTAATATGTACCTACTGGTATTACAGGTCACACGTGTATTCCAGTGTCTTTATTAGTACGCTAAAGCCTGTTCAATTAGGCGATAAGGTTTAATTCCGCATGCGCGAAATTTTGAGGAAATTTTCCTGACGGTTTAGTCATTTGCAAATTTTTTCAGGCAAGGGAAATATTGCTTAATTTTTATCAATACATAGCCAAAGCTAAGGCTGAAAAAAATCAAAACTATAACATTGCCCGTTCAAATAGATGGTTTAGTGTAGAGAAAAGGGCGTGGCCTATATTACCGGTGCAGAAAATTGCCGGTAAACATTCTCTCTCGCTGAAAGAGGAAAGGGGCACTTCCTGATAAGTGTATGTCCCGTTAATACTTAAGATAAGTTTCAAATTTGTATAATAATTTTGTTTATTTAATAAGAAATTTTTTATTTAGTATAATAAAAAAAATGGAATAATTTAAATCTATAACAAAGTATATGTAATGTATTTCATACTAACAAGATATCCCAAAAATGGCATGGGTTGTGTAGAAAAAATTAACTCTCTCACAAAAAATAAAATAAAACAGTCTCTCTGTTATAACCGTAATCTAGCGCATTCCACATACAATCAACCATTACAATAAATGAATCTAAAATTACAGTTTCAACGTAATACTACCATCTCTGATTATGTGTGTCCCTGATTACACAACAATTTATATTAATTTTTTATTCATTTATTTATTTATTAAGGCTTTCCGACTTCTAAGCCATTAGTATAAACCAGTGTTGGGCAAAAATTATTCAGAATGATGAATAATGATTAATGGATAAATGTATTATATATATATATATATATATATATATATATGTGTGTGTGTGTGTGTGTGTGTGTGTGTGTGTGTGTGTGTGTGTGTGTGTGTGTGTGTGTGTGTGTGTGTGTGTTTGAGTAGGATTATTCAGTAGACCAACTAGAAATAAATAATAACGAATGATGAATAATGAATGTTGAATAACGAATAATGAATAACGAATAATTCCTTGAATAATTCATGATGTACTGTGTGAATAAGATAATTCAGTGAATTATTCATCATTCACTAAAAATTTATTCGAATGATCATTCGAATAATAATTTATTCGAATAATAATTTATTCGAATAATGCCCAACACTGGTGTAAACATCCATGGCTCAGCAGGTCACCTTTCTCAACGGGCCCTAAAATGCGAAAAATCCCTGCGCCAGGCGAGACTGCAACCCCTTCCCCAATTTATATTAATGTTAGTATTTTAATGTTATTAAGATATAATATATTAATAAGGGCACTAAAGACGAGCTTTAGGTCATTCGAAATCTACGCGATGTATAATATTATTTTTATTTATTTACTGAGAGTTCACAACATGATGAGTTGCTATTTAAGGGAATTTGTAAACAAAGATAACAATTATATAGAAACTCAAAAATATGTGTACAAATATAAACAAAAAACAATAAATAATTCGAAAGATAATTTATAAAAATGTAATTATTTTTACGCTTAAACAACTTTACTTTTTAATCTTCAGATTTATGTCTGTGTACTTAGTCAATTCTTATGATAAAAAGAAGTTATTAATCAGGTACTAGTAGTTGAAGGCCTTTAGTTTTACAATAAATTGTGAAATAAGTCTTCTTATTTCCTTCATTTAAGACCAATAATGTGTGAGGGTCCTATCAACGATTTGTAACAAAATTTTATAGATTGTTGAACATTGAACTTTCAGAAGTTTATTTTTGTTTGTTACTGATTTTGTGATTGATTTGAACAATTAGTTTACGGATCACACCACCTTTAAGTTTCCATTTTTTTTTTCTTTATAAACTGCTTGTAATTAAAGTGTATTTTATACGTTCAGCCATTTCCTTCTGCAGGCTAATATTATTAAACTTTTTATTCCAGACAACTCAAGATATATTTAATAGAATTATTAAATTTGACAATACATTTTATTTGTAATTTTATATAAGAAGTGACATAGTATTTTTATAGTATTTTATAAATTTTTTATTTAAAATGTGTGTGTTTTTTTTCAAGCAGCTGTCATTTTTTTTAATATCCTTAAGTAACGCCTCAGAAAATGTAATAAAGAAAATGAGTCGATCTTGAAATATCTTGTACAGCAGTTGAAAATTAGTTTATTGAACGAAATAGCTAAACGCTTAAAAAAATCTTTAGATTATAATTAATTTATCTAGTCAAAACAAAATTCCATTTTTTCAATTGGCAATTCGAGGTGTCGCTTTACGGCTTAGGCCTTCATACAATGTGTGCATAAATAGTAACTGCATTTATCTATATAGTTCATTAAAATACAACATAAAAATATCAAATTAGGTAAAAAAATCGCCATGGGATATTTTGACATATGTTTGAATACGGTGGAAGTGTTTTATTTTTTATGTTTCATTGATAAATGCAAACTTTTCATCGTGTGTAACCATTTGGAGTAGCAGACTATTTTCTTGAATCACTGCTAATTGCCTAACTATATAAAATAAACAAACTATACTTAGGAAATCCATTAAGAATGTTTATGCTGCTTGCATCATAGAGGGGGTCCATCACCATCTGTCGGATGTCTCACAGGATAGCATCCGTGGCGCCGGATTTTTGTTTCATTTCAAGCATCGTCTGTCCATATTTGAATCGATCCATGCAAAAAGAACTTCAGTCCATTTTTTCCCAATATGAGTTCCGATAATATTTTCGTTAGTATGAGTGATGGATTCTTTGTATCTAAAGGTAACTTCACTTTTCTATGTTAAAATGACTTCAATACAATACATAGTTGCTATAGAAACATAGTCCTCATTTTATTATTCCATGTAAAAAGGGCTTCAGTCTAGTTTTCTCAAAACTACTGATTTTGGACTGAAGGTCTTTTTGCATGGATCGATTCATTTATTGAAAACAAAATTAATTTTTTTTATTTGTTATTATTTGCAAAAAAAAAAAAAAAAAAAAAAAAAAAAAAAAAAAAAAAAAAAAAAAAAAAAAAAGAAAAAGAAAAAAAAAGGGGGCTTTTTAAAGTCCTGAAGAGGCTTCAAACGGTGTGCAACTTGTAGAGTAATTTTAATTAATTAATTGACATAATTGCGTACACAGGATACACTGTTGAGACTTTTCCCATTTTTAGCAATTTTTTTTTGCATTATTTCTTTTTTATGATTATCTGGCAATGGGAAAATTGCAAAATAAAAAAAAACAAATTGTTCAGGAAATTAAAATGTGATTGGTGATTTCTGTATGCTGCCATTATTCAATTATTTGATATTGAAAAGTTCCGATGGAGTAGCTTAAAAACTATTATTTGCGGAAAATCAATTTCACTAAAAGAAATCGGTCATATGAATAAGTTTCTTTCTAATCACCCCTGTGAGATTCCTTCATTAGCGAGAGTGGGTCATGGTAATTAACGATTTCAGCCAGCTCTCATCCTTCGACTTATCCTATAAATAATCTTGTTACTGTCATTTTTATGACATTTTCTCTGTGAACATGCTCTTTTCCTTCTTATCTTTCTAATTAACTTGTACGCTAACTAATGCGATTGCAAAAGAAAGATAGAATCCACGGGAGAAAAAACTGTACTATACAAAGTTTTTAGAGTGCCCAATCAATTTAGTGGAATTTTATAATCTAGGCTCAATAAATAAACGTAAAAAATCTTTACACGTCGATAATGAGGATAAATAATTAATAACACAGGCAATTTTTTGTGTTTGTTGTATATCAAACAAAAACATAAAATACCCAACCTATAAAATTTATATGTGAAATATAGTGAACATTTTTCACTCTTTGATTATTAAAATCTTCTTAATTCTATGAGTTGTTATTATTTGTATTTTCTTGACTCATTAGAACTTTGAAATAAAATAAATAAGAAAATAATAAATACATAGAAAATAACACTGCGCTTTAATCCAAAAAATAATTGTGTATACAGCGAATATGAGGTACCTAATAATGAATGTTCCCTTACTGCAGGGGTATTATTTTTCTTAGAATAAATTTAGGAGAAACACAAAAAATAAACTCGAAGGATAACAATAGAAAAAAAAACTGTGCATGTTTTTTGGTGTATACAAACAATGGAAGCGTACATAGCGGTGCAGAAAAGACTAAGATGTGTTTTAACAGCACATTTGAAGGCTATTAAATAATTATAATTAATAAGAATTAAAAATAATAATTATATATATATATATATATATATATATATATATATATATAAGTATCAGTATATCAGTATATATATGCCAACGGCCATAGTCATGTTGCATGCAACGGTTCCCGTTGATCACCGAAGTTAAGCAACGTGGGGCGTGGCCAGTACCTGAATGGGTGACCGTGAACGCGCTGTTGGCATTATAAAAGGGTGGCACCGTGTAGATAGCCCGGATTTAATAGCCGAATTGTTGATACACATTTAAACACAAAAAAAAGTTATAATATATATCCGACAGTAACGGAATTTAGAAACCGTGGGTAGTCAAATTCGTTATTGACCCAAGAAGCTTATTAAAAAAATGCGACTCGCTGGAACTCCGTCTTAGTTTGTAAGTCTTAGCTTTGTCAATTTTCATGTCGGCACTTCCAGGATTGAAGAGAGGAAACGCCCTAAAATCAAATATCAGAAATAGTGCAAGAAAGAAGATTGAAGATTTATCTTTATCGGACAACATATTATAATTATACAACATGATTTTTTTATTATTAATAATTATGTATTTTTTCAGGTGAGTGTATGCTGTCTGTTGTTAAACTTAAATTGTACCGTAAGTAACATAAACTATCTTCATTTTGCTGAATTTACACTAAAATGTGTATATACAATTTTTTTTTTTTTGTATTTACATTTTGCTATTTCACTTTGACGTCGAAAGAGTTTTTCGCCTATGTTGCGGAACTCTGTAAATTACATATAAATAATAAAAGTGTATATATAAGCAAATATATGTATAAATAATTATTCCGCAAATGATCCAATATTTTTATGATTTTTATATTCCAAGTAGAGCTCAAGGCCACTTAACTGACTATTTTTAGAGACTTTGTTTGTATTTGAGGTTTTGGCAAAGGAACATCTTGCTTTGCTATAATACTTGCTATAATATAATACTTGAATACTCTACGTCTATCCTCATTTTTGTTCGAGATTATTTATTGGTATTGAATAATTCAGGTAACGGATTATTGTAGAATTGGTTCTTAGAATGGAAGATAGTTTTTGGACGATTGTTTGGCCAAATCAGCTGGTAGGTCGGAGCTAACCTAGTTTCTCGGACAAAGGCTGCAGAGTTCAGGCGAAATGTCAAATCTAGGTGAAGGACTGCTTCTAATGCCAGCAGTTGGTATTCCCATGCTTTCAGGCACACAGCGTTTATATTCTTGGAAAGATAGTTCGTCTAACAATATACAGATAGCTCCTAAAAGTGTGACATATGAAGAACATTTTAGAGGTAAAAAGGTCTGACTTATGCGAATTATTAGTTTTGGGTGCAAGCAGAATAGGGACCCCTAAATTAAATTATTTTTTCGCGAATTTATGACAGGCGAAGGATTAATAAAAGTAAAATTACTATGTCAAGTCATTGATTGAATTCACCTTTACATGCTTACACCGTTTTATGAGTTCTTCAGGAGCTAAAAATCTACTTTATTACTAATATAGCCTCGTTGAACAGAGGCGAACCTTGTTCTACAATAGCCACGTCAAGAGTGTGATTAGTAAATATGGAGTCAATCAGCTGTATAGATAAGAGTGAGAACAATAATATCGATCATCCAGAAGAAATGTAGTAATTTAAATTAAATGATATAAAAGTATTTCAATATTTTAGTGAAGTATTGAAATTGAATTTTTCTGTGTATATGATTTTTTTGATTTTTTTATTTTCCGCTTTCTATGATTTATTTATTTTTCTGATTATAGCCAGACGTAGTTATCTCAATAATAGTAGAGGACATTTCGCTTTAGTACAATCAGGCTATATTAGTGATTTAGTGTGATCTTTGCTCCTGAAGAGGCTCATCTCGAAACATAGTAGAGCCGAATATAATAAATTAATCGACATTATAATTTTATATTTATTTACCTTCAGCCCGTGATAAAATTTAATGAAGAAACCTGGCTCTCTCTAAGATATTTATAATATTTTTATTTCAAATGGAAAGTACTGTATCTTATTTTTACTGAATAGTTGATATTGATAAACTATTATCCTGTTAAATATATTTTATAGACAAAGAAATTCTCCAGAAGCTAATTTCTATGTGACTGTCGAGTCTTTATACTATAATATCCGGTCTCAATGCATTTAGAACATCAAGTCGACTTCCCAGCATTGAAATAAACTGTCTGTCATGCATAGTAAGTTCATTGTGCAGAAATATCATAATTTTTTTTTCTATGAACCTATATGTTCCCTCATCATTCTACCTTTACCATCACCAACGATGAATAGAATTCATCCAAAACATAAATACCAAGGCTAATGTCTGAGTTTAAACATGTTTCCCCTTCCTTGTAGACGGGAAACTCAACAACCAAGTTTCTGACCAACTCAGTGAGTTTAATTATATATATATATATATATATATATATATATATATATATATATAATATTATATATTTATATATATATATATGTAAATCCGAAAGGTTTTCATGAGCTACGGATATTAATGCGTTTTTTATTTGTTTTTTTTTAAAGCAAGTTAGCCACTTGGGTCTCTCTTTTATACATAATTTAAACCTTGTCAATTAATAGTTCTTTGACCTAATCATGAAGTGCAATGTAATATTATTAATAAATGGGAAAAAACACCAAAACTTGTAAACTAAGAAACGTAAATCCAACGCATTAATACCAAACACATTGTATACGTCTTTACGTGTAAAACCCATATCTACGTACGCCCACACTCCTACTACTCTTACTTTACGCATGCATCCATTTTACTAAGCATTTTTCAAGACATAATTCAGACATTACGGAAAACTAGCTCAGATGAAATGTGCTGCCGGCATTCTTCAATCTTATTACTAT
This sequence comes from Gonocerus acuteangulatus, assembly GCA_946811695.1. Taxonomy (NCBI): domain Eukaryota; kingdom Metazoa; phylum Arthropoda; class Insecta; order Hemiptera; family Coreidae; genus Gonocerus; species Gonocerus acuteangulatus. The sequence goes on from OX328130.1 coordinate 50,586,446, forward strand.
CTCATCCTGCGAGGCCATCGATCTCAAGATCCCCTCGAAGAAGCATTTACTCCGAACTCACTTCTTCTAATAACATAGCAAGTTAGATTCTTCGGTATGTAGCTCATAGTTAAGGACGGGGAAAATTGATGGCTATAACAAAGCTGGCTTTTACAATTAACAAAACCCAGTTTCATCCCCCCAAGATGTTAAATGCGAACTCTTTTTAAGTTCGTATCCTTCTTAAATGGTTTTCTAAAAGTCATTTTATGCTTTCTGAGTGTAATTAAGGTGGATGAGAAATTTACGGCCATAACGATCTCTAAGGTTTCCAATTATTGTATTTTAAATTATGGCTGTTTTATTTACAGTAATTAATTTGGTATTACTCATTTCTAAAAACACTATTATTAAATGGGAGATTGGTAATTAGCAAAATCTATTACCTCCTGAATAATTCACAGAAAATTATACGCTTTTCAGTGACGTACGTTTTAAATGTTTATTTTTAAATTAATCTGGCTTGGATCTGAACCCAGATACTACTGTTTTAAGATCGGGTTAAAACAGTTAAATTATCCGAAATAGCCCAAGCTTCAGATAGACAACACCTTATTTTTATTAAAATTATCAAGGAGTGAAAAGTGGAGAATAAAAATCAACCCAGATCCTGCCATTCTGTCTACCACAAAAACACTCCAATGCCAGAATCTAATGAGGTTCGATATCTAGGATTATACCTTGACAGCCGACAGACATGGAACCCTCACACTACATGGAAAAGACAAGAACTGAACAGAAAATACGCACTACTTATACGACTTCTGGGTACTGCTTGCTTGGGAAATCGACGTAGATGTAATGTAAAGCTTATTCAATTTCATATACGCATCCGCTTTTAATACAATTTTTGATAGAGTCATCTCATTCGGAGATGGGTGGATTGGGTGTTTAAGGGCAGAAAACGTCTAGGTCCTCACCGCCCTGAAGTGTAATGTTAGAGAGTCATGTATATGTCGTGAAAGGGTTTGTAATTTTGTGATTAGGACAGTGCTGCGCTTCCAATTCAGTATTCATGACAATGAACTGTTATTTTGATAATTGGTATTCTATTTTGTTTTTGTTTTTTTTTGCTACTAATGTCATTGCTTACTACTAACACTAATATTACTTACTAATACAACTATTTGTACTAAAACTAATAATCTATAACTAATATGTTCGGAGGGATAGGTGCTTGAATAGAGTAATTTCTGCTTAGGATACTGTCAGTTTTCTGTTGTGGCACCTAAGATCTTGTTTCGCTTTGAGATTCCATTTTAAATGTGTTTACATTATTCACGAAACATTAAGAGAAAACATTAACTGTTTCTATTCTAATCTTTCTAAATGAAACTAGAGATAAGAACGAAAAAAGTTGTAATTGTAAAGAAGTTTCTGCTAGTCGGAAATTATATTCATTATACTCACTGACTCTCACCTACTCTAAGAGCGTACTAAGAGCAAGACAAATTTTAAGAGTGATTAAATAAAACTTTTGAAGAGAATTCGGCAAACTGTTGGAAGGCAGGCGTCAACGACAAACTTTTTCCGCGATAAGCCAATTCTCCTGTGATCTGCTTTCAGGTTACTTTTTGAAAAATATCTTAAACACGGCAAGGTTCTTAGTCTAGTTTCGTCCATCTGAACACATGTATATCACATGTCCTCTTTACAATTCCCTTTGATGTTTTTAAGGTATATTGGATATAACTGCGTCAATATGGTAATAACCGATGTTTCCCTAGACATTCTGCCAGCTTCATCAATGAGTCTGTCCCTTCTCAGAAGAAACCCCGAGGAAGTAATCAGAAAGTCTGTCGAAAAGACGGTAATCACCACTTCGAAACTTTCATGACCAGAATACCTCAAAACATTGAGTCACATAGACCGTAGAAGTCTACGAGGATTGCCTTTGAGACCAAGGAATATGAAATGGACTAAGGTATTCCTAGTTTGGTCATGGATATGTTTGCCCCAGCCGTGACAACACAACACGACTCTCAGACCATCACTCATGTTATAAAGGAAACACCCAGAAGGTAGATTTCCTATTACAGACCGAGTGACACCAGCTGACCATGTTGCAATCTGTCTCTGTTTCAAGCAGCCTTCATCTTTCATTTCTGGTCTGCGCATTAGTAACTGGCCTAGTTGCAAGAGTTCTTGCACAATATGCAATTTTTATGGCACTGTATGTGAAAACGAATGCATAAGGTTGAGACTTTTCATATACTTCGTCAAGAATCAGACAAGAGTTTATAATTATTATATGTATTTATTTATGAGCAACCGCAATTAATGAGTGATTTAATAAGGACAATCATGTATGCATACAATTACATTATTACATACGTACATCTTAATACATTATTGCATATGTTTATCGAAGTACACAAAAATACATATACAAAGTATTTAAATAGTTCGTTTCACATCCAAATGCACCTTGCTATGGAAAATGCACGCGACATGCAGCAGCCAAAGATAACAATATTTACTGACTCCCTTAGCTCAATAAGGGGACTACAAAGCATGTACAGCGTAAATTCCATTATTATGAATATACTAGGACAGATAAACCGAGCTAATAAAGAAATTCCAATATATTGGCTCCCAGGAGATGAGAAGATTTGTTACAGAAAAGTATTTATTTATTTATTTTCGGAGCTGCACAACGGCAAGGTGATACAGAAAAGTAAAAAGATAACAAACTTCGAGAAATAAAACAAACAGTAGGTGAATGGCCTTCAAGTATGAGAAATAAAATTGTTTATAATTAAAGTTAATTTTTGAGATGATAAAGACCAGATGTTGAAGTATAGTTAAGCGAAAGGGTCTTTAAAAAACGTTTCAATTAAATATTTAAGAAAAATTCTCTTTTTTTTTATGACCCAGGAGACTTTCTATGATTTTTGAGTTAGTAACGCTTGTGTTTTATTTAAATACTGATTTAATTTTTAGTTATACTCATTTATTTGTGAACTAGAACCGAAAAATCTTTTGAATTGCGAGAGAGATTTATCTAATATTTAAAGAGCGATTATGACAGGAACAACTTATTATGGTCAGCTGATTGATTACACGCTCAGAATACCTTCAATGGATGTCGCCTAACCGAATATATCCTAAGCCCTGTGCTGAGATATGGGTTGGGGATATCTACGCCCATACACAATCAAATTGTACTATCAGAACTTATTACAGAATCATTATTCAGCAAGTTATTTTTAAGTTGAAGTAATTATCTTAAGATTAAAAAAAATATTAGCTAATGTAATTGACAAAAAGACTCTTGGCGATTAAATAGGATTGGCTGAAGGGTAGGGAAATACGGTTTTAGTTAACAATTCAGAAAATACCAGTAAAAATCAATCCTCTTTAGTTTGAATTAATTTAACATTTTTATTTATTCATTAATGAGATTACATTCTATAAAATGATTACATTTTGTAATGTGCTTACATTGGCGAGATGAAAATAACGAGTGTCTGCACTAGCTGCCCTCTTGTCTCCTCGGGTAAGCGAATGACTAGGGACAGGCGTACCCCATTCCTCAACCAGCAGCAGTGGGAAGTACTGGAGCTGGGAAAGGGACGAGAATACTGCAGACACTCTAGGGGCTTGTGGGGAGAAGATAACCTCCGTTATCACTCCCTTTTATTGCTAAAAGCAGATCGCGTGGCCACATCCTGTTCAACCGTCCTGCTGGGGTGGGGAATAGGGATGGTTGGGAGTGGACAGTGACTGGACAGCAAGATTAGGTTTTTATGGATAATTTGTGAGGAATGTTTGCAAAGCGTATGAGGATAAGATCCTGCATTAAAGGAATGTTGAGTTATTTTTGAAGATTATTATTAGCTATGACTATAGTTCGGAGGACTTTGGATTGGAAGGTATGGAAGCTTCTGATGTTCGATGGTTTTGCAGTTCCCCATAGTTATATTCCGTAAGTCCAAATGAGTTTTATAATTGTGTTGTACATAATGAATTTGTTTTCAAGAGAGAGGGAGGTGAAATTTAACTTCATAATATTAAATATAAAAGTATATTTTATTGTGATTTCTAATTAATACATAATATATACATTGATAAGTATCTTTGCAAGAGATCAGTCGAAAGCCCAATTTCCTACAAAATATATTGAGGTGTAGATTTCGATATGACCACTGCTGTCGGAGAAAACTGTGCTTAAACATTCGGAACTGTTGGTTTCGCTACAGTAAATGTAAAATACTAAAACGTCCAAAGAGTTGGACATGTTGCTATTCCTAAGCAAGAAGGTTTTGCCGAGCAAGTGTTCTGCCTAAACATGTGTGTATCGTGAGACGTTCTTACCATCCAGATGGTGTCTGTGGGCAGACTACCTACACTGTCCTTGCGAAACCTGGTCTTGGATCTGCCTTTTGCCATCTCAGGCTTCAAAAATCTTTTACATTGTTCACATTCTCAAAAACTATATATTTTTGTTTGCTGCTACAGTATTGTAATCTTACAGGACATTGAATGCAGCTGTTTAGCAAACATAATATTGTAGTTTTTGGTTATACAGGTCTGCAAATACAATTTTTTGATCAGCTTCATGCATTATTTTAGTTGAATGTAATGGTATTTAGTGTGTTGAACCCAAAAATGACCGCACTTTTTGTCCATCAGGTTTCTTGCAAAATATGAGGGGTGGACACGTAAAACAGAAAAATTGAAGAAACACAAAATGCTTAAAAGAATCATTCTGTTCGCCTATGAGAACCTTTTCTTCTTTCTTTTAAACTTCTTCGCGCTATTTTTCGTTCTCCACCATTGTCTGTATACCTTTTCAGCATAAACCAGTTCTCAGCTATCATATTGAGTTGTTGCACCTAGCGAATTGGAGGTTTAACGCTGAATAAGAACACAAGCGATAGGTATTAAAAAAACAGTTTTGCTAAAAAACTATTCGTGAGGGACTGTTTTGAGTATTTTTTTATGTTTCAGCATGCGAAAATTTAAGGTTCAACAGTCAAAAAAGTCGCATGCAGTTTTTGGTCGCACCCCTGTTTAAAATAACTTCACCCGAAATGGAAATGTTTTGTACATAATAGAACGAGAAAAGGTAAAACGTTAAATTAGGACAGCCGTGAAACGAAGATTCTAATGAATTCAATGTATAATAATAAATCTGTCAGTAAATTGTCTTGCCTTCACTGGGATGATTTCTTCATTGATAGATACATCCATCAGCCGTGACGTACTTCATGTGCAGCGAAGACGGCAGACGGGACAGATGGTGGAGGAATTAATCTGTAATGCCCATACGATTAGTTTCAATGTCCACCCCGTCCGGACGAGCTTTCTACTCGGATTCCATTCCTTTACCGGATACCAGCCTTTGACGTTTCGCTTCATCAGGCGTACCGTACTCTCCCCGGGGCTGTGGCATTTAGTACAGCACGTATCGGCTAATTCGTTCGCTTAGCGTTCGGTGAATTCTTGGGCGAAAGGAATCTTTGCGGTTTGCTCCCAAGGAGGTCGGTATCAGATTATATCGTCGAGAATCACAGCCAGCTGAGAAGATACAGGATTAAAAATAAACTTTTTATTGTAATAAAGTTAGACGCGCGGGAACGGCCTCACCCATTTGCTTTCAAACTTTTTTTTTTTTTTAATATTTCCACACCATAGCCATTGTTGATCTAATAGCATCAGAGTTTATTTTTCTGAACATTCCATGTCAATATTGTCATAGTGTGTACATCTAATTTATTAAGTATGCAAAATAATTTACAACACGGTTTTTGGGCGAAAGGAATTTACAAAATATAAAAAGAACAGCTGTAAGATTATTAATGTAGCTTTCTAAAAAGTTACGATATTTTCGGGCGAATTTCGCCCCAAAAACCATATTGTGGTGGACGAATTCCGCTTGTTAACGAACTTATTAGACGAAGGATTTTTATGCCACATTTCATAAACATTGGTTGATTTTTGAGCCAGCTTAAGAGCGAACATTTAAAACTCCCTTTTAATAAGTTTATACTGTTTACAAACTTTAAGGAACGCAATAATTCCACTTGAAGCACTGTTTTCTCCGATTGAGGAGGCCTTATTAAATTTATTTTATTTATTTAGTTCTCAGCTTCCGCCACAAAATTTGTGGCATAAAGACATTTCGCCCAAATTAATGCTTACTTCCCCTATTCAAGCTTAGATATGAATATTTGACTTTTGAATGCCGGGCCTATCAGAAGGGGGGGGGGGTCAAAGAGGACAAAAGGTCATGGACACGGCGTCATTTCTTTACACATAATCTTTGCATTATAATTTGAAATAACAAAGTTATATACCTACCATTTTTTAATCCGTTCAATTACAAATGTATTTTATTTTATTTTCAGAGAAATGACATTTTTAAATAATTCCATTAATAGTTTTTGATTACGTTAATGGAGAAGGGGGGTTAAGGGGCCTGTAAAGTTATTTGTACAGCCCCCCAAATGATTACTTTCCCCTAACCATGATGTGTATATCAACCATTTTCGAGGTACTGAAACAAATGTACGAAATGACAAAATTGTTTATGCCTGTTTAAATAACATTAGCGCGTTTCCACCCTCCCCGTTTCCCCCAGAAGGGAGGAAAAAACTTAAACTATTATAACTGAACATCGAATATCTTTTTAATCACCGAATTCCGAGATATCTGTATAGTTTTTCGCTGATCATACCATTTTTTTAAGCATAAATATGCTTTAGCGATGACTAAACTGAAAAAAAAGGTTACAAAAAAATGTAACAACAAAGTGTCCGCTGGCGTTCGCGCATGCGCGGTGGACATGTACGAAAAAGAAGACTACTGTATGTTATACAGTACATTACATAGATTTTTCGGGTGGAACTAAAGCATATTTATGTTTCTGAATTTGAGCAGACGGCTCTAAACGAAATTAATTCTTTCTTTTTACATCAGTAACAAATCAGAGCTTAATTTTTATTATAAACCATCAAATAAGGAGGGAGTATTGATTTCTTTAAAAAAAAAGGAGTGAACCATTATTTGCAAAAAGAGATTGTGCATTTAATTTATGATTAAGACAAAAACAGAAGCCATCTAGGGATTCTGACAGAACGTTATTATAAAAGAAGATATAATTTGCTGCTGCGCATAAATTGTAATGTCCCGTTTGTGAGCGGCCTAGATGCAACAAGTGGTTAGCATTTCATTCGCAAGGATAGCATTTTTCAACCCCCCCCCCCCCCGACCTACGGGCATGAAATGGCGCAATAATTTAAAGAAATCCATTAATTTATTTGAGTGCATATCTCATCTGTGCTCCTGAAATAACTTTTTCCCCCAACTAGAAGAGTCTCGGTATAATGTCGTGTTATTTAGTAGTGAGCAAGAAGGCTAATATCTAAGTTTGGTCGCTTACAGTTTTCTGTTTTGCCTTATTAGAGTGAAATACAGAATCTGTAATAGGTTTAATGTGCTAATTATTTATAAGTGATTGTGAAAATATTATCAAACTAGTAATACCTTACTATCTTTACTCAAATCAATTTATGTTTATAAAAAGTATTACTTACTGCCTTATCTCAGGCTTTTCAATAGAAACACTGACGACTGCTTTTTATTAATTTCTGATTTTTGAATTCTTGTAGATTAGGTTTCCCCATTCTCCAAGTTGGCTTTATATAATTTTCTTGGTGTAAAATAGTGTATATATGTGTATATATATATATATATATGTATATATATATGTATATATATATATATATATATGTATGTATATATATATGTATATATATATATATGTATATATATATATATGTATATATATATATATATATATATATATATATATATATATATATATATATATAAATTATAACGTCAATTTATAATTGACAACGAATTTTAGAAAGGTTATCTAATGGTTACCACCATTTTCTAGCTAGGATGAGGCTGATACCTCTTGTTTTTTCGAAAGAAAACCCACCACCCCTAGTTGGCATTAAACCCATATATATATATATATATATATATATATATATATATATATGGGTTTAATGCCAACTAGGGGTGGTGGGTTTTCTTATATATATATATATATATATATATATATATATATATATATATATATATATATTCTTTTAATGATCCGTATATTTCCAGCGATATTCATCCCCATTTCTTCATATTTCAACCAACTCTTCAGACTTCATTGGACGATTTTTTTGGCTATTATCATGAACAGCTTACTACCAGGAACAAATTTCTGAAAATTATCCCATGAATCCCGAGAGGACTCGGGCGAATATACAGAGTTACTAGTAAGTCGACCCACATCCATCGCCCATATCCAGTTTTGTTCAAAACGAACAATTTTTTTAGCCCGAATTGCCTTATCCAGAAGTTATCCGTTTTCAAGATATTTTATAATTGAGGTTTTTTTTTTAAACAAAATGTCACTATTGCTTAGGTTTTTTTTTTGTTTCTAGCATTTGAGCTGAAATTGTTTATTGTTTTTGTATATAAAACATTCAGAATAAACTATTAATTAAATAAAACTATCAAATTTTTACGAGACAACGGATGGTACGACCCAATAACTAATATTTACATCATTTTTCTCTAAAAACCTATTACATCAACGCGATCTCTTTTTAAAAAAATATTAGTAGCTATTGCTGGAATTTAAACTCAACACATCTCTGTTTATTAAGTTAAAAAAAAATGTGTAATAGTCCGGTAAAATGTTTATAGTTCATAGAAAAAAAGTGACAAACAGATAAGCGGTAGGTAAATTATTTTGCATTTAACGCAATAAAATATGTTATTGCAGCCTCATTATTTGCGTTTTTACATAAAGAAGGCTGATGTTATTGTTTACAACCTTTGATTCTTTGTTATTGCTGATAGTTTTATTTAATTAATAGTTTATGATGAATGTCTCGAAATACACAAAACATAATCAGCAGTCATTTCTTTTAAGAAAAGCCTAACATATTAAATATCTTGAAAAGGGGTAACTTTTGGGTAAGGCAATATTTGCTTAAAATTGTTAGTTTTAATCCAAAACCATCACCTCGCAATGGATGTGGGTCGTCTTGCCAGTAACAAATCTGAGTGACCTCTTTTTCCTGACGGTTACGAAACGTCGAAAATAGTCATCAGCACTGCCACAATGCGACGACATAAGCGAAGTTTCCTTCTTGTATGGTGGGAGGTGACACAATAAAAGTCCGTCACGCAGGAGCTGCATAACTAAGCACTTTCCTCAGAATTTGGGTAGTGTAGACTGCTTTCCAGAACAATTTGCTTAAAATATCCTACATAAATAAAATAAAAACATGAATAGTTCTCTTTTAATTTTATAATGAGTAACTGATAAATTATTAATTTGCTTCCAGACTTACGTTTACACATGGTACCTACTACACTACGTAATAAATACAAAAAACCTCGTATTATCGTATTTTGATCTAACGCAGGAACCGGATACAGTTCCTCTAGCGCTCCTTGCTGCGCCTTTGTGAACCTATATCTGGCTGGCTTTTCTATTGAAATATATTACAAAGTAAACCCCCCTTTCCGATTGACCGATTCAGCTCATTTTTACAACACTTCTTTCTCATGAGTTACCCACGACGTATACCGCGTTTCGTTACAATACAGCAGAAATTACGACCAGTATGAGTATATTAGTAATTTGGGTCCGGAGTAAACCCCCCCTCCTAATGAACCGATTTAGTTTATTTTTACAACACATATTTACCTGTAGATTACCACTATGAATACCGAGTTTCGTCGAAATATACCTAAAATCACGGCTGGTAGTGGCGAATTGGTATTGTCGGTCCGGAGTAAACCCCCCCCCCCTCCTCATGAACCGATTTAGTTCATTTTTATATCTCACTTTTCTCTCTATATTACCACTACGAATACAAAGTTTTGTTGAAATATAACAAATATTACGGCTGAAATGGTCAAATTAGTGTTTTGGGTTCGGGGTAAACCCCCCCTTCCGGTGGACCGATTTTGGTGGTTAACGAACTCGTTCAATCGTTTGCTAATTGAATGCTATATACCAAGTTTCGAGACGAAAAAACAAAAACTCTGGCCGCTATCGTGTTAACAGACACACATATATATATATATATATATATATATATATATATATATATATATATATATATATATATATATATATATATAAATTTTAACGGGGGTCATTTTCGGTGTCTACTAGGTAGGATCGATAAAGATTTGAAGAAATTTTTCAAAAATTTCGTCATGAGTCCAACCTCAATAGCTACTTTCCTTCGGAGGAAAGTGCTAAAAGTAGTATTTCCTAAGAGTATCATTAGCAAAACTAATGTTTTGTAAATTTTCCATTAGCTCTACTCAAACTGCAATAAAGTAGAGGCACTTAACATTTTCGTGACAATTTTATGGGACTCTCAAAATGTGTAATTACTACAATTTCGTTATTAACCTCAAAACTACAATGTAAAACTTGTTATGAAAAGAAATTATTATTTGTCCAAAGTTATGATGTAACATTTTTTTCGAAGGCATTACCTAATTCAAGGACTTTTTTTTATCATTTGAGGAGGCACCATGGCCGTGAGTGCGGGTCCGATTCCCCACTTAAGGTGATGGGCTCTGGTACCTATCTTCCAAAAAGATAACGATGGTAACATGTATATAATCCGTCCCCCCGGAAAAAATCGGAACGCTTACGTTTTTTTATTATTTTTTTTTTAACGGCGCATCAACTGTTTGGCTATTAGCGCCGGGCTATCTACAGGTTGCCACCCTTTTATAATGCCAACAGTACGTGGTCGGTCACCCATTCAGGTTCTGACCACGCCCGACGTTGCTTAACTTCGGGAACCGGTGTATTCAACATGGCTAAGGCTGTTGGCTTTTTTTATTATTATTTTGTATATGAATAATATTCATGTTTATAGCATATGCATATATTATTTTGTATGATTAATATAATGTAGGTTGCTTTTCATTGCTGTGAAACGAATTCCGGTAGTCTGTTGAATGAAGGGTCAATTTTGTTTCTTCATTTTAGTTTTTTCGCTGTTTCAAGTTAACTAGATTGAATTATACTTCATTAAACAGCCGTGGTTAGACCAAGGGTTTTTTTTCTATTTGCCCCGGTAAAAGAATGTGGATTTTGTTTTCTTTTGATAGCTGAGTTTGCTTTGTAAAGTGATTCAGATTGCTCTAACCCAATCAAAGGTGAGTCATGAGGAATACGGTTTTTGGCGAGTACTTTACTCGGTGAATTGCTGGCATGAGTGCATCTTCTTAGAACTCTATAAGTAGTTGTGAATCAAATCTAACAATCACGGAACACAATTCGCTTTGTCATCGGTTTGTTTTTTTTCTGTGGTGACTGGGAAAAAAATGTTTCTCAAATCTTTTAACTTGGAAAAAATTAATGCCCGGGACTGGGATGTGAACCAAGTTCCTCCACGCTTCTTGCATATCTTTTAACTATGTAAGCTACCGTTCTTCGTATCACACTAATTAAATCCTCGAGCCAAGGTTTTAGATGGTCACCAAAGCATTATATTTATGCACAGCTAGGCAATGTTGTTGCCGTACAAGGCTGTAAAACTAGGCACTCCGAGTAAGCTTTAAATACATTAAAATACAAATATTTTTGTTCATTTTAATGGGACATCATTACATTATGTTTTTCTCTCCTGTTTTTAGCACTTTCCTCCGAAGGAAAGTAGCTATTGAGGTTGGACACATGACGGAATTTTTGAAAAATTTCTTCAAATCTTTATCGATCCTACCTAGTAGACACCGAAAATGACCCCCGTTAAAATATATATATATATATATATATATATATATATATATATATATATATATATATATATATGTGTCTGTTAACACGATAGCGGCCAGAGTTTTTGTTTTTTCGTCACGAAACTTGGTATATAGCATTCAATTAGCAAACGATTGAACGAGTTCGTTAACCACCAAAGTCGGTCCACCGGAAGGGGGGTTTACCCCGAACCCAAAACACTTATTTGACTATGTCAGCCGTAATATTTGTTATATTTCAACGAAACTTGGTATTCGTAGTGTTAATATAGAGAGAAAAGTGAGATATAAAAATGAACTAAATCGGTTCATTAGAAGGGGGGGTTTACTCCGGACCCACAATACCAATTCGCCACTACCAGCCGTGATTTTTGGTATATTTCTACGAAACTCGGTATTCGTAGTGGCAATCTACAGGTAAATATGTGTTGTAAAAAGAAACTAAATCGGTTCATTAGAAGGGGGGGTTTACTCCGGACCCAAATTCCTAATATACTCATACCGGTCGTAATTTCTGCTGTATTGTAACGAAACGCTGTATACGTCGTGGGTAACTCATGAGAAAGAAGTGTTGTAAAAATGAGCTGAATCGGTCAATCGGAAAGCGGGGGTTTAATTTGTAATATATTTGAATAGAAAAGCCGGCAGACGTAGGTTCACAAAGCCGCCGCAAGGAGCGCTTTCTACCACTAGAGTGACTGTATCCTGTTCCTGCGTTAGATCAAAATACGATAACATGAGGATTTTTGTATTTATTAAGTAGTGTAGTAGGTACCATGTGAAAACATAACTCTGGATGCAAATTAATAATTGATCAGTTACTCATTACAAAATGAGAACTATTCACGTTTTTATTTTATTTATGTAGGATATTTTAAGCAAATTGTTCTGGAAAGCAGTCTACACTACCCAAATTCTGAGGAAAGTGCTTAGTTATGCAGCTCCTGCGTGACGGACTTTTGCTTATTTTCATTGTACACTTCCATCATTAGTTCTGGGCATTATATGGCTCAATTTCTTTCCAGTAGACTTGAAAAGTATTTTTCCTTCAATACCCTCATCTCAAATTTAATCTAAATAAAAACAGATTCTTTTTTGTAGGTAGTTGGTAACAGCATTATTCAGTCCTCATATATTTTATTTTCAAGTTACAAAGGTTGCGGCATATCACACACGAGGTTATTACATTTTCTTACAGGAACGTTTCGGGTATATGCCATTTTCAATCTGTCTATCTGTAAGATCGACAGATTATTTCTTATATTATAATCTTCAGATATTGTTTATATATATCATGTGTTTGTTTAAGTTGATGTAATTTATTTTGAGTTAAGAGGAAATCTCATTTTTTGATTGCACGGTTAATTTCTTGTTTTGAGCCTCCTTCTAGATTTTTTTTTTTTTTTTTTTTTTTTTATTTATTTTTTTTTTTTTATTTAAATACCCAATATTTCAATACTGTAGATTTACTAAGTGCCAATTAAGACGTAGTCGTTTCTAAAGTAGACCTTTTTCTTTAAAAAATTCTATGATATTCTTTGATTGCTTAAAATCAGCAAGAAATTCCAAATAAGCCATGATGCCAAATAAAGATTTAAATAAAGATCTTCCTACATTTATTTAGCACAAATCCTATTTGAAACAACAATAATATTCCATGAATTGAATAGATTCATATATTTTATAAATAATTATGTTTATTTTTGAATTGGTTAACATTAACTTTACCCTTATCAGATGATAAATCTTCATAAAGCAATCCTTTGGAATCTTTCGTTGTATTGTGTAAGACAGTATTGCTTAAATATGCAGATGTTTTGTTTGTCTGTTTATCCCTATAATCTATTGGTGAAATGTTTGCGTGTATAATGTTTTGTCAGAGCCACGACAGGTCCACTAACGCATGTCTTAGATGGATTTCTCTCAGATAATTATATGTTGATTTCTATTTTTTTTTAAAAGTGGTTGGGTGAGTTTTTAACTTTGAAATTTTTATATAGATCCAACCGTGCTGCGTAGACACGTTAGAAAGTCCAGGAACTGCGTCATGCTAGCGCATTTACGTCCCCTAGAGTCATTTGGGAAGCTTGGCGTAGAGACAGTTAATAATTTGCTTTGATCTTTCCAGAAAAATTAAAAGAGATTCTGCAAGTTCCCACTCTAAACGGAAATTAATCGCTCCTTGGCTACTGTTTGTTCTTTTATTTTTGGTCGCTTAAAGGACCAAGATTTAATTTAAAATTCAATTTTCTTCTGAATAAATTTTACATTTCTCTGCAGAAAATTTGTCTGAATTAGTAACGGAAATGAATAGAAATTTTAATGGGGTTGGTCCGATGATAAAAGTTCATTTTTGTTGCCGCTATTTCGGGATCAAATATTTATCATTAGTTATTCACTATGTAGCAGAAATAAATTAAAAATGGTTCCGTTGGTGTTTTTGTGTTCAAATCTGTTGTGTTTCATTCGGTTAACAAAAAAATGAAATGTTTTCGACAGGTCAATGAACGCCACATGAACATCATTAGATGGGTGTGATTATTATTATTTTTAAAATATTCTTCTATAAATTTCTGTGTACTTGATATTCAATCTTGTTAAACGATTTGATGAATACCATCGGAAAGTAATTTTGTCAGATTGTAGGGTAATTTAAGATTTAAGAGGGTACACTCTGTGGGAATATGCTTTATAGATATTTCTGTTTTTCTGTAACAAAAACGTAGGTTTTTCCTGTCGTGACAAATTGCAGGAGTGGTTAATAGCAACTTCGTTTCATCTATATCATATTAGACGTTTTACTCGATGACCATTTATGTACAGTGTGCTCGATTTCTCAAAGGTTGTTATCAGGCGATGTTAAGATGCAGCCATCCGAAATTATAGCACCTGACAGAAAAAAGTTAATTTGCATTCCTCTCACGGAAATCTGATAATTCTCCGCACTCAGCTGACTCGGATTAGCATCAGCTGGCACCAGCTGTCAGGGTTAGGTGCCAATCCCAACCCGAATAGACGCCTGTACTCACGACCTCCAGACGCAGGCTCTTATACGCAACGATTAGCGCCTGGAAGACAAACGGACGTGGGTGAAAGTGACCGAGGAGAGCAAGCGAGCCCCTATAAGGCTCGGAGGACCGGCCGTGACGTCACGATGACCCATATCCCCACCACTCCTCCCACACTACCTCGGTGTATTCATAACTCATACCTCGCTTCCTAGTAGTCCAGAGAGGAGGGAGATCTTTTCAATGGGCCTTCTGACGTCAACAAGGTCACCTCTCGGAGTGGGCCTTTGAGTCAGTCGGCGAATTTTTTTTTAATGCATTGTTATTTATGTTGACTTGTTTTCAAGACGATAATCATTATGAGAGACTTACAATTCTAAGAAACCAATAAATAACGTTCATTGAGAAGAAAATGTAATAATCAACTTGAACACTAGTTACAAGCGATCCTGAATTCATTCATAACTTGATTCTTTCACTTCAGCATCGCATTGATCGAACTTACAAAAAGTCCGTCACGCAGGAGCTGCATAACTAAGCACTTTCCTCAGAATTTGGGTAGTGTAGACTGCTTTCCAGAACAATTTGCTTAAAATATCCTACATAAATAAAATAAAAACGTGAATAGTTCTCATTTTGTAATGAGTAACTAATCAATTATTAATTTGCATCCAGAGTTATGTTTACACATGGTACCTACTACACTACGTAATAAATACAAAAATCCTCATATTATCGTATTTTGATCTAACGCAGGAACAGGATACAGTCACTCTAGTGGTAGAAAGCGCTCCTTGCGGCGGCTTTGTGAACCTACGTCTGCCGGCTTTTCTATTCAAACATATTACAAATTAAACCCCCACTTTCCGATTGACCGATTCAGCTCATTTTTACAACACTTCTTTCTCATGAGTTACCCACGACGTATACCGCGTTTCGTTACAATACAGCAGAAATTACGACCGGTATGAGTATATTAGGAATTTGGGTCCGGAGTAAACCCCCCCTTCTAATGAACCGATTTAGTTTATTTTTACAACACATATTTACCTGTAGATTACCACTACGAATACCGAGTTTCGTAGAAATATACCAAAAATCACGGCTGGTAGTGGCGAATTGGTATTGTGGGTCTGGAGTAAAACCCCCCTCCTAATGAACCGATTTCGTTTATTTTTACAACACATATTTACCTGTGGATTAGCACTACGAATACCGAGTTTCGTCGAAATATACCAAAAATCACGGCTGGTAGTGGCGAATTGGTATTGTGGGACCGGATGAATGAGTTCATTTTTATATCTCACTTTTCTCTCTATATTACCACTACGAATACCAAGTTTCGTTGAAATATAACAAATATTACGGCTGACATAGTCAAATAAGTGTTTTGGGTTCGGGGTAAACCCCCCCTTCCGGTTGACCGACTTTGGAGGTTAACGAACTCGTTCAATCGTTTGCTAATTGAATGCTATATACCAAGTTTCGTGACGAAAAAACAAAAACTCTGGCCGCTATCGTGTTAACAGACATATATATATATATATATATATATATATATATATATACATATATATGCATATATATATATATATATATATATATATATATATATATATATATATAAATTTTAACGGGGGTCATTTTCGGTGTCTACTAGGTAGGATCGATAAAGATTTGAAGAAATTTTTCAAAAATTCCGTCATGAGTCCAACCTCAATAGCTACTTTCCTTCGGAGGAAAGTGCTAAAACCAAATCCATCAGTTCTGTGTCTCCGTAATTTATTGCCAAAGGAGGTTGCACTCTTGAAAAAGTTTACATAATTTCTTAAAATCTTCATCAATCCACCTGCTAAAATGTTATATAGGTACCTTTATATGTATGTATTTATTATGGAATGTTTTTAATGTATATTTTATAATAACAACTGGTTATAATCAAATACAAAACGTCCAATGCGTCTTCTTGGCGCGTTTCCATAATCCATGTCTGTCGTATCATTTGGAAAGCCTTGAATACATACCGATAATATTTTGTGAAAAATTTAAATACTTATTCTAATTAAATCTTTAAGAAAGCGTAATTTGTTGAAATATAATATTAATAATTAAAAAAAAGAACAACCAATTAAAAACTGAACAAAGACGAAACGGCCGTCACGTAGGACCTGCAAAACTAAGCACATTCTTCAGAAGGTTATTACGACCTGTCTGAGCAAATTACTATTTTAGGTCCGTCGTAAAACCTTCTTTAAAATGGACCGATTTAGTTCATTTTTACAAGATGTTTTTATTTTCATGCGACCACGACGTTTGCCGACTTTCGTTGCAATATAACAAACATTACGGCTGGTGTGTTGAAATTAGTAATTTGGATCCGAAGTAACCCTCCCCCTCCAGAATTTTGCTGGCTAACGAACTCGTACAACCGTTTGATAGGAGAATACTATATACCGGCAAGATCTGCCAAGGCCGTTGGATAATGTTGTCTATTTGTAGAGGCCCTTCTCTAAAATACACGCTGAAATTCTGAGTTACAATGAATCCATTACTGAGATAATATGTCCCAAGAAAAATTAAAATAAGTAAATGTGTGTGTCTCTCAGACAGAAATACAAACACATGAGACCTCCTAGGTTCTTTATGACCATGACACATCGGTAGGAACGGTTTTCTCCTTCTGAAGCAATGAATGACATACTCTCACCCCGAGTAGGATGTCCATCAGGAAGTAATTGTCCATGGAAAAACGATGATTAGATACCAGCTCCGTTGTACCTACGCCCCTTCCTGATATCTAACGGAATCGCCTCTACCAACCTTACTTGAAGAAGGTTGTTTTTTTTTCAACCATAACTAGATGAGTGGGAACCGAGAAGTTTCATAAATTGTTTAAAATTTTCTTAATCATTGTATGTAAAAAAAAAAAAATAAAAAATAAATAAAAAAAAAATCCGTTGAGCCATATAATTGAAATCATGTTTTATACAGTACATTTTCAACACTGTTCATACCTGAAAATGCATAAATGCGTATACAGGGTGTTTCAGGGTCGGTAGGGATAATTTTATGTCTCATTGGCGACAAAAACATACTTCATAAGCAGGGTTGGATGTCACACCATTTTGAGTTTACTTTGTGTTTGTAGAAGAAATATCTTCTAAGGGTAGTGACTGCTTCTTTGATAATTCCTTGCTGGGGTATTTGCCCATCCTGATGCTCCCTATATAAGAAATGTTTCGGAATATATAAAGCCATCATTTTTACCTTTGAATGTTGAACAATAATACGATTTATTATTCACACTTCCCTATGATGAAGAATGCTGGAAATCAAAAAGACTTTGTTTCGAAAAAAAAAAAATAACCCCGAAGTCTGAACAAACAAGCATAACTTCTCTGAACCGTACTCCTGACTCAATGCAAACTTTTCAGATACCATGCGGCAAATGTTTATCAACCATCCTGCCACGTTGGACGTTTACTATCCGTTTCTTCTGCAAAGTCCACTACGTTTTATTATCCTGTATAAAATTGCATAATCATCATTTTTGCAGTAATTTATAAAAATGAATATTCAGAAGAAATCTTTGGCCGTGGAGATTTACCAGTGTGGAGTTAGTCTGAGTTCGATCAGCATATCATATCTGCAAAAATTATTCATTCTTTTTCTTTCTTAATCAATAACAAACCGAAGGTGTTGATCATCGGGGTTTTGGTCTATTTTTTATTCAATAGAAATACATTTTATAGATAAAATGTATTTCATTACATAAATTTTAATTTTAACTATAAAATTTGTTTTTATTGAATAAAAAAAAAAGACCGAAACCCCGACGATCGACACCTTCTACATCTCAACGGTCGACTACATCTTCTTAATCAAAATAACAAACCGATATGCGAACACAAACCGACCTGCAGATTTTTGGCCATAACTTTGACAATTAAACATATAATCTCTGAATTTAAAAGACATGACCAACTGAATATTCCACACGACTTGTAATTTATATGTAAATTATGAAACCAAGAAACTTACTCGATAAATTAATTTGATTTAATAAATTTGTACAATAGGCTTTTATTTTAACTGTTTATTTAGTAGCCATGAATGTTCATCTTATAACTATTTCATTCATTAAAATAATTTTTGTATGATTTCCAAAGACATCTAACTAGTTTATAACTACCGAGCAGTACTTGAAAAATATAAGAGCATTTCCCTAATAGATAAATCTTAAAAAACATTTGTGATTGTTCAGTATCATTTTCTCGCTAACAAACAAACGTTCCTATATACTTTATAGAATTCATTGCCACTCTTCTGCAATGATCTTCAGCCTACTTTGCAGATATCATATTACTGTTGTTTTTTTTAATCGATAATCGAATCCAACGATCGAACCGTCTATAAACGACTGCTATAAAAGTTAATGGCTTATTTATCCCATCTGCTAACGACGAATGCTATAGTATTTATCGAAGGTATTTAAGCCGAACCACTTCATCGGCTGCTTTTTCCAATATACTGTTACGATGCTTTCGTTGCATTTCTATTCCTTTTGCTGTTATTGCATGATTATTACTAGATTTATAGCCGTTCATAAATCTTATAATGCGGATAAGATAATTAGTTCACACATTTACAATTCTTTCTGGCCTATTAAAATAATAATTATTAATAGTGGCAATTAATGGTGGGTTTGGAAAATCTTTTTCTATAGACTCTCTCCTTTAGCGCGTTTCCTCCCTTCCATTGGTAGGAAACTCACATATGACGTCGATCCAATGACGCAATCCAGAAGTGCCGACTAGATAAGTTCACGTTATACAGGCATAGAACACAAAAATAGCGGATATTTGTGTGTGGGGGTCACTATCTAGCAGCCCAATTTTTTTTTTCTGCTGGTTAACGATAGAAAAGTTCGTTAACCAGCAAAACAATGTTTTTTCTGGATTTTTTGTCGGGGGGGGGGAGGAAGTTGCGCCAGTAGAGAAAAAAATAAATCTTAACAGCAGCTAAGAGATGACCCTTGGAAGGCGTACTCAATCTTGTCAAGATTGATCAATCAATGGTCAAGATTATCTTGACCATAGAAGAAGAAATCAGTGCTTAAAAATTTCCAAACTTTCGGGTTTGCGTGTTTAATGGATTTTGTCTCTTTCTACCTCAGCTTTTTCATGATTTTTTTTTTGTTGTAATTTTTTTTAGTAGTAAAATGAATTTGTCAGTAAAAGAGGGCACTTAAAACGATAAACGTGTTTGTATTATTATTATTTGATGTTCGTAGTAGAGCTTTCCTTAAGCACTTGCAGAAGCCAAGTAGACGGAGAGAGTAATTTCCGCATATAGTTGGACTAAAAGACACATTAATATGAATATATATATATATATATATATATATATATATATATATATATATATATATATATATATATATATATATATATATATATATATGGACAGACAGATAGATTGTTAGATAAAATATATCATTTGTGTCTATTCGCGCTCTACCTTCTTCATAAATGGATGACGCACATAAAAACTTCGTACAAGTCACCAGGAGAATCTGCCCACATTGGTTTTTAGCTAAAATATGCTAAAACATATTCGCAGCGTTTACGTGTTTACGTTATTATATATCTGCACCCCGGAGGTAAAGGTCATCATGTCCATTTTTTTATTGAATTAACTTAACAACACGTCCTTAATGTGGATTTTTCGATCCAAATAATGGCATAGGGCTTTCCTGTTCCCATAAATAACGAAGATGACAGTGAAAAATAAAATCATGTCCGTTTTCATTAGAGCTAAAATTCGCCACGTGGACTTGGTTTTTTTTTACTGTGATCATTACTTCCATTTACCTTTCATCGCCTATAATAATGTGAAAAATTTTCTTTAAACTGTTTCTATAAGTAATGAAGAAACAAGTTTTAATATTTCAAAGTTATGGAAAATTGGCTCTCGTGAACAATTACAAATATGTGACATGGGGTCCTTTACCTCTGGATATATTAGAAATGTAGAATAGAATAAAACCACTTTCAAAACGATAACTTATGTATCGTATATATTGTTAAATATCTGGAAAATGATTGAGATTTCGTGGTGAGAGGAAGGTGACACTCTGATAAACTACCTGCAAAAGCGTTAAGGCGTTAATTTCGATATATCCTCTTCAGCGGGAGACAACGGCAGTGGAAACCAAACATTTTTATTTTTGCAATCTTTTGACCTTTCGCAACTGCATTCGTTATTAATTACATGTGAAAATTAGCAAATAACAGTATAATTGTTTACTCGCTACATAAATCAAGCAAGACTAGCGATAAGGAGTGTTCCTGATAACAAAACCCGGTCTCCTATCTTGCTACGTTTCTAAACTAGGCTTACTATAAATTATAACATTGCCTTGAAAGTTATTATGATTGATATAAATATCGTAGAATAATTTACGATAAAGAACTCAATTTGTCAGTCTACGATTGCAAACTGCAAGGTAATTAGATACTTGACAGGAATAAATAAGGAATTTTTTCGTACTGTATCGAAATTCGTCACTTCTCATTCACTAAAGCAAAGAGGGATGACGTTTTGAATGGGGTTTCAGATCACATGACCTCAAAATCCAGGCGTGGGATTAATGCCATATGAGAATGCCATAAGGGGGTCGCTATCTAGTAGCCCAAAATTTCTTTCTGCTGGTCAACGATGGAAAAGTCCGTTAACCAGCAAAACAATGTTTGTTTTTTTTTTTCAGGGGGAGGAGGAGGGAAATCGCGCCAGTTGATGAAAAAAATATTAAGAGAAGCTATGAGATCACCCTTACGGCGTACTCAATCTCGATCTTCGAGAAGAAATCAGTGGAAAAATGTCCAAAGTGTGGGTTTTGTGTGTTTAAACGGGGCTTGTCTCTGTTTGCCTGAGTTGTTTCATGATTTTTTTTTTTTTTTATCGAATAATTCAGGTGGGAAATAATCGATAGCCAAGGGAAAAAACAGAATATAAACAAATATATTTTTGAGCTCACGTAGATAATTAAAAAAAAACAGACGATAAAGCAAAATATGCTTCAAGCGGAGGGAGCTTGTAAATTGAGTGGAATAAAACATCTAGCACTACAGAAAAAAATGTACGGCTAACACAAGGAAAAATTAAGCATTTCCTCTTATAAAAAATACCATTTGTATAATAATATAATTTTTTTATTAAATAGAAAACTACCTACTTGTAATTTCAGAGCATGGCTAGAATTGGAGAATTTATTCCGACCGTATAACCAAAAGAATCTTTTTATATTAATTAATTAATTTTATATTGTTATTTTTCTTATCTTCGAAGATTTTGATCTTCCTTGACCTGTAAGCTGAATGTTTTCAAAGCTTCTTTGAAGTTGCTGTACAGCAGAGTAGGACTTGCCGGCCACTCGTTTCCAACTCCTGTATCCACGAGTTCCAGCTCCTGTCTGTAGTCATCGGTGAGTCGGCAGACATATATGAGGTGTGTGTATGACTGTTCTGTGTATTCATTACAAGAACATGCAGCTGAGTATCTGATTTTAAATGTGAAGAAGTATGAATTTACTAGTCCGTGTCCTGTCAGAAGTTGTGTCGGTCTGAAGGAGGAATTTCTTAGTCCTTTTGATTTAAAGATTTTGGAATGAAGTTTTACAAATGTCGTCCTTTTGAGGATTCCTCTCGTCTTTTTTTGCCCAAATTCTACACTCTTCTCCTTTAGCATATATTCTAGATGTAGTAGAGATATTTCGTTATAGCTAATGGTAATTAGCAGCAGTTTTACCAAGCATATATATATATATATATATATATATATATATATATATATATATATATATATGTATATATATATATATATATATACATATATATATATATATATATATATATATGTATATATATATATATATATACATATATATATATATATATATATATATATATATATATATATATATATATATACACATGTGTGTGTCGTGGACATTTCTCCTGAGCGTTTCCTCAACGTCATTAAGAGATTCCCTCGTCACAGGTGGATAAGAAACCCACTAAAATGTGTTATGTAGGGCGTAAAGTTCTATTCCTCTTTGGAGGTCATCGAAATACCTGAATGGAGGTGTAACAAGGACCAACCTACGCTATCCATTCAACCTCCACACTTCCGTTTAGTGGAATATTTTGAACGAAAGAATTCAGGACGAATTCAGGAAGATGTCTCTAATATAGATATTGACATTTCTTTTTTCTTACGTTGTTTAATTATACACATTTTAGAAATTAAATGCAGCTACCCACAAAAGCGACATTTGAGCCACCGTTATATTATTGATCAATGGGATCTGAAACATGAAATTTTCCTGTCGGCACTTTCGGATTGCGTCATGAGGCCTACCTCATAAGCGGGTTTCCTCCCTAAGGAGGGAGGAAGGAACCGCGCTAAAAAAAAACGTGCATTTGTAAGCCTACTAATATAAAAGGTAAGTGTTTATTTCGCGCGAAACTCGAATTTCGGCTGGCTAGCGAACTTCACCATTACGAAGTATTTTCGTCCCAAAATTCATTAAAATCGTTTCATTTTTGAGCCAGCTACAGCGCGAACAGGTAAATATGTATGGAGGGAGGGAGGAAACGCACTAAAAGGAAATTACTTGACGTCAATATTGCGAAAATTTGCTATAAATATTTGTACGTGAATCTAAAGACCCCCTGTCTACTTTAATTAGAGTTTTTAAAAACATTTCAGAAATCGGGCCCCACGACTGAAACTAGCAGAAATAGTAACAATACCCGGTCACTTATAATAGTACAAG
This sequence comes from Gonocerus acuteangulatus, assembly GCA_946811695.1. Classification (NCBI taxonomy): domain Eukaryota; kingdom Metazoa; phylum Arthropoda; class Insecta; order Hemiptera; family Coreidae; genus Gonocerus; species Gonocerus acuteangulatus. Next base: position 50,610,146 of record OX328130.1, read on the forward strand.
AGAACCGAACTGATCTATGCGTTGCAAGACCCTGCGTGCAGCATTGGATGCATGCCCTGCACGTAGGTAATTGACATGTACCCCAGTAAGATATCTCTATCCAGGCCTCTCTGATGGATGTCTACTGGGGTTTTTGCTCGGCTATCTACATTCGAAATCTGGTCCCTGGAATATATACCTTCTCTGGGCTCTTGACTCCTAAATTAAGGCGGAGTTTTTGTCAGAAATTTATATACCTTCGTTGTTATACGATTCACTGCCTTTGCTTTGTCTTCTTTATTGCTTAGATTATTCAATACTGAACAAGCTTTGCTTTTTTAGTTGGCTGATTAAAATTCTCTCGTGCTTTTGGAAATTTTGCTTTGCTCTTTGTCTTCGTCTTAAATGACTGCTTAGACTATCGGTGCGACATGTTAACTTCATTCGCCTTCTAGCGCCGGGTTATGTAAAAGTTTCCACTCTTTTGTCATGCCAAAGGCACGTTTTCCGAGAAGGTCGCCAGGCTCTGCGTTGCGTAATGTAGGGGATCAACGTGAACTTAGTATTCAAGATGATATGGACATTGGTTCAGTTAAACAAAATATCTGAGCTGCACAGCTGTCTCTGCTTTAGCACTTTCCGAAGGAACGTAGCTGTTGAGGTTGCACTTTTGAAAGAATTTTTGGTATATATATATATATATATATATATATATATGTCATGAGTACCTACCTACAGAGAAATAGGTGTTGTAAAAATTAACTAAATCGGTCCGGCCGTTACTAAATTTCCCGGTAACTGCCTTTATTTTCTATGTCTTGCAACGAAACTCGATAGAAAAGATGTTTTGTAAGAAAAAAAAAAAAAAAAAAAAAAAGAATGGTCCATTAATTACTCTGGAAATTCATTTTAATTAACTAAAAATTTTAGGATGGGTTATCTATAGGTAACCACCCATTTCTAGCCAGGATAGGGTTGCCTTTTTTTCTTAAGAAAAGCCACCACCCCTACTGGGGATCGAGCCCACGGCCCTTGTCACGGAATGTTAAGTACTCACGCCCCAACACCGGGCCTCCTCAGAAGGAATTAAATAAATTAAATAATTGAGTCATCTGTTTATTGCAATTATAAAATATCGAAAGTATTTTATTTTGAATTTATAAGGTTTATTTTAAGCAATTATTTAAGAATGGAGAGCGCACTAACACCTTTCTGAGGAATGTGCTTAGTAATGCAGCTCCTGCGTGAAGAACGTATTTATAAAGGTAGGTTGCTTGCGTTTACCCTCTAGGTTATGTGACACGATCTGAGAGTTCTGCTCTCAGCGAAGCACACGAGATAATATTGGCAGATTTTTTGTCTTTCTCTTCCATCCAAAGGGCCCTAGAAAAATTTAGAGACATTGAGGAGAGCCGAAATTTTGGATTAGAAGTTGCAATAAATATTATGATCGAACCCCGTCTACGTCAAGTTTCTAGATGAAATTCAAAGTTACGTTATGAAAATATGAAGTTTTTTTCGCAACCTATAATAGCCTAAAGATAGTTTCAAGACTATTTTTGAAGATATGACGTGGTTTTGTCACGTCCTTATGAAACATTTGAATATTTTTTCCGAGAGAGGCTAGTGTTCCTGTCGAATCACGCGGAGTAATCTTGTCAGACATAAGTATGGATGGATTTCTCCTCTCTCCATAAGGCTCAAGGGTATTTATAGGCATTCAAAATACATTTGATGAATGCTTAATTCTAAAATTAATTTTCTGGGTCATTCAAACTTCAAGATTCCTGTATCATCATGGGGGGGGGGGGGACATAAAGAGAGAATTTTCTCAAACAAACAGAGTCACACAAGGGTTTTGAATAAGGTCATGTGTTTTCTCTATAGCCATAAACGAAATGCTGAAATCCTTTGAAAGCCATACCTTATGTAGTTGTTTAATATTTTATTAATCAAAAAGCTTTCTATATAGTTTACGTTCTTCAATGGATTGTCGGACATCCTTTAAACGCATGCCATATTTAGGACTAAAACAGTAGCTTTCGTTTTCTCTTCTCTTCAGACACTGCGAATGTCTTGTGAAATCAACACCGTACTAGATGCCAAGAAGTGTAGTTTTGTCTTGGGCAGAGCCTCTCTCTGACACATTCTCACACTGACGGAAAACAGGCAGGGATCAACCTGAGCTAGTTGCAATGAAATCCTGACAAACGGATACAGAATGTTGACTTCGTAGTGACGTAAACTGACTTGAGGTAGTTTAAACATCGATACAATACCTATGTAAAACATTTTAAGACACCAAACATAAATAATAAAGTATAAACTAAATACAGGCCCGGCGGCCGTGAGAGCTAAGTTGTGTGCACTCCATGTTTAAGGTCTTGGATTTAGTTTCCACTAGGGGTGATGCCTTTTCTGTATAAAAATCTTTGTCATGTATAATTGGACGCTAAAATTTAAATTTAAATAAACTAAGTACCTCATAAAATAAATTGAAATTTCACACTTTGGCATTTATGTGAACTAATATTTTTGTTATTATTCAATTTCTGAAATATAGATGAAAATGTATGTAGTTATGTAAATATGATTGTAAATGTTTGCAACTATATAAATATCAACACATTTATGTCACATTATTTTATTTAATTGTTGTCAAATATTTTGTATGTTTCTTTAAGATTATATCGCACTAGTATTTCTAAAGTGACACAACTCAAAAATTGGTTTTCTTCACACCGTCGTAGTTATGACTATGAAAGACATGGTAAATATCTCTTTATCAACCCTCAAAACTGTATGTACCTAGCTTCAGAGCTTGTCCAAAAGTGACTTGTGTCACTTTTCCTGTCTTAATGCTAAGCCCCATACACAGGCAAGAGGGACACATTTTCAGTTGAGTTTTATTTTGAGTTGTGTCACTTTAGAAATACTTGTGCGATTTCACCACACCTTATTAATGGTAGCAAAGAGCTTAGAGAAAACAAAGAGCTTGGCCAAAAACGTTGCTATGACAACTAAGTTGAAATCCTTGCTATACTCTCTGCTATGCCAACTGGTACTTCCTGTATATTTCCCTTTAACCTCAGGTGTTTGATTTCTTTGCTAAACTCTTAGCTCTCTCTTTCTATATACTCCACTCTGTAAACACCCTCACAATCACTTTAAAAAAGAATTAATAACCTCATTTGAATAAAAATTCTTCGAATTCGTATTTGGTAATACTGAAGTTTAGCGTCCTCCGAACCGATTATTTTCAAATGTTGCACTATAACGTATTTTGATGCACTAAACACGAATCCGTTAAAAAAAAAAAAAAAAAAGTCGCTCTCAACTAGGAAAGAAGTTATTAAGCTCTAAAGTCCACTGTTATGGAGATTATAAAAGCCAGTGTAAACATGCGCATGCGCAGGAATGTAAAATTGGGAAACAAAGAACTCTCATTTGAAATGTTGATAAACTATTTATTCAAAAATAATTGTAAATGGGCATACATGCTATGATTTTCCGCACGCTTAAGAAGATATCAGAACTCATGTCAATCCATAGAATTTTGATATCTTCTTCAGCGAGCGTAGCGAGCGGAAACGCATAGCATCTATGCCCATAATGCGAAATAAATATTCGCATTAATCCCTTAATTTAATGCGAAATAAATGTACGCGCTAAACTTCAGTATTACCTTGTATTTTTTTTTTTTTTTTTGTGCTTACGTTTCTCTTACATTGGCTGCTTTATCAATATCCTCCACGAATTCCATCTTCTTCTGAAGCCAGCAAGTATTGCGCATTATTTATTGGATTTTCTCTCTTCAGACCGATCCTGCTATAGTAGTAGTGAGCGATCCGCTAATGCTTGCAGTATCATGTAAGGCTTTATCTGAAGAACTGGTTCGGCCACACCTGAAGATGCATACACGACAGAAGGAGAAACTTCGTGAGTCCCGTCGTGGGTCACGAATTAAAAGGGGAATTGCTCCGAGGGGTTTTAGTGTTGTGTCGTGGCTCCACTTTAGCAGTCTTTAACCTTCAGCCGGGGGATCGTGTTCCCGATTGGAAAAATGTATGGTTTCCTTTTGGTGACATAGGAATTTGAGACTCCGATAAGATTGAAGATAAGGTGATATGCAGATGGTGGCTATTTTATCGGGTTTATTCATTTTTTTAAGGTCCTGAGTTTAGGTTATTGACTCTCATTTGGAGAAAATCCTCAGCTCAAAAGTTGCAATCTATAATAAAAACTATTTATAACTTTTTTACTATACATTGGCTCCAAAATAAATACTTCTTGTACTGTACAAACATTTTTTTTTTTTTTTACAAATTGGATATAAAATAAATTAAATAGGTACTAATAATTTATCAGAAGCCATACAGCATACAATATAGGTTTTCAAAAACTCATTAATATTAAATTATAAATTATTTTAGACATTAACCACCGTAGTGATTAAGCGAATCTCAAGGATTGCATTTTTGACTGAATTTTACTATGTGTTTGTCAAAACTCGTGAAACCAAAAAAAAAAAAAAAAAAAACGATTTCGCCCAAAAATACAAAAATATTATCAATATTATGGCCAATATTATGGTGGGCGTATTTTGCTTGTTGGCAACCATAAACGCCAAGTAAATTTTGTTGCTATTAGAGAAACTATTTTTGTGCCATATTTCATCAAAAACCATTTTATTTATTTATTTAAGAGCTCTGCAACTACGGCGATTAGCTCCAATTTAATAGAAAAAAATAAATAAGTCATAAAAAATTTACATATACAAAACCATAAAATTAAACAAACAAACATTTGAACGAACCATAAACATAATTCACATATGGCTTACAATCCTGGAGCACCTAAATTTTACACCTGTGCTATTTACTGCATGCTTGCTACCGTCAACATGAAAACATGGTATGAAAAAAAAAAAAAAAAAAAAAAAAAAAGCCATTTACAAATGGGTATCTGGACGTCTTCCAGGTTCCGTAAACTTTCATGAAGATTTCGGCATTCGAGTTTTTGTGAATTTGGTACTTTTACGTTCTTTGGAAGATTTTCTTGTTCGGCATTTTCTGCTGTCACCATCGTTTCTTCAAGAGCATCAGTAGCTTTATCTTGTTGAGGATGAGGGTCAGCTGCCACGGGAATGTTGGAACTAGATAAGGATAACAATGCCAGGCTTTCAGGGTTTTCCATTCTCTTGAACATGTTTTCCGCAGGGCTAAGTAATTTATCAATGTGTGGCAATTTTAAAGACGTTATATTTGAATAAATGGTTTTCCCCCGTACTTGTCAGGTTATGAAACATCGAAATTTATCTTCAAGTTTAAATGGGTAATAGTGGGTTCTTGAGTGGGCTATCTTCCTTAAGGAAAAACGATTATAGATCCAAGATCACTTCATCTAAAAAGAACTACTATTAAGAGTTCTTGTAGCCAGAATAAAGACTCAAAAGAGGAGAGGTGTGTGTGTGTGTGTGTGTGTGTGTGTGTGTGTGAGAGAGAGAGAGAGAGAGAGAGAGAGAGAAAGAGAGAGAAAGAGAGAGAGAGAGAGACTTCCCTTGCTACGCATACCCTTAGGGTGCACCTACACTGGCCCGTTCCGATCCGATCCAATAGCCACCGACTGCCGGGAGAAAAACAAACACATCTCCATTGAGATGCAGATGCCTACATTGGTCCCGACCCGACCCGATTCGATCCAATGCAATGGCCACCGATTCTTTGCCATTGAAACATGTTTGTTTCTAGACCGATTTCGGACCGACGAAGCAAAATGGCGCCAGCCCACATATTGTGTTTCAAAAAGGTCTACAGGCTCTAAATCTTAACCGATTTCAATGCGTTTTTTTTTTTTTTAAATCGAAAAAAATAAAATTTAGAACAACTTTGTCAATTCACATTTTTGTTTCTTGATTCCCTTGTTTATTAAATTGTGTTCAAAGATGTCTATAACCATCCAACTTCTATAACCTTCCAATGTTTATAACCTTCCAATGCTTATAACCTTCTAGCTACCTTTCTTATAAATAATTTTAAAATATGAATACCAATACTTCTCTTACCTCCAACATTCAACCTAATCGAAGGTTTCTATGCTAATTAGGTGATATTTCTTAAATTAATCACTCATTTTCACTTCACTACGAGATCATTACTGACGAGCTGTGACTAAATCGGATCGGATCGGGTTGAGACGAATGTAGGCACTGACCGCTGTCAGCCGTTATCGATCCAACGAAATCGGATTGGAACGGATCGGGAGGAATACGGGTCCAATGTAGGTGCAGCCTTACATGAGTATAACGATGCGCGAGTTTAAAGCCCCCTACTTCAGCAATCTTGAGAATCCATCCTTGACGGGAATGCCCTGAGAAGAACTAAATGATGATGTCCTATTCTATATCCTAGAGCAGATATTGATACATCCTCCTTCTCCTTGGACTATTAACTCCGCCGTCCTAGATCAGGGAGGGTGCGGCCCAGGAAGTGGCCGGCTGTAAGGATGACTGGCAGCTCTAAATCGAACATCAATATTCTTCAGATAGCCCTCGCTACTGACTTATCTTCAGCTGAGTTATTTTTTACTATCTGATACTTTAATTTATTTTATATACTTTGGAGTTGTCATGCCGTTCTTACTGTTGAAGCAGTGGTTGTTGCGTGTCCTGCCCTCACAAAGGTGGTTGTTGTTCATGCCTACCTAATTGTCATTCACAAATTATTTTTAGAACCTTCTTACCCAAACTTTTAAGCAAAGCTAATTTAAGAAGTCTTAGACTTTATGACCTCAACACCCTTCAGCACCAAATACAATGAAAGCTTACCCATAATAGCTGCTTACAAACTAAGATGGATATAAATAGACACAAATATCAAGTCAATTACGAATTGAAAATAAGAAGAGCCTTCGTCTCAGCATTCACGGGCAAAGATACCAAATACAAACGAACCAAATATGTCCTAACTCAGTATTGGAAGAGATATAAGTCCTGTAGCATCTACTGTAGCGTTGTCCTCATTACTTCGACCTCAGAAATGCACTGAAACCTATTACGGAAGAACACATCAACAATTCATTAACATATCATGTCTTCAGTACGAACATCAGATATATTAATGCTTTTTGATACTGTTAAGGAAAGACGCTAATGAGAAGACAGAATGTTAACATCTAGATAGCTGAATCAAACAAATTATATTTGGTAATTTGAAATATATACATTTACTCTTATACATATTTCTCAAAACAATATTCAAATACAAATTATTATCATAATTGGTACAGAAATATTATAATTGTCGCTAGTATCTTGCGTCTAATTATTCTTAAGCTGCTTGATTCCGACAGGAGTGCTCTTATTGTTGTAATTAATTTGCAGCTTTGTAGACGTCTTTAAAATGTTTCAAAATCAGCCCAATTATTTAGGGCAATTATCGCTTCTAGCCCCTTGACTAATACTTGTAGGGTTCAGGTACATTTACATGGAGTAACTTGTTAAGTTCAAAATCTCAACTTTTCAGGGGAGCTCTTTGACACAGACTTAACGTACAAAACATGCTATTTTAAGGGATGTCAAGGAACCCATATCTTTATAAGTTTGAAACTATCAAGGCTCCGAGGTAATCATAGTGTACTTAACTCATGTTAAATAAAGATGGAATGGTTGGGATTCGGCTAAATAAACCTCAATATGATTTTGTTTTAAAAAAATCTATATTTCGGACGTTTCGGCTACTCATTGGTAGCCTTCGTCAGCTAAAATGACAAAAAATAAATTAATACAGAAACAAACAAAAAAAATTTATGATTGCATCATGATGATTAGATAGTTAGCCGTCGAGGTGATAAGTAAAGATGGGGTCATGATGATTAGATAGTTTACTTATCTCTTCCATCTTTACTTATCACCTCGACGGCTAACTATCTAATCATCATGATGAACCATCTTTACTTATCACCTCGACGGCTAACTATCTAATCATCATGATTAACTCATGTTGCCCATTCTTCTGCTTACCAACTTAATCCCACTGTCCATCGAGCTATTTGTCTGATATTTATTTCTATGAACCTGCATGCTTTATTTGCTCAATCTTCTTTAAATGAACATCAGTATTCTAATTTTTGTATATTCAACATTCCAAGAGGTTCGCTGCTACATTTTCTATCAGATTATAAAGAAGGTTCTCAAACAGTACAGAGAGTATTGTTCTCTGTTCTTAGTAAATTTGTCTGCAACAAAAATAAGTGATTCGAACAAATTGTATTTTGTACAACATACCACTTTATTGGAAGCCCATATTTTCGCATATATTATGGATGCGACCTCCTTGAGGGACTCCCCTACATCCGTGGGATAGGGATCTTCCTTGGAGATACTGGAGTTCCCAGAACGACTGGAGCGCAATTTTATCGTCCACTCGGAGCTAAAACATGCGAGCAGATTGTGATTCGTCTTGTCGGATTCCTAGGGATCCCGATCCCACAAGCTAATTCACGACCCCATCAGAATGACCTTTTATTTTCCAAGCAAACCAAGTCGGCATTTGATGTAAGCTATTTAAACCGAATACCGAACGTTTTGCTTCAAATATGTTATTCAGTTTATATGCATAATATGTTAGAAAACTATTACGCTACGTTTAAAATAAGAATTTTCCCAGCAAAAAAATCATATTGACATATATAATCAGGAGTCTTATCCCTGTTGTCATTCGGAAAGCATTGCTAACATATTATTTTCCAACATCTTTCAATTTTTGTGGAAATATATACTATTGAAATTATATTCCTGTTAAACAATATTTATTTTTTTGTTTAACGGCGTATCAACAATTTGGCTATTAACGTCGGGCTATCTACAGGTTGCCACCCTATTATAATCACAACGGCAAGTTGTCGGTCACCCATTCAGGTACTGACCACGCCCGACGTTGCTTAACATCGGTGATCAACGGGAACCTGTGCATTCAACGTGGCTACGGCCGTTGGCTGCTAAACTATATTGAATACCTTTCCCAGAGAAATACTGAAAAGCGAGATCTTATACTCTTACATTGCAAGAATGCATAGAAAATTGAATAAATAAACTACGGGAGGTATTCCCTCTTATACAACTTCCGTTCGTTCTTAAGGAAAGGTCTATCATTTCCTTAAGAGTAGAATACAACCCAAACGTTTTTCCTATTTTACTGCTAAAAGTAATTACAAAAATAAAATAAAATAACACGAGAAAAACAGGGATTAAAACGTTCGAAGGAACGAAACTAACCCTTATTGATTATTAGATAATTCTGTTAAAAATTATTTTTGTAGGAAATGTATATTGCGCAGATAGGTTATCCATTCATACCAAAATCATCCTATCTTTTTTAGATGCTTAAAATATATATATGAAATGTTAAAAACTGCTTATATTTTTTGGAAGTGCTATCAAATTTTATCAAAATCGAACGAATTTAGTACAGTGTAGAGTGCATACGGATATATATATATATATATATATATATATATATATATATATATATATATATATAAATAGGCAAAACTTCTTCCAAAAACTAAAAGGATTTTATGGGAAAACAGGAGAGAAATAAAATTAATGTAAAATTATTTTTAAATGGTGGAAGGATATATTACTTCATATGATGATGGAGATGGGTCGAATCTAAACTATTTTTTATTATCTAATTCAATGCAGCCTTTCGGATTTCATTGTTCTTCTTCAGGCATAATACTTGAATTTAAAAATTTTAAGTAATATTTGTTATGAATTATTAAAAATTATTGTATTAAATTACTAAACAATTTCAATATTAAGTCATTCCTTCAAGCAATTGCAGGTTAATCTAGGGCGAGGTAATTCCAAGCTTCATCCATAAAAACATGAAGTATTTCTAGTACAATAAATAACCATGATGTATTATACTACTAAATTTGGTACATAAACAATTTAAATACAAATTACTTAGATATAATCACCTATAATGTGATACCTTAGCTGAAACAGGTTTAAGATTATGAATTTTAATGATCAATGACGTGTAATAAATATTTTTAAGATTATAAATTATAATCAGAAAGTATGATAAGATTAATTTTCTGTATATATTTAGGCATATTATATTATATATTATACAACAATTTTTATATCGAACATAACTTTAATTAAATGACAAAAAATAAATAAATTATGTATGTATTTTTAGTTATTTGTGATTTCATAATTATTTTCACGTCGAACTATTTGTCATCAATTTAATAGGCTCCTAAAATTAATTAATTAATTCTTGATCTTCTGTGGTTTTCTTGTTTTGTCGGAAGAAGGAATGGAAATTCTTTATATAATTTGAAAACGAATCTAAGAGTCGGTTCTAGAAAATATCTGGTTATCGGACTCAGTTCCCGAGATATAACAAGATACAGCTCCCTTATTGGGTCCATTAACACAACGGATTCCCGTCTAACTGAACCCAGCCGTAAAGTATCCAGAGGACATACCAGGCTTCGTGTAGATAGTTATGACAGTCCTTAGTCCGTTCTGTCCGGGAAGGTAATGGGTTCATTAGGAGGTGGATATTGCCTCCAGTAACGAGCAACAAGGAGAATATTTCAGAACAAGAATTAGAAGTGTTTTTGTCAAACATTTTATCCTTCATGAGATACAGTTAGGACTACTTCAATGAGATTTTATGAGAAAAGTAAAATTCACTTTGTCTACTAAGTTTCTTTAGAAACCTTATAGGTAGCAGACACATACAGTCCAGTCACCAACAGTTATAGATGGAAATTTTTGGAACAAAATTTTTGACTTCGTAACTTTGTTTGGGCTGGATAGGAGGTGAACATATTAAAAGTCCTCGCCACTAGCCTTTGTGCTGGGGGGGTTTAGAAGGTCACATTTTTTCGGGTTTTCACTTATATCTCAAAAACCCTGTGTCCTAGCGACATGACTATTCTATAACAAATGAAAGCTGATTAAATTTCCTACAAGTTCTATTTTATAAAGTTTTTCGAGATATCTTTAGGTTTCGAAATATCCGCCCTTGAAAATCTGCCATTTTGGGGAAAAAAACACGCATTTTTATATTCTCGACTGGATTTCTCTTCAAAGATAAACCCAAAAAATAAATATTGGCTGTAGGGTTATAGAGCATTCCATTCGCTTCAATAATATATATTACTTTACTATTTTATGTACTTTCTTTCAAACGTTATATACGCACTCACATGGTCTTAGCAAAACAATGAACAAGATCTTATCTAATTGAGTTTGAATAACTGGTCAATGGGCCCAAAATTATATATTTTGTGCTATATTATATATATAGTGAGTACTGGACGTATGTACTCACTTTATTGGTGAGAAATTGGAAGGTTCATTGGTCAGTTGTCGCCAGATATCACGATAAACATTAAAACTGTTTTCACGTTTGAAGGAAAATACATAAAATAGTAAAGTTATGTATATTATTGAAGAGAATGTAATACTCTACAACCCTATAAACCGCATTCGGGTTCATCGTTGAAGAGATATCCGGTCGAGAATATAAAAATGTGTGTTTTTTCCCAAAATGACAGACATTCAAAAGCGGATATTTCGAAAACTAAAGATATCTCGTAAAACTTTATTCAATAAAACTTTTAGGAAATTGAATCAGCTTTCATTTGTTATAGAATGGTCATGTCGCTAGGAACCACGGTTTCCGAGACATAAGTGAAAACCCGAAAAATGGGGCCTTCTAAACCCCCCCTCCCCCCCCGGCACAAAGGCTACGGGCGAGGACTTTTGATACGTTGACCTCCTAACTAGCCTAAACAAAGTTATGAAGTCAAAAATTGTGTTCCAAACATTTCCAGCTATAAATTTTAGTTACCTCGACTATTAGTCGCTAAATTTCAGATTTCACGATGAACACTGAAATTATTTTTACGTTTGAAGGAAAATACATGAAATAGCAAAGTAATATATATTATTGAACGAAATGCAATACTCTACAACCCTATAACCGTTATTTATTTTTTGTGTTCATCGTTGAAGAGTTATCCCGTCAAAATGGGGAAAAATATGCGGCGAAAGTGTTTTCCCCAAAATGACCGACATTGAAAAGCGGATATTTCGAAACCTAAAGATATCTCGAAACACGTTATAGAATAGAACTTGTAGAAAATTTAATCAGCTTTCATTTGTTATAGAATAGTCATGTCGCTAGGACACAGGGTTTTCCGAGATATAAGCGAAAACCCGAAAAATTTGACTTTCTAAACCGCCCCTCCCCCCCCCCCCCCCCCGGCACAAAGGCTAGGGGTGAGGACTTTTGATATGTTCACCTCCTATCCAGCCCAAACAAAGTTACGAAGTCAAAAATTGTGTTCCAAAAATTTCCACCTATAGCTGTTTTTAAGCATTCGTTGACTGGACTATATACCAATACTAAATTACCAACAGCACCTTCTGGAAAATATATAATAACATACAAATATATATATATATATATATATATATATATATATATATATATATATATATATATATATATAACTTCAGGAGCGTGTAGGGCACTAAAAAACTAAGAAATGTCCTTAAGAGATTTGCTATTTTTTGCTTCGTTATGGAGAAAATCGCAAAACAAGAAACGCGACAAGTTTTCATTTTTGTACTTACTTATTTAAATTTTCAATGGGAAAAAGTTGTCATTGCGAATTGTTTCAAAAAACCAATTACTAAAATTCAATCTCTTGATGCTGATATAGTCTTCGTAAACGGCTTTAGCAACGGTAATGCTTTAGAAGCGTCTTTGCACGCCGTTTCACAAATAGAAGATTGTATAATCTTTAACTTTTAATAGACTACGAAAGGCTGGTACCTAACTTCAAACAAAAAAATAATTTCGTTTAGAGCCTGCTGCTCATATTCAGGAACATAAATATGCTTTAGGTCCTCCACCCGACCAACCTATGTAATGTACTACGAGTATATAACTTACCGTACATGACCACCTCGCATGCGCGAACGCCAGCAGACACTTTTTTGTAACGCTTTTTTTGTTTTTGTTTTTTTCAGTTTAAACATATTTTAGTTAAAGCATATTTATGCTAAAAAAATATACTAACGAATTGCCTATTGAAAATGAAACTTAAATAAAACTAAAAACCATCCGTCACGCTGGAGCTGCATAATTAAGCAAACTCCTAAACATTAGTTTACGCCGCAGAATGTGCTAAATTGAACCAATATAAATACAAAAAGAACATAAATAGTTATTCTTTTTTGTAGTCGCAATGAAAAGTAGAAAAAATTATCATTTTTTTTTTAATTGATATGTTTTTTTGTAGTAAATTCCTAAGGACTAATTGATTTATTTTGCATTTTTTTTTATTTAAACACCTGTTTCTCATTAGTTGGGCTTGATATCTGACCAAGATTCCTTGCAAGAAACTAATAATTACGGCCCCTAGGGGAAAATCAATAATTATGTGGCCTGATATGGTTTATTTTTACGACACATCTTCCTCATTAGACGAGCACGTTTTATTCCGAGAATCCTTGCATTACAACAAAAACATCAATCGCTACAGGTTATAAATAATTTGTGTCCGGAATAAATTTCCGATATTTATGTGTATGGCCAACGGCCATAGCCACGTTGAATGCACCGGTTCCCGTAGATCACCGAAGTTAAGCAACGTCGGGCGTGGGCAGTACCTGAATGGGTGGCCGACCACGTGGTGTTGGCATTATAAAAGGGTGGTAACCTCTAGATAGCCCGGCGCTAATAGCCAAATAGTTGATGCGCCGTTAAAAACGAAAAAAAAAATTATGTATATATATATATATATATATATATATATATATATATATATATATATATATATTCATCAGGGTAATAATAAATAATGATTCCACTTAACACACACCGTTTTGAGCCGTTTTACATTTGCGAAGAAGGAGGCAGATCTGATTGCATCGATTTTATAATTCATACATTGCTTGCAATGTTTGGAAATACCTACAATGCTTTTCACATTATACTCCCTTTCCGACTTTTGTTCATGCGAATAACTAAATATTAATGCGATAGCTACGTGCATTAAATTTACACATTACTATCAGAATAAATGTTTTTTGTTTTCTTTCCATAAGATGTTAGTTGTTTCCCATGGGCGCAGTCCGGAATTACCGACTAGGAAATGTTACATTTCGGAACTTATAGATCACGGTAATAACGTATATATATATATTATTGGTATTGAATGTTTTTTAGCGAGTTGACATGCGAAATCCTTAAATAATAGACAAATAAAATAAAATGTGCATATCTTATAAAGGAACTAAATTGCGGAGAATGATGAAATTGTCGTTTTCCCCCTGAAACCAACAAAACAAACAAACCTACCTGTAATTACTTGAATCGTAAAAACTATTAACTTTTATAGTTATTAGAAAAATATCACTTCCCTCTGCAAGGCCCTGATTTTTTTACTATTATCACACTGAGACACTTGGAGAGGTATGTGACATTTTTACTAAAAATTGGAATGCTACTAGATTTCAGTAAAGGCATCGCTTGCATGGGGTCCGAGTGTCTAATAATTGTTATTTCCGATTAATTTTTTTTATAGAAAATGTTGTGTTTACATTCTGTATATGAATATCTCATATGATACAATATGAATACTCTGTGGTGTAGGCCTCCCAACTTTGTCCTCGATTAACGTCAAAAGGACGCTCAAATGACGTTGAAAGGGGCCCTTCTGCTCCGACCAATGGCTGGAAAACCATTCGAAACATCAAAACGTCCGACTCGCAGGAACTGCATCATCTTAGCGCGGTTCCGTTCTTATCTCTAGTCTCATTTGGAATAATTAAAATAGAAGCAGTTATTATTTTGGGTCCACATTTCTTGAAAGGTCTTGATTTATGATCTTACCTGGATGGATCGGCCAGCCCTAGGAAGGCCCCCGCTAGGCAGTTGAAGAGCTAAATCTTGGAAATCCATATTTCTAACATTAAATTGTTTTTCTTATTTTACTTAACCTGTTTTACTTTCAAATACATTATCCAACTATAAGCAATTAAAAAATAACAAGGAATAGAAACCGACAAAAAGAACAGTTCGAATAAGCGAAATAAATTACTTTAAAGTTTTGGGCACTCTTTTCTCCGATTGACATCGCCTAATCAAAACCTTCTTCAGAACCTTTTTTGTAGAGCATTTAGTAAGCTTTCTAATCTCCGTTTAGCAAGATTCTCAGCCGTTTTCGAGATATTAAGGAAAGTATACAAAGTTACCAAAACTTTTCATGTCTGTTAATAAAATATTTTATTCTAACCCTTCCTTGACTCCAAACGTAACCAAAATTTCAACATTAGTTTTGATGAAAGTTGAACATGCAGAAAATGTTTCAACTGAATCCCATGACTCAGTACCCAAACCAAAAATGGTATTCAACAACTATTTTTCCAATTTTCTCGAAAACGGTTAAAGCTATCGCCTTAATGGTTTCATTCGTTTTCTTATGCCAAGAAGCCTATAAAACGAGTACTTGCAAGCATATGAAGTAAGCGTTACGATTTTTTTCGCGCGACATTCGCTCCAAAAACCATGTTCCGGTGGGCGGATTCTGCTGGTTAACGAACTTGACCTTTCAAATTAGACGAAAGATTTTTCTAGTCGGCACTTCCGGATTGCGTCATGAGATCAACCTTATAAGCGGGGTTCCTCACTATGGGGGAGGGAGGAACCGCGCTAAAAGAGATCGGTGAGAAACAAACATTGACGCACTTAAGGGATGACTGGGTCACTGTCTTCTTAGTTGCATTTGTGGAAAGAGTGGATAGGGAGAGGACTCCAGGATTTTTATGAGTGGAAATGTTGGCGTGGTAACGTTGGAATCAGAATAATATTAGATTTTTAACGAGCGGGGTGTATAGTGTGATAATAATGGAAAGAAAACAGGCCGTTTTGTCATTCAATCTATAAACCTCATCCATCGATTTTATTCCAAAGAAAACCACTTAAAAATTACTACTACACAAAAGACCCTTTGTCATTTGAGAGTACTCAAGTCTGACCGGGTGACAGATCCCCTGCACTGCGAGTAGATACTAAAGTACTCCTCGACTGAAGTAGGCCCACATGCCTTGCCGTGCATTGTAGTCTCCCAGTACTAAACATGTGGCCTCCTTCTTTACTGCTCGTGTGCGTTTCCTCTAACCGTAAGCGTGCTATACACGGGCGTAGAGTGAACAATAGTCCCATAGCAGCGGCGAGTGTGGCATGTAACATGAAACTGGCCGTCGGATAGTAGAGAATTTATACGTCCGACCTATAGGGAAGTGGATTTCCAGTCTGCTGTACTTTCTGCTTTATGTAGACTCCTAAAGGAAAGGCAAAGCTTGTTTTGCAACTGCTAATTCGATATTCGTATATCGATGGTAATCTAACTTGCAACATGCCTTAGAGATTAGCCGTATACCTTATATACATTCTTATGATCATAAACCTCTCTGTCTGTATAAAGTAAAACATTTTGAATAGTATCGTATATGTGTAATAACATAAATATTTATATATATATATATATATATATATATATATATATATATATATTTATATATATATATATATATATATATATTTATATATATATATATATATATATACAGGGTGTCCCAGTATATGTGTCCACCCCCTTTTCCTCCTAGAGTTGTTGGAATTTCGAAATGAAACTTGGTAGGTCATAGTTATGTTGCATGAGGTTTCTTTTCAAGGTTCAGTTGACTTTGTAACATTCTCCAGTTTTTCTCCAGCGCATCTAAGTCTTGAGTTTCCAATGGCGGCAGGTATTGTTTATGACGAGTTCTGATCTTTTGACATCTTTTGATCCGACGCACCGTCTGCGCGTAAAACGCAAAAAACTTAAAAATATCGTCCTTTTGTAGACAACATGCAAACGTTGTAGCCTATTAATTTTCCTTTCAGATAATACCAAGATCAAAGTTGTAGATTGAATATTTAACGGGATATTATGAATGAAAACAAAGGCAAATTTTGTTTTTAGTTTGGCGTTTAATGATATAATAATTTCATATGGAAAGAGAAATTTATTCTGTTCTGTTTTATAATAATTTGTATTTACTTTTTTTTTCATATAGTAAATAAGTACTTTTTCTTTATTGTTTATGACAGCTACTTTTTTTTCTATTCATATCGATTTTATGAATTGTTCTTTTTTAAAACTTTTAAGGTATATTTTTCATTCATAATATTCCGTTAAATATTCAATCTACAACTTTGATCTGAAAGGAAAATTAATAGGCTACAACGTTTGCATCGAGGCGTTTTTATGTACAAGCTTTGGTTTCAGTGGTAAATAGGAATTTGTCTACAAAAGGGCAATATTTTTAAGTTTTTTGCGTTTTACGCGCAAACGGATCCGACGCACCGTTTCAAGGTTGTCTTAGAATAAATTAGTCTTAAAATTAAATTTTCTATCAGAATTCGTCATATAAAATACCTGCCGCCATTGGAAACTAAAGAGTTAGATGCGCTGGAGAAAAACTGGAAAATGTTACAAAGTCAACTTAACCTTCAAAAGAAACCTCATGCAACATAATTATGACCTACCAAGTTTCATTTCGAAATTCCAACAACTTTAGGAGGAAAAGGGGGTGGACACATATACTGGGACACCCTGTATATATATATATATATATATATATATATATATATATATATATATATATATATATATAAATAAATAAATAAATTAGTAACTTTTATTAACATGTACTAGAGGAAAGGATATTATATCAATTCGCCATTTGAAGTTTTTCTTTTATACTATGATTTTATTTATTTTTTAATTTATTCATTGTTTATTTTATTTTTTTTTCTCTGACTGGGACTAAATTTCAAAGTTACTAAAATATTAAAAGAAAACCTCGCGAAAGTTGGGGGCTCTAAAAACAAATACGCAAAAACAGAACCATTTCTATTTACAAAGAAAAGACCTCGCCAAAGAAATTAATTAAAATTCAAAAATAATATATATATATATATATATATATATATATATATATATATATACATACATACATACATACATACATAAATTCAAAATAATATAATTCCATGGATAGACCATACAAAATATTTAGGACTAACTCTAGACGGAGTTGTGCTCGGACCCTACTCCGAGCGCATAAACCAAAAGCGGGATAGCTGAATGAAATTACTACATTTCCCTATTTTAATAAAAAATCTAAATTAAGCCCTAAAAATTAAACAATTCGATATAAAATGTTTTTTACGCCCTGTTTTGTTGCATGATTGTCCTGGTTGGAGCTCAACCTCTTTAACAAACTACAAAAAACTTTAGGTTAGGTTTCCAAAACATCTGTCTCCGAATTATAAATGACCATCCAAGGTACTCTAAAATTACAGATATGCACGACGAGCTGGTAATGCTGACAATCACAGACTATATACACACGACTAAATTCTTTCATTCAGTACAAGTATCGGACAACCCAATAATATGCTGAAATAAACAATTATAACAAAGAAACTCTCAGACGATACAAGCACAAAATATACTTCTAGAAAGCTGACCTCATCTTAGTTAGGTAATAAATTTGTAATTGTATTGTAGTTACATTTTGCTTGGTTTTTTTCTCAAACTGTCAACAGTATTTGAAGAGGTCAGGGCAAACTAGTGCCAAGCAACATTTTAAATAAAACTCAACTGTAGCTGCTATATGTTGAATATTATGTGACGCTATCAGTTGAAATGTTTAGGGGCTACAAGATTAAGTAGCATACAGAGCTTGCAGTCATATTTAAGTAGCATTTGCATCATAGACCGATGGTCCCGCATAATATCCAACATGAAGCAGCTACAGTTAAGTATTGTTAAAAATGTTGCATGGCACTATTTTGCCCCGACCCCTTCATTTATTATTATTGTGCAAGTAGTTTAGCCAAAAAGGACATTTAAATTGTAGAATAACGTGTAATGCTCAATGTATACATTGTATATTCACTTTTGCAAATAAAAATGCCTTCTTCTTAAAAAAAAATAAAAAAATAAAAAAAAAAAAATAAATAAATAAATAATATACGTGATTGTGTGAAGGACTGCATTCCTTGCTGTCGCGCCTGGGTCCTACGTTCTTTCATAACATATGTTGTACGTGACGCAGGAGTCTCCGGCATCCGGGTATTGTTGTACGACTCCCAAACGAAATAGACCTAATGTGAATTTCGTCAATGAGAAATTAGCTGATTTCCAAGCCCACTTGTTAGGCAGACGGTACAACAGGCGCGTGCGCATCCGCCACCATCGTCGACAAATCGACTTCTCACTATTCCCTATCGATAATTGGGAAGTACTCTCGGCTGTGTTTACAAATGTGGAAAATAGGCTCATCTAAAATTCAGGCTCGCTTGCGCGGAATACATTAGCGATCTGGCTTCGGGGTTCTCATGTATATTAACTCGCCTATAGTGGATAGCATATTATTATACACGGGCGAGTTCCACCTCCTGCTGAGAGAATCACAGTAACTAATTCTACTTGCTAATTGTTCAGGAATTTCAGATCGTAAGATAGCGAAAAGTGTGCTTCTCGAATGGTGATACGTTGCTATTATTCATATGATTATTCCGAGCTATTATTATATTATTATGCATTATTGCAAAATTCCTCATTAATGCAAAATTCCTACGACTGTCAGGAGTTAAAATAACCAAAATGATGTCATAAGGTATATTCATTACTTATGTGCTGTAATTATCGCTGGATGGTAAATAACCATCCAGTCTGGTATTGTGTATTTATATTCACAATGAGTGAATGCGCTCTGCTTTCAATTTTTGTTGATTTAGCAGTAGCAAGCTATGGATTGTGCTGGTGAAATGGTTAGTGGACTGTAAGAAAAAAAAAAGGCTAATTTAATAGTTGAACTGATATATAAGTCACAGGAGACCCGGTAGCCGTGAGGGTTAAGGCGTGAGCTCTTAACACTCCGTGCCAAAGGTCGTGGGTTCGATTCCCACTAGGGGCGGTGGCTTTTCTTTCGAAAAAAGAAAAGGCAGCACCCCTATCCTGGCTAGAAAAGGGTGGTAACCTATAGATAACCCGTCCTAAAATTCGTAGTTAATAATAAATGGACGTTAAAATTTAAATAAATAAATATAAGTTACAAAAAGGGTTGAAACTATTATTACTACTTGGACTTTAAGGTTTAGGATGGGATGCTGCTGATGATGGCAATGGTGAAGGTGGTTTTGATGGTGAAAGAACTTGAAGATCCTGGGGTGATGATGCTTTAATTTACCTTAAGGTGATGTTGGCCAACATATTGTATCTTGCTCCCAACTCCTGAGGCCCAGCAGGCCTGTGGTGAACTTCTTTAGCCACTCATTGTATATTGAAAAGTCACTGAATAAAAATTAATGAATCTGATTCAACTTGTTCAGAGAGAAGAAGAAAAAACACTGTCTTTACACTTGTTCTAATGTCTCTTGTTGTTTTGAATCTGGAGCCTCTAAAGAGGTAAGACATGAAGGTTATGAGGGAAAAGGTTTCTGGGTTCTGACGTCAGAGTTCTCTGAACAACGAGAAATGAGGCCAATATATCTTCTATTTTAATTATTATCAGCAAACGTTTTTTAGAATCTAGGAGCAATACTCGGCCGAATAAGGAACATTGTCGTAGGCTTGAGTATCTAAGCCCTTACTGGAACTGCGTCATCCTAGCGCGATTTCATTCTTATTCCTAGTGTCATTTGGAAAGCTGAGAAAGGAACACATTTACCATAACTATTATTAATGGTCAATATAGTCGATCATTAATAAATTCCGAATGACTGGTTTGTCATCGCCCGATTTTATTTTTTTATTTAGTGATATTTGAGTATTAATCATGTTCTGTTAGAGTACAATTTTTGTGATAATGGAGAGTATTGGTGTCGTATATTTATTACTTATTTACTATTTTTTTCTTTTCTTTTACTATTTGACTACTTACTAGTTTATTTACAGTTCTACATACACACTCCTGTCTACTTTTTGACTCTTTACAATCTATGTCATTTTGATATATATTTTTTTCTTTCTTCTTTTACTATTTGACTACTTACTAGTTTATTTACAGTTCTACATACATAGTCCGGCTACTTTTTGACTCTTTACAATCTATGTCATTTTGATATATATTTTTTTCTTTCTTTTTATTTTTATATATATTTTGTTAAACAACCTACTACTTTATACAGAGCTCTTCATAGCTATGCAGTATTAGATTCTGCTTTATATACATTTTACATACTACTTGCATTCTTACTACCTACGAACTACTTCATATACAGTCCTATATACTTACTACATTCGTTCATACTATTTATAACAAAGTTATTTACAGCGCTATATACTAATTAAATACAAACATACTCTCTATAAAATATCTAATTTGCTTTTTTCCTCACTTTTTATTTATTCCCCCCCCCATTTTTTATTTATTTATTCATTTTTTTACACTATTAGAGTATATACAGTATAATTCTTTATTTTATATGTAATTCTCTAATTATAATAACTGCATAATTATATTTTATTGTATAATTTGATCTTTGTTAGAAATGTTATAATTTTGCCTAACTTATTTGCATTGCCACCCAATGCGTTTCTTATACTTTTAGGGATGTTCTCATTCTCTGAAGTTGCACTCATTACAGAATTTTCCAAACATTTACTTGTAGGTAATCATTTTTTTTTTTTTACCAGTTGATCAGTAACGCCGATGTTAGAACATATTATGTTAGAAAATATGTCCTTAAAAACTCTACTTCTCTGCGCTTTACTCTGGTTCATACTTGAAGGAAAAAAATGGTTTAACTAAATGGCTATCTTCGAAGTAATCGTGTGGAGTGTTCTCTTCTGATTATCAATTAATGATCTAACCAGCTCTGAAATAAAAGGTGATTCGTATCCCGTCCTAGGCGTCCAGGCGGCTATTTCCTAAGCTAGGACAGTCCGACGAAAAGCCAACGCCCTGGGCGTCATCCTGATTAGCTACTTTAGAAGCACAAGCAAGCCGGACGTAGCCCTGGGGCTTAACTATGCACGGGCTGCTTCTTGCTTGATTGCTTCCTCGGCGCCTTCAGACAATGAACCATTCCAAATGGATCGGACGAACGAAAGATTCCCCCTTAAGGGCACATCAGAATCATCGCTTCAGGAGCATCTCAACTAACTTATGACGCACTTAGTTTGTCACAATAGTTATGTATTTAAAGCTGGAGTGTAATAATTAGTATTACTTCCATTGCACATGAGTAAAAAATGTATAATGAAACTAATAAGGAGGAAACTCGTTTGTGACGTCTAGCCGTTGACGCAATTCAATGTGCTGACGTTCTATAATCCAAACGTCACAAGAGCAACATAAAAATCGTTCAAATTTAGTTCACGCGCTATAGAAGGTTAAGGTCCGGGAGAATCCGGCCAGCGGAACACAATTTTCTTGTCAAATTTCTTATCAATTTAAAAACCTTAAACCTTAACACTTTCGCTGTGGCTGTCATTGTTTGGGAATACCTGAGTATCGGGTGCATTTTTGGTTTGAATTTTAGCATAAATATGGTTTAGCGGTAACTAAACTGGAAAAAACCGTTACAAAAAATTGCGCGGCCGTGTACGAAAAAGAAGACTATATGTTATTCAGTACATTACATTCGTTTGTCGGGTGGACCTAAAGCATATTTATGTTCCCGAATTTGAGCAGAATGCTCTAAACGAAATATTTTTTTTATGTATTTTTTTTCATAAAAAATCTTCTAGTCCTAGTTCCTATCTGAAAACGGAAAACATTGTTGGAAAGCCCAAACAATGCTGAAGGCAACTGTCTATACCTGGAGCTGTAAAAGTGAATCCCCATTTAAGAGCCTTTTGATTCTAAAGGGAAAATAAATGGAGGTGTGTCCTTCCGAAGGGACGCTAGTAAGCGGGTAGGATCCCTAGTGTCCTTCCGTAATGACACCCGCAGTGAAAGTATTAAAGATTTCGCGTTTTTAATAGGGATGCATGAAGATTTTTCATTGGTATTTAGACCTTGGAAATCAATTGGAAGTATATTCAATGTAATATTATTAATCGTTTTCGAACTTGAACAAACAATTACAAGTATGGTTTTGGGTGCTTTAAAAAGTGGGGCTTTGGGAGCCTTTCACAAATTCTAAATGTTTCTCTATCATTTAGTCACATTATATACAGAAAACTCATGACTAACCCCAAGTAGTGAATGTTAAGGAAAGAATAAGGAAGAGAGAGAGAGAGAGAGAGAGAGAGAGCGAGAGAGGGAGAGAGAAGGAATGTTTTTTTTTTTAAATTCACATTGGGTTAATATTTATCCCAAGCAACCAAATACTTGATTTGACTACTTCATACAAAGATCAGAATTTCACTAAAGTCTTAACAATTATTAACTTATTACAAAATTTGGAGGCCATGAGTTTTAAGCCGAATCAGAATTTTCTTCTGCGAGTTAAAGAGAGACGTTTGAATTCTCATAAAAATTAGTTCACTGTTCATTCGAAAAGACGATGGCGGATGAAAAACTAAGTGGATAATAAGCCGTCGAAAATCTATGGTAACCTATTTCTATTTTATTTTTATTTGTCTATCTAGCTATCTGTTTGGATATGTTTATCTCAGAAAATCCTACCGGAAAATCTTGGACGTTTCGAATGTGCATCTTCTTCATCAGTGGCCATAGCTGAGTCAATGAATATCAGTTAAGTTTTTTTAAATATTTGACATCAACATATTTGACAACACATAAAATAAAAGTATCATTATACTAAAATAGAATTAAACTTCAGTTAATACATCAAAACTACAAAAGAAGAAAAATTGAATTCTCTTAAGTCTTCAACTCGCCATGTTGGACACCATATGGACCTTGTTTATTTCCAGAGTCCCTCAGCGGCATCCTTTTTATATGTTTTCACTGTTACGTTTTTCTCTTTCACAGTGTTGTTATTATTTCAAGAAATGTTTTTGTGAACCTTCCCCTATTTTTAGTAAGGAACTAGAACAGTATAAACAATAACAAACCAAAAAAAAAGCTTTAAAACCTTTTACAGCCTAGGAAAATTAACCTTCCACTACCAGGGACAGGTTAGGACTGTTTAGAACAATGGCGCCAGTCAGCTGACTTCATTCCAGAATGCTCAAGCATTAAACATCGGTACATGAAAGAAATAAGAATAGATGTATTTGAAAGATTCTCCAAAAGAGCTGTATAATGATTATTCTTTTGTTCTGCAAAAATGTAAAAAAAAAAAAAATAAATAAAAAAAAAAAAAAAAAAAAAAAAAAAAAAAAAAAAATATATATATATATACACGAGAATAAATTATTAAGATATTAGATTTAGTAAATTTTTGAAGCAGCTTCTAAATTAAAAGCAGACACATATAATTTGTCTATCTAGCGTATCAACAACCTTCTAGATTATTGCCACCACAGATGTTAGATAAAGTTGGGCTTTTAATTTTATAAATGTACTCTTGTAATTAAACCTTTATGTGATACGATGTCTTTAATTTAAACGCTTCAAAATGTTATAATATTGAATATTGAAGTTTTAAACTTAAATTATCTTAGTAGAAGGGTAGTTAATTTTACTACCTTGAACCATTATTCCTCTTGTAGCTGGGGTTTTGCTTTCTTTATCCCCGGTCCATAAGCCACAACAATCATAGTTTATTTAGGAGTTGCACGTATTCTAAAAAATTAAGTCTATTTGTGATCTTAGTCGTGCTGTCACCCATATCTTCACTCAAATTACTGGAGACTGCAAATAGAGACACTTCATTCATTGTCTTTGACAAGGCAATATACTATCTGTTATTTTTTTCCTTCTCAATTTTTTCATCATATATTAAAATTATTTTTGATTTTTTTTTACTACCTTGGTCATTAGCACCAACCTATTATTATTATTAGATTAGGATTGTTGATTTTCTTATGTATATATTTAATGAAAATGTTTTGGACGAAGTTACTTTCAATGTTTATATGTAAAAAAAGAAAAACATAAAAAAAAAAAAAAAAAAAAAAACCAAAAGCTTTATGTTTTATGCAAAAGCATGATATACGCAGAATAATACCATCCCTCTCATATATACGGTTACTACGGTTAGGAAATAGGGAATAAATTCATTGATTTTAATATGCCTACTTTTAATAACAATAATTATTATTATTTTTTACTTTTAATATATTTTTTTTATTGTGCTATATTTTCCCTTTAATTGTCTGGAAATCGTAATATACTTTTCGTTCCCTGTCAATTCAATATAAAATATTTTTATTTTTGTTGCAAAATATCCAATTTATAATTTAACACAGTGAATGATGTAACTCTTAATATAACTTTTTTAATCAACATAATTATAATGTTTCAGGGTTCTCGTTGGAGCGCCTAAGGCTGAGACTCCACAGCCCAACGTGACCAAAGGCGGTGCGGTATATGCTTGCGACATCAGTCGTCCGAACTGCACGCAGGTCCCTTTCGACTTAAATGGTGAGTCTAAAAACAGGCCTTCGTATTAATTATGTTAATATATTATTGACGTGAAGGCTGCTTTTGCTGATCACTCCCATACCGTGGCTGTTCTGAGGGAAGGTTCAACTTATTAGGCTGCTTTGGCTGATCACTCCCATACCGTGGCTGTTCTGAGGGAAGGTTCAACTTATTAGGCTGCTTTGGCTGATCACTCCCATACCGTGGCTGTTCTGAGGGAAGGTTCAACTTATTAGAGTTCTATTTATTTATTTATTTTTTTGTTTAACGGCGAATCAACAATGGGGTTTATGAGAGTTATAGGCTGTATTATTAGTAAAGCAAATCATACGATACATAACGTATCTTATATGACGTGAAACACAAAAGCTAATTTTAATAAATTTATCAAGAGGGTTCATCTAGTTTTCATTGAGATTTTGTCATAACAAATATATATGCAAATGTCTTATTCAAGAAAGAGGAAGGAGGAAGGAGAACGAAGACTACGGGCACAACAATATAATGGGTGCTGCGAGACTAACAAAGAAAATGGTGTACTTTTATAAAAATCAAAGTAAGGTAGAAGTGGAAATATTTAAACGGATTGAGGCAGTAACTGTAGATTTAAAAGCAGCAGGTATCTCGAAAACATATATTTCAGATAGAGACACATTCAGACACAAATAATTAGACTGTAAAGTCAGCAGGAGAGAGATTAAAAAAAAGGAATGGAGCAACTTGTTCCATTCCTTTTGGGCCTGTTCACATATTAGCGCTTGCTAACGGATGGCGGAAAAATTGCGTGCTGATCGGTTATTTGACGTATCACTTCTAGCTGTAAGTTTAATGTAATTTGTTATAAATAATACCTACATCAAATATAAGAGCAAATCAAACTGTTTTATTTCTTTTTGGCACTAGTGCAAATGTGCTCGCAAAGTTTTTTTTCTTTCTTTCTTTTAAGGCACTTGCACCGCTAGGGTCAGTGGTGCCTGTATATACTTAAATATGCCAAAGAATATACTGTTAGAATAAAAAAAAATTAATCAAATCAATATATATTTATTAAGTAATTTTAAATAGAGGATATAACGTAAGGATTAAAAATGGTTAAAAAATACTTAAAAATGTAATTTTAAACGCACACACTCTGAAACACCCACACACACATAGTCACAGACGGACACACCCATCCACAACTATTTTCTAGTTCTACGTTCTCTTTTAATTTTAATTATCATTTATATTTTTGTGAACAGATCTGTAGCCCCAAGGAATCTCAATGTTCTCTGACACAATTCATGGTCGTCTCCTAGTATATCAAAGAGAGTACCATGAATGTCCAGTTTATTTCGAATCTCCTCGTAGGCTCTACAGTCCGTGAAAATATGTTTAATTGTTAGATCTTCACCACATACTGTACATTCAGGCCTTTCTTCCCACTTGAATAAGTAAGAATGGGTGAGATTAGTATGGCCAATTCTTACTCTCGACAGAACCACCTCATCCCGCCTGCTGCCTTGGGATGAGGTTTTCCATGCCGAGGTAGTCGATTTTATTTCTCTTAATTTGCTATCTCTATTTCCAAGCCATTCGTATTGCCACATTGAGTGAAGAAGATTTTTTAGATGAGCCACAGCATCCGACCGTAGGATGTGCGAGTAAGGAATGCCTTCGTTTACTGCTTGTCTTGCTGCTAAATCCGCTTTATTGCTCCCGCTTATGCCATTGTGGCTAGGAATCCAGCAGAGATTAACATGTTGGTTTCGTTTGTACTGAAAATCTATTCCCTCAATTAGGTCTGAAATGATCGCATTGCGGGAATAAAAGTTCTGTAACGAATGGAGAGAAGACAGAGAGTCTGTGTATATCACTGAGTTACTAGTATTATGATTTAAGCTATTTACTGCTTTGCTTAATGCAAGTAGCTCTGCTGTGTAAATGGAACTAAGATTTGGTAGGGATAACATCTGTATTCTGGCATTATCACCATCGCACATCCTACGCCATCATGAGTTTTGGAAACATCTGTGTATATCTCCGTTGCTCCGTGATACTTCAATCTGATTCTATTGAATTCAGCCTGAAATATCATAGGAGCGGTATCTCTTTTGATGTACCTAGTAAGCGAGAGATCGATTGGGAAGATGGCAAATCGCAAACAGATGCCACGATTTTAATATTGAGTTGCCAACAAACAATACTGTTTGATTTGCTCTTTCATTTGATGCGTCATTTATAACTGTAAGTTAAATGAAAAAAATATTGTAAGGGAGGTGTAACCCAATGTTAATCTTAAAGTACCCGGTATATACCAAGTAAATTGTTACCGTTAAAAATTACCCGACTATTTCAGAGCTTCTTTGAGATTATATTTCGCAGGAATGTGAGCTATCATTGCTTTAATTAAAAACAGAATTCAATCCGATGGAATGGCTGTCCTAATGCCACCACAAGGATTTAGCGCTAATTATGGTGTCGCCTTTTCCGATTCCTCGCTTCGTCACGTTCTGGAAGGACGAACAGCATTAGTTCTGATTAACTCAATTCTACAGCATTTCTAATTGGCATCAGCTGCACATTGCTTTTAATCATGATTAGCACATTTTTGTTGTTTATTTACTTAAGTCTGAATTTTATTTTATAAAGTATAGTTTATAGCATATATATATATATATATATATATATATATATATATATATATATATATATATATATATACATACTGTATTGTATTGTAGCTTAAGTAATGAAAAAGTGTAAGTTTTTTAATTATGCAATTTTGAAAAGCTTATTAATGGTGTGAATTCAAATTTAACTAATTTCTAAAGGTAGTAGCTGCAATATTACAGTGATGACAAGCCCTTTTGAAACAGAACAAATAATATGTGAACAGATTAGTGAAGTTTTATGAGGATGGCCCTGAGGCCGAAACGTTTAAAATGTGAATAAGAAAATGAATAAGGAAATAAATAAAGATGGCTGAGGTGAAGATGGTATGCAATTAAGAGTGTATATCACTGTTGTTTAATTGCACATTTCCAATTAATTAGTTTATTTTAGCTTGTGTGTGTTTTATCTTTTGCTTTAGCATTAAATTTGAGTGATCTGTTTTAAAAGTTGAGATTTTAACATACTGAAATGGTCTCGCAATATGAACTATTGGGTTATTTTATTTTTTTAATTTTACTATTATTTTTGTAGGTATCATTCATAACTATTCTTTTTTTTAATACACATGCATTTATATTTTCTTTATACTTTTATTAATTTTTTTTTTTTTTTTAATTTTAACGTCCATTATTTTTTACTAAGAATTTTAGGACGGGTTACCACCCTTTTCCAGCCAGGATAGGGCTGATGCCTTTTCTTTTTTCGAAAGAAAAGACACCACCCCATAGTGGGAATCGAACCCGTGACCTAACGCCTTAACACTCATGGCCACCTGGCCTCCGTTATTAAGATTATTTTTTTATTCTGTTTTTTTTTTTCTTTTGTTTATTGATTTTTTTTACTTTTTTGAGAGTTTTTCTGCGCCTTAACCACATAGTTTTAAGTGATTAGGAAATTAATTAATAGATAAATTTTCAGATTTGTTTTCCTATTATGTAATATTCTGGCCATATATCTAGTACATTCAGAGTTCAATTACGAATTAACTCATAGTTCGTACTATTTCTAAGCCCATTTTTATAAATTGCGGTAAATTCCGAATTATGACGAAAAGTTTAATTCTGCGTATTCGGAGGTAATTTATTTATTTACGTTACAACCGACGAAATCTTATTTACAACAAAAGAAAATAAAAAAAACATTGGTTGAAAAAAAAATAGTTTTAAAGGGTTGGAGTAATGAATCATTCTAAAGATATTTTTAGTTTTTTTTTTTTTATTATGCAACAAAAGAAGTGAAAAACATTAATCATAGTTTTGTTGACACTCTTTTCTACTTCTG
The DNA here is from genome assembly GCA_946811695.1 of Gonocerus acuteangulatus. Classification (NCBI taxonomy): domain Eukaryota; kingdom Metazoa; phylum Arthropoda; class Insecta; order Hemiptera; family Coreidae; genus Gonocerus; species Gonocerus acuteangulatus. The sequence continues at coordinate 50,639,661 of OX328130.1, forward strand.
CGCCTTACACCCTCATCTAAGGGGCACATCTGGCGATAATGGAACCCTTACAATAAAAACTGAAGGATATAACTCATACTAGTAATTTAACCAGTTTATAGCCTCTATGAACCTTGTAATTATTACGTAATACAAATAATGGCATTAATTATAGACCACTCTGCGCGCGGTGCGTGCTCACTGAAATATTAACCTCACATGAAATTCTAGGGCAAGATCTAAAAACTATGCACATTTATTACCGAGAAAACTTCTTTTAACGACCTGAAAAAATTATTTTTGAATACAAACAACGCTCTCTTAGTAATATTCATTTCCACTGGTCCAATTTTGCTGGGTTTCATAATATATCCTTCACAATTGTTTCAAATTACATTCATCTTGTTTTGGTAAAAAAAAAAGGTCGCTAAAATGTGAAAAAAAAAAGCATAGATGTGAAACCGATAGGGAAGTTTTAATTAAAATTTCATTTTAACTTTTAACCTTCTGCCCGTTTTATAAGAATCATTAAAATAAATTTATATCTTTATATCAGATTCTGTATTTAGAATTAGTTGATTTCCTTTGAAGTAATTTTAAAATCATAGTATGATAATATACAAAATAAGTTACACATTTTGCCTACCGAAAGCGGACAATAAAGTGTTTAGGATCATTAAGCGACACCTGTACCCGCAGTGTGCTCATGTGGGTTGACATTTACACTGAGGAATGTTATCAAGGCATTCATTTTTTTTTTATTATTATTTTTATTAAGTGCAGTGTAGAGTTCCTCGAACAGGTGCCACCCAATTGCACCTGGACGAAGACTAAAGGCAGCTTCAATTTACAAGGCAAGTTAAGTTATATGAAGCCAGTTGTTATATGAAGTTAAGTCAGTCCAGTCAACGAACAGTTATAGATGGAAATTTTTGGAACACAATTTTTTACTTCGTAACTTTGTTTGGGCTGGATAGGAGGTGAACATATCAAAAGTCCTCGCCAGTAGCCTTTGTGCCGGGGGGAGGGGGGTTTAGAAGGTCCCATTTTTCGGGTTTTCACTTATATCTCGGAAACCCTGCGTCCTGGCGCCATGACTACTCTATAACAAATGAAAGCTGATTAAATTTCCTACAAGTTCTATTCAATAAAATTTTTCGAGATATCTTTAGTTTTCGAAATATCCGCTCTTGAAAGTCTGTCATTTTGGGGAAAAACACTTTGCCGCATAATTTTTGAACGATGTACCAAAATAATAAATAACGGTTGTAGGGTTGTAGAGCATTGCATTTCGTTCAATAATATATATTACTTAGCTATTTTATGTATTTTCCTTCAAAGGTAAAAATAATTTCAGTGTTCATCGTGAAATCTGAAATTTAGCGACTAATAGTCCAGATAACTGAGATTTATAGATGGAAAAGTTTGGAACACAATTTTTGACTTCATAGCTTGGTTTCGGCTAGTTAGGAGGTCAACGTTTCAAAAGTCCTCACCCGTTGTCTTTGAGGCGGGGGGAGGGGGGGTTTAGAAGGTCCCATTTTTCGGGTTTTAACTTATATCTTCGAAACCGTGGGTCCTAGCGACATGACCATTCTATAACAAATGAAAGCTGATTCAATTTCCTACAAGTTCTATTCAATGAAGTTTTTCTAGATATCGCCAGTTTTCGAAATCTCCGCTCTTGAAAGTCTGTCATTTTGGGAAAAAAACACACTTTTTTATATTCTCGACCGGATATCTCTTCAACGATAAACCCAAAAAATAACTGTCGGCTATAGGGTTGTAGAGCATTCTATCTGTTTCAATAATATGTATTACTTTACAATTTTATATATTTTCTTTCAAACGGTATATACGCACTCACATGGTCTTAGCAAAACTATGGACAAGATCTTATCTAATTGAGTTTCAATAACTGGTCAATGGGCCCAAAATTGTATATTTTGTGCTATATTATATATATAGTGAGTACTGGACGTATGTACTGATTATATTTACATAATGGAGCATATTTTGGACTATACATTGACTGGAAATGGTGAGAAACTGAAAGGTTCATTGGTCAGTTGTCGCCAGATATCACGATGAACATTAAAACTGTTTTCACAGTTGAAGGAAAATACATAAAATAGTAAAGTTATATATATTCACAAAGAGAATGTAATTCTCTACAACCCTAAAAACGGCATTTATTTTTTTTGTTTATTGTTAAAGAGTTATCCGGTCAAAAGGAGCAAAATGTGTGCTTTTTCTCAAAATGACAGACATTCTAGAGCGGATATTTCGAAAACTAAAGATATCTCGAAAAACATTATTGAGTTGAACGTGTAGCATATTTAATCAGCATTCATTTGTTATAGAATGGTCATGTCGCTAGGACGCAGAGTTTCCGAGATATAAGTGAAAACCCGAAAAATGGGACCTTCTAAACCCCCCACCCTCCCCCCGGCACAAAGGCTACAGGCGAGGACTTTTGATATGTTCACCTCCTATCCAGCCCAAACAATGTTACGAAGTCAAAAATTGTGTTCCAAAAATTTCCACCTATAGCTGTTTTTAAGCATTCGTTGACTGGACTGATATATATATATATATATGTATGTATGTAGATATACATATATATCTATATATATACACAGGCACATTTAGTATGGATAAGATAGTAATATAGTATGCGCAATTGAGTCTACGGCTTCAATGGCCCATACACAAAGAACAGTAGCCCTCTGAACGTGGCTGTTCTAGGAGATCAGCATGGTTATTGTTGTTACATATAAGTGTGCGTAGTCATGTAATTTACTACATGAAGGGTTCACCTTTAAATAATGCTAAGTATCCATAAAAATATTATCTTTTATAAGCAACATTGTAGACGTTCATCAAATAAGGTTGTAGAGTCTTGTGTTCTTGAGGTAAGTCAGTATAGTGTTTATGTACTGGGTGTCATTGCCGATAAGTTCCTGCATATCCTGTGGGATGTTTTAATTGCATTGTCTCAGGCAGTCTGTCAGTAAATGTTTGATTGTACGTTCTGCGTCTGTGGCGCTTATAAGAAATTCGTGTGTTAGTCGAGTATGTCCAATCCGTAATCGAACAAGAACTATTGACGCCGTCGTTGCGTCGTAGCAAGTCGCTGTCTTTGCGAAGCTCGTAAAATAAATAAATAAAAAAAAAAAAATTCCAAAGTATTGCCAATGACGACAGTAGGATCAGGTGCATTTTGCTTACAGCCTAATTACAGGCAACATTCTGCTACAAGGGCTATGACTGACGTTTTGCCCAAAAAGTATCACTATTATATTATGTAACTAAGTTTATTGCATCCAACCGTTATGGATATATATGGATCAGTAACTGATTATGCATTCATAACAAGGTTCCCTTTCTCTAGTTCTTTGAAGAGATTAGATCCCGTTCTTGACCGCCTTCTTCCTCTGTGCTATGTTATTTCGAAAGACAGATGTTTTTCTTGATGAAAACCAATCTTCAAGAAGAAGCGGACTCCTACACCAGCCGCAAAGATGGCAGCACCAGTGGGAATCCATCATATTTTAAAATGGGCTACACAATATAAATTGGGGAAGTTGAAGACCGGTTGTTACTCTTTCCAATTAGCTTCAGAGATTTCTTTTACTGCCTGTCAATCTCGGAATTTATTGCTGGTTCCAGTAAAATGTTATTGTTTCTAATAATTATTTTTCAATTTTTATACGACTTATTTTAAGTGATATTTAATCTATCAGTACAATATTTTATCAGATCAGAAATAACTAAAGCTCGAAGTGGGACTAAGATCTTTCTATAAATAAATATTCATAAGGAGGGTTTCGGTAAATGAGACAGAAGACAGTTGTCATATTCATTAAAAAAAAAAAAAAACTGCTTTAGTAATAAAGATATATACAGAAGATCAGCTGTTCCACAAATAAACTCCTCCAGCCCTGTAGCACGTGGTGAGGTAAAAAGTGCAGGGTGTTAGGTCTCTGGTACTTCTCAATGTAGCCAACCTTTTTATAGTACAGCATCTCTAACAAGTTTCGTCGTATACTTTATGGATGGTTTGTTTTTCATAAAACTATCATAAAAAAACACGAATTAATTAAGTACTACGTATTTGCCAGACTTCGCCGATTTTCGACACTCACAAGCCATAAAAGTATATCAACATCTCCTCTCTTGTGGTCCCAGAACGCCTGTTTTGCATGCGATTTCATTTACAAAATCGAAGAAAAACAATTAGACAATATTAAAATGACTTTTTTTTTTTTTTTCCTTTCTTCAAATGTCTATTCAGGCGAATGTTTTTCAGTGTTAGGGCACTAGGCACATGTTCTGGGAGATCTGAGTTCAAAACCCGGGCGCCCAAGAAATATTCTATCTTCTACTGTGGTCGTTTGAGGGTTGGATTCGACGTCACAGGCATTCTATAGGCCTACCAAGCGTTTTTAATTAATTCAATGGGGCATAGGATATTTCCCTGGTGTGCTATATGGTCATGAATCAGATACCTCAACAATATCAGCCACTCTGAGCCCTCATGGCATGTTACTGGACTGTATATGTGTAAACACGAACTCTGAATCGAGTCAACGACAAATATAGATACCAACAAGTTATTTAAAGACGACAACTAAAACATCACTAAAATTATTGCGTCAGTCAACAATTTATTAATTTTAAACAATATTAGTTTTAGTTTTAGTTTGCTTATTTATTTATTTTCATGTTTATGTTTTTTCCAAACCTTAACTCACACTTGCAATAGTTTTGGCCTAAAAAACTTGTTTTATTTTCCTAGTTTTGCCTAAATTAGATGTTGTCTTTTAACTTTTATTCGGCATTTATACAGTTGGACTTATGTACATATAAATTTAAAAGGTGGTTATTTTCACCGCCTAGGAGATAAGACAAATGAAGATTTGTTCCAAACAATCCCTTATCTCAATATCTATACTTTTTGATAATGAACAAATATAGTATATTACTTTCGTATATATAAAAATAGATCTAGGTAGTTGGTAACAGCTCATTATGTCTACAATAGTTTTGTATTTTATATTACACTTTTGTTGTGGAAACGTTTCGGCTATAAGCCATTTTCAATCCAATTGTCTGTATTATTTTGCATTATTTTTTTATATATACATTATAATCTTCAGATTATGTGCTTGTAAATTTGATATTATTGAGTTTGAGGAGGAAATTTCTTTTTTTTTTTATTTATAATTTCTTGGATGATATTATTACTACCTCAATTATTACATATTATTTTATATATTTGAGTCTGCTTCTGTAACGGAGGACTATATGTTTATTTAAAAAATAAATAAATAAAAGAAAGAATAAAATGAAATTTCCTCCTGAAACTAAATAATACCAAATTTACAAGCACATAATCTGAAGATTATAATGTACATATAAAAAAATAATGCAAAATCATACAGATAATTGGATTGAAAATGGCTTATAGCCGAAACGTTTCCACAACAAAAATGTAATATAAAATACAAAACTACTGAAGACTTAATAAGCTGTTATAAAAATAGATTTAGGATTATACCAATTCTCGAATTGCTGCACAAAACATTTTTTTTTTTTAATAAATGTGAACAAATGATTCAGCCTGAGACCTTATGAGTATTATGGGTCGTAGAAAAAGTATTTTTTGTTTTAAATTTAAATGAAATTCGTAACCTAAAAACCCACGTAGTCAATGGACTTGGCTACAAGTCAATGAATGATTAATGTTGAAATAAATTTGCCGAACAAAACAGTAAATGGGCTTACTGGGAATACATAAATGAATAACAAGGACGTACCGGTACTTTATTCACGAAATAATATTAACAATTTAAATCTTCCGACGGGAACACGAAGCCATTGGTCCTCTGTGCCGGATATATATGGCGGTTGTACATATGTAAGAGCCATTAAATAGATATCTCCGGTAGATAAGACAAAGAAATCGACTTGCCATCTCTCCTCCGAAGGGAGTGAGCCATCTCGATACTATCGAAGACTATCGATTCTTCCTTTGCATAGATACAGCTGGTATCTCTTTCCCTCGGTTTTGCAGGGAGGGAGGTACCCGCATGAGAAATTTGAGACATGATACCTTCATTAGAGTCGATTATTTTGTATACTCAGCTTGTTCGGAGTTGTCAATTCGATACCAAGATTGATTGCTCTTCCTATCGAGATATCAGCTCCAATCTAAGCATCTAATCGCCGTGCTCGGGCAGGGAATCCCACATGATATAAAGATTTTCAATGTCGATAGTACTATTCCATACTGACATTTCCTCTTAAAAGTTTCCTCTCTCCCATCAAAAGTTTAAAAACACCGATAATTTTCAAACGTTATCTATTATTACTTTCACGATGTAAATTCAGACTAAAAAAAAACAAGTGTTTTAAGTGAATATCAAAAAAGCACCTGCACCCTTGTGGAACCAAAACTGCACTAATGCTGTGAGAGAACGTCAAAAAGCTCTCAGAAAATTTTCCCACTTCCCATCATCTGAAAACCTCATTAAATATAAAAAGGCAAAGGCAATCTCCCGAAGGATCATAAATGAAAAAAAAAAACAATGTTGGGTAGATTTTTTAAACTCCCTTAATAGACACACACGACCAGAACTAATATGGCAAACTATTGGTAAAATACAACACAAAAAATACAGATAACCCATAGCAGGAATTATATCAGACAACACTATTTTCACTGACAAGACTGATATAGTGAAACAGGATGCAAAAACAAGCCAACACACTTCCACTGTTCACCTTCACTGATATAGTGAACATTTTAGGACGCCACTTCTCTGCAATATCCAGTGACTCCAATTATTCTAGACGTTTTCTACTACATAAAAACACTACTGAAACTACTTTACTGACCATGAACATAAAACATCAACATCCACTAAATGAAGACTTTACTATTGACGAACTACGGGACGCACTAAAATGTTCAAAAAATACTTCTCCTGGTCAAGATGGAATATATTATAGGATGCTGAAATATCTACCCAATAGTGGAATATTTCGTTTGTTGAAAATACTAAATAAAATCTATGAGAAGGGTCAATTCCCAGATTGTTGGAGAGAGTCAATAGTGATTCCAGTGCTGAAACCCCATAAAGACAAGACCGAACCAGGGAGCTACAGACCCATCGCCTTGACCAGTTGTATCAGCAAAATATTCGAGAGAATGTTGAACAAACGTCTCGTCTGGTTTATCGAAAGAAATAATTTACTATCCGGTTTTCAATGTGGCTTCAAAAAAAATCAGTCTACAATGGATCACATCTTAAGAATGGAGAGTGAAATATTAAATGCATTTATAAATAGTGAATGTGTACTAGCCGTTTCGTTTGACATTCACAAAGCATTCGACTGCGTTTGACGATGGTCTATAATCTCTCAAGTGGTGAAATGGGGATTGCAAGGGAAAATTCTTAAAGTTATATCAGAATTTCTTTCTGAACGACAATTCCGGGTTAGGATAGATGATAATGTTTCAGACACCTTCACCCAAAAAAATGGTGTTCCTCAAGGATGTGTGCTGAGCACGACACTCTTCAAAGTAGGAATTGATTCTATCTGAGATGAGATACCTCCAGACATATCCTACTGTCTTTATGTAGATGATCTCTTTATTTTTAAAAAATCACAAGCACTCAGGGAGGCTGAAATGTCCATACAAAATTGCATAAATCGCCTGGAATATTGGAGCGACAAACATGGTTTCATTCTGTCGAGGGAAAAATCCCAATGTATCCTACAAGGAAAAAACTCCAACCTGTTCCACAAGTGACGCTCAATTCACAACTTATAACACACACCACTACACTCAAATTTCTTGGTCTGATATTCGATAATGACATGGATCCCACATTTAAAAAATACTGTTCTGAAATGTAAACTGGATAATATTTCACAATTCGACGAAACGGAGATACAGACATTTGGCACTACCCCTTTCCCTCCTTGGTTATTAAACAGTTATAATGTGGACATTACCCAATCAAAATTTAATAAATTAAGCCCAACATCAAAATTAATTTATAAGGAAATGTTTAAGACTTTCACTATCCAAAACAGCCAGAAACTCTCTATCTTCACTGATGGGTCAAAGTCCGATAAAGGTGTGGGAGCAGCAGCTGTTATGGAAGAACAAATAATAACTAAAAAATTAAATGATGACTGGAGTTGGTTTACAGCTGAGCTCTACGGCATACTTATTGGCTTGGAGAACATACCGACTTCAGACCGACGTAACATTGTTATTTATACTGACTCACTGAGTTCACTTCAAGCACTAAAGGACAAATACACCTCTCATCCTATACTCTCAAAAATACTTAAGACAATACACAAACATGTAACATTGTACTGGCTACCTGGTCATGAAGGTCTAGGGAAAAATCCGATTGCAGACACCCACGCAAAAATAGCTGCAGAACAGACAGACATGGATTACGGACCAATTCCACATGAAGACATGAACAGATCTGTGAAGACATTTATTTTGGAAAACTGGGAACACTCTTGGACGATACTTACGGACAACAAATTACGGACTATAAAACATACGGTCAAAGACTGGCCATCCAGTTATCGAGCCAATAGAAGGGAGGAGGTTGTATTGGCTCGACTTAGAATTGGCCATTCAAGACTTACTCGCAAATACTTAATTTCAAGGCAAGAGAGACCATCGTGTGAAATTTGTAATTCAGACTTAACAATAAAACATACAACAGACTCAAAAAATAACAGACTGCATTAGATGACATGACTTAACCATACCTCACAACATGTGTGAACTTCTCGCTGAAGGCAGCCAGTACATAGACAGTATCTTACCATATCTACAAAATACAGGATTATATGATCTCATATGAAGGTCCCAAAGAACGAATAATGTAACTACATTCTTATACCATGAATAAGTTCATACTCAGAATAGTTTACAGTTAAAATTTCTTTTACTAATTTGAATTCTTATAGTAACAACTTTATTTGAAATAAATGAATTCTGTATTAAAATATGAATATTTACAATAACATCCTGATTTCTAAGAAGACTTCCTTCGGTGTGCTTATCGTCCACAATACGAAGCACTTAAAATAAATAAATATAAGCTATTTTATACAATTTTCTCCACTTCTGAACTCACTAATTTCAGCTACTGGTCGTTGATGCATAATTATACTATGCGACTTTGCACTTAAATTGTCCAAGCTATTTCTATAATGACCTTGGATAAATGGACGAGTAGTCGAGGAGTAATTGATAGATAAACGGAGGTTCGAGTTAAGCCCCTTGATGGAATATTAAATTGATAGTTGAGCTTACTTTTCACTTGTTATCCCCCGAGGCTGACCTTATTATCTCTAATTGTAAGATATATTATACAGGCAGACTCGTTGACGGTTGGTCAACGGACAGGGAAAGTTGTATTTTTATTGCTGCAAAGAGGATAGAGTTATTTTGTTCGTTTTAGCTTCCTCTTTGGAATGATTAATTAATATAATTTTAACATCCATTTATTATTAACTACGAATTTTAGGACGGGTTATCTATAGGTTACCACCCTTTTCTAGTCAGGATAGGACTGATGCCTTTTATTTTTTTTCTAAAGAAAAGCCACCACCCCTAGTGGGAATCGAACCCACGACCCTTTGGCACGGAGTGTTAAGTGCTCACGCCTTAATGCTCTCGGCCACCGGACCTCCTCTTTGGAATGAATTCATTTTAAAAGGCCATAATGTATACCGAAATGTGTTCTTTTTATGATATTTATTTTCAAAGCTCATTCCATTTGCTGCTAATTATTTTTATGCTGTCTACGTTAAAAATCATTTATGATACATGCCACCAATGACCACCTCAAGCCGCTGCACGATATGCGATTCAAGTTATTAAAGGTGTGATAAAGTTGAATAACTTTTTTTTCTCTCTTCGGCCACTATCGTCAATTGTACTATCATTTTTTTTTTTTTCAAATACATTTAATGTGGTCTGGGGGCTAATTTGGCCCAGCGTTAGAGCACTCGACTGTTGTACTAGACGACTTGAGTTCGAAAGTCGGGGGAGCACTGAAGATTTTGTCTTCTATTTTCGTCGATAGACGGTGAGAATCGGGTAAATTCAGCCTTGAATTGATACCTTCAGAGTGGACAAGCAGGTGGCCGGAGCATAGTACTGACCACAGTATCAGCCTATCTGAGCCTCCCTGACCTATAATGGGAACGATTTTTTTTTTTATAATGTGGTCTAGATTTTTGCCTTTAAAAATTAAAATAACAAATGTAATAAGAGAATGTAGTATATAATTAATATGATGTACATCTCAACAAGACTTCCTTAACATCTGCTTTAGTCTTGTCAATTTTATACATATATATATATATATATATATATATATATATATATATACTTATATATATATATATATATATATATATATATATATATATATATATATATATTTTAGTGTTAACCACCAAAAAAAATTCAAAGCAACCACTCAAATTACTACATAATTGAGTAGTTTCGAGCAAAATATCTCTTGAATGAACGAGAGCACATTAACACTTGAAAAATGGCCGCGAGCGAGCGATACACACCTGTCACTTCCAGAGCACCGTTTTAAATTGAACCATCAAGCCAACCGAACACAAATTAAATTAAGTGGTACGGATAGATGTAGACAGCTGTTGTACAGTCGGCTGCCCTTGTCCATCAGACTTCCGCTAACAAGACGGTAACGTAACACACTGTACAAGACTCGACGACATGTACTTACTTCGCAAACCTCACCGAAAAATACAATTAATAGTTATTCAATTTTACAAACCTCCAAAAAAAAAAAAAAAAAAAAAAAAAAAAATAAAAAAAAAAAAAAAAAAAATAATTATTAGCTGTATAGAATCTATTATCTGCATATTATCTTTTTTTGTGTGTGATGAATCTGAAATAACCGCAATGTTCTTCCCAACCAGGACAGTATTCTGGCAAAATATAAGGGTTGGGCACATAAAAAACACAAAAATGTAAAACAAACACCTTCGTTTTTAGTATGTAAAAACTAAAATAAAATGACATTGTTTTTTAAATTAACAAAAAAACACTTATATAATGCATTGACTACTATTTGATGATTTTGGGCATCCTTAACCTCTCCTTCTTCAATCTCCCCCCTCTCTTCTAAACGCTTTCTTTCATTTCGTATCATTACTGGGAGTAATATAACTAACTATGAAAGTAAACTCTGAATTCTCGCAGGAACTACTGAATTTAAGGTTTAACGCTGAATAAAATCACGAGCGAAAGCTATTAAAAAAACGGTTTTGATAAAAAACTACACGTGCTGGCACAATTGCTGCTTGTTCGGACTTGAACTATATTAAGTTAATTAAAACTGTATTCCTGACACTAACTTCACAACCACCGATATTCCAAACTCAGACTAGATATAATACAAAGAAAGCTGACTGGACCACATTTCAAGACCACATTATAACCACACAGAACTTACAACACACATACTCAGTGAACGAATTAACAGAATTAATATTAGACGCAGCTGAACATAGTATACCTAAAACCACAACTAAATACGCAAAAACTCCGGTTCCTTGGTGGAATAATGACTGTAGAATGGCCATCAGAGAAAGGAAAAAGGCACTTCAATATTTTTGCAGGCATCCTTCTGATGAAGCCCTTATTGATTACAAGAAAAAGAGGGCCAAGGCTAAGTGGGTGATAAAAACTGCCAAAAGAAATTCCTGGATAGATTTCGTTTCTCAATTAAATTCTAACAGTGCGCCAAGCGATGCATGGGCAGTTGTAAACAAAATAATTCATAAAAAATACAAACAACCCATAACTGGACTCCAAAACGACGACATAATCATAACTGACCAAAAAGATTTATCTAACCTATTAGGGACTTACTTCAAAAAACGTTTTAGTGACGAAAACTTCAACAAAGAATTTCAGGAACATAAAAGAAAAGTAGAATGTGATACATTAAGAGACCAAACTGAAAACGATACGACTTTGAACGACTCTGTAACATTAAACGAACTTAACTTTGCAATAAAGAAATCACGTACAACTTCACCCGGACCGGACAGAATAACATACGACATGATACAACACTTACCACCCACTACTCTTCCCCTTCTTCTGAATGCATTCAATGAGGTGTTTGAAGCAGGAATCTATCCTCACTCGTGGAACGAATCTATCATAGTTCCGATTTTGAAATCAGGCAAGGATAAGAAAATCGAATCCAGTTATCGTCCAGTTTCTTTAACCAGTTGTTTGTGCAAAACCCTGGAGAGAATATTAAATCATAGGTTAACATGGTACCTAGAAAAAAATAATCTTCTTTCTGGCTATCAATGTGGGTTTAGAACAGGGCACTCCACAATGCATCATATTTTAAGGCTAGAAAATGACATTTTAGAGGCTTTTGACAATAAGCAGTCATTAATAGCAGTTTCCCTCGACATCGAAAAAGCGTTTGATAGTGTTTGGAGGCGGCTCATATTGCTGCAATTGCTAAAATGGAATATTGGTGGAAACATTTTTAATTTTGTCAAAAATTATCTAAGTAACAGACGGTTCCGAGTGAGAATAGGTTCTACTTTATCGGACGAATTCCTGCAGGAAAATGGAGTGCCACAGGAGGTGTCCTCAGCACAACGCTTTTTAATATTGCAATAAATGGTATGATTGAATGCATACCTCAAACAATATCATACTGTATATATGCTGACGACCTGCTTTTGTACACAATGTCCACCAAAACAAGACAGGAAGAAATTACCTTACAGACAACATTGGACTCACTTGAAAATTGGGGAAAACTTCGAGGATTTCGTTTCTCCCAAACCAAAACAAAATGTATCATATTTTCCAAGAAACGATTAAAACCTAACCCATCGATCACCTTAGCCGGAAGAGACGTAACAAAGACTGACATGATACAATTTCTAGGCATGACTTTTGACGCGAAACTTACGTGGGTACCCCATATAAAAGCTATTCTCAATAAATGCAAAAAATCACTGAATCTATTGAGGATCTTAGCCAACACGAAGTGGGGTGCTGACAGATGTTCTATGCTGACATTTTATAGAGCTTACACGAGATCAATCCTTGATTACGGATGTACAGCATATTCATCGGCCAGTCCAACTGCCCTCAAACAATTGGACACAATACACAACACCGGTATACGACTAGCAACAGGTGCATTTAGATCAAGCCCATGCAAAAGCCTATATGTTGAAGCTAATGAACCTCCACTAGAGTATAGACGTCAACTCCTCTCCTTAAAGCAATTCATAAATCTCAAAGCCCTCAATAAGCCTTGTATAAAATCTATAATTGACGATAACGTAAGGCCTTATCGAGCCAAGCAAGAGCCTTTGAATAAAAGAATTTTGAACTATTCACGTAACTCAACTATTCTTCAAATACCATTGTTTTGTAATGAGCTCATTCCACACCCGCCTTGGAGAATTCATCAATTTAGTATAATTAAAAAATTATCGAAATATAAGAAACACAATCCCACATCCACTCATTTTTACAAATATCATTTTTACAAAATAGTATCTGAGAATCCTAAAGCCCTCTACATTTTCACTGACGGATCCAAAACACTACACGGGACAGCATCTGCAGCACTCATTGACAACACAACATACCACTCAAAATTACCAAATGACACTAGCACATTCACAGCAGAACTTAACGGAATTATTTTGGCCCTTTCAAATATTCGACATACTAACAGACACTGCATTATTTTTACAGATTCTCTCAGCTCACTTCATTCCCTATCTGACATGTACAGTACACATCCATTGATTACACAAATACTATCACAACTTTACGATCTACAGGACAGAAACATTCATGTAACTTTTGTATGGATACCTGGACATGACGACATACCAAGAAGTACGGACGTAGACAATGAAGCAAAATTAGCTACAAGACGAACAACTGAAGACATTAATCAGATGACTAGACATGACATAAACAATTTAATAAAAATACACATAATGAACAAGTGGCAAACTGACTGGACATACACACAAGACAACAAGTTACGAGAGATTAAGCCGACAATAGGAGCCTGGAGTTCCAGTATTAGGAACTCGAGGCGTGAAGAAGTCGTGCTTACTAGGCTAAGAATTGGACATTCACACTTGACACATTCGTATTTGATGACAAGATAGGACAAACCGATTTGTACACTTTGCAACGTTCCTTTAACAATCAAACACATACTTACAGACTGCAGGGAAAGACAAGACATTGACTTACCTACAGACTTACACGAATTGCTTAAACAGGACAGTACACACATTGATAATATTCTAAAATATTTAAAAAATAAAAATAAGATCCAACGTTTTTAGAAATCCTCCCTATAAATAATTTATTTTGTATTTATTTATATATATATTTTTTTTTTATAATTTATAATTATAATTATTATTTTATTTTGTTTTCTTAAACAATGATAAATCTTTTCAGCTACTATAGTATCTTTTTGTAATTGTCTTTTTCATTTAGCTTTGTATTTCAACATTTAGCTTTGTTCGCACATTGAATTTAAGAGTAAATAGCCTTTGTTGTGAACTCTAAATAAATAAATAAAATAAATAATTAAAACTGTAGTCATAAAAAATGGCGAAACAACATTAAGCGATAAAAAGAATAATTACATTTTTGATTAAATAAGTTCGGTCCATAGACAGGTCTAAGTGTTCTTGTCGTCTGCAGCATGTCAGTATATGTTTCATTGTGAGTATTTCGTTACATTGTTCACAAATAGGACTGGTCTGTTTAGTCATATGCTGTCCGTGAGTAAGCAGAGTATGTCCAATACGGAGTCGAGTCAGTACGACTTCTCTCCGTGTACCTCTCATGCTAGATGGCAATTCCGCTACTGTTGGTTTGATCTGTCTTAATTTGTTTTCGCAAGTCTCAGTCCAAGAGTCCTGCCACTGAGTATTAAGCTGGAGCGTTGTTTAATCATATCTTGATAAGGATCGTCATCTGGTCAGTACTTGGTTCAATGTACTCATATCCTGGTAGCCATGCATATTTCAATTCAGTACCTCCGCATCACGTCATCACATCGATGTTGTTAGCGAGCCTCCTAGGGAAACGAAGATTCCTCCTAAATATCTCCTATATTACAGATACTTTTTAGAAATTAATATTAAAAAGAATTAAAGTCTTCCGCGACAGTAAAGTCTCTTAGCCTAAAGTACGTCCATATTAATTGCAGTAAACATTCAATATGACTCGTTTTTTAATAGGCTGATCATTTCCATTCATATAAGTCTAAGTTTCCGCTCAACCATTCCGAGCCGAGAAAGGTCATAGACTATTAACTCTGCAGTAATACTCTCCTCCGATTGGTGAGAATAGCACTCACCAATGATAAACACCGAGTAGTCACGTGCAGATGTGCAACAGGTTAATTTTCACTATTTTGATTACTACCAAACCACCTGTTAGCCGTTTAATAAATCGAGAAGCCACATTCCATTCATGAATTATTCATTGAGTTTTATTATTCTCCTTCATTATAGCTTTCTAATATTTGCAAGGGAAAGAATGCACTTCATGGTGACATTAAATCATCACTTCACTTCTAGAGATATTTGTGAAGAAGGAAGTAGTCATTATTTAAACCACTGTTTAAGGTCATTATATAAGTCATTTAATTTCTAAATCTTCCTTGTTTATCGTCGTATTTTCTTTTCTTAAATACTTAAGAATTTCAAAATAATATTTCGAAATGTTTAAACAGAGTGTTTCAACATAAAACCAAGAATATTTTATCGAACCAATGGCTTTTAACTTTTTCTGGAGGTTTATTTTTGTATTTTTTTATTTTGCTTTATTAGGAGATACAATCCACTTACATAATTATCAAACACTGTATAAAAGCCACATAAAAGGTCAACATAACAATTGGGTGTCTCCTTACACCTCGTTATTTAGGCTTGAAAACATCAAGCCCAGTTGCTGTGAGACCTAAATCCATAATACGTACACATCAGTTTTATCAGTACCTCATGAAATAAAAATACATAACTATATAAATAAAATTAAATGAAATAAAAATAGATAAATAAACATAAGAAGTCAGTGTACGCTACAAAATTAAAAGAATAATTATATATATAAAAAAAAAAAAAAACTTCACCTACTAGACCAGAGCTACTATACTCAACGACTGTTTAAGATAGTCATTAAATTTCTAAATCTTTGTTTTTTATCGTCATAATTTTTTTTTAATTAAAGAATTTCAAAATAGTATTTTGAAATGTTTAAACAGAGTGTTTCAACATAAAACCAAGAATATTTTATCTAACCGATGGCTTTTAACTTTTACTTGAGGTTATATATATATAAGGATGTTTCAACATCTGGGCTATTAGCGCCGGGCACTCTAGAGGTTGCCATCCTTTTCAGTCAGAAGAAGACTGCTTTTATGTAGATGATTTTAAGTTATGACCTGGTAGTTTTTAGGCTCCTGAAGAGGCATCATATGATGCGAAATATGTAGACGCATTTTTAATAAATTTACGATTATTTTAATTTGGAATATTAATCGTTTAGCTTCCACGTAGACATAAAAATAAGTACAAAATTACGAAAATAGTACAATAATAAATAACAGAACATTAGATATTTTATTACAAAATGCATATCATTATTTTAGGTTTTGGGAGAGTTAATATGTTTATTTTTATCTGTAACAGGTCCTAAGCACACCCTCCCCCCACAGACATACACTCAGGATCAAACGCATATGGTACAAAGAAAATAATCTAAGCGTTCATACAAACTACCATTACAGACGCATAAATACGGTCAGAAGTGTCATACACATGTGTGTGTTGATACATTTTTATTTTATGGAGATGTTTCAGAATCGTAAAAAATAAATAAAATAAAAAAATAAGTATTTTAATCAATTAAATAAGTTTATAAACATTAAATTTTATTTATTTTATTTTATTAATTATGAGTTCCGTGACTGTAACGATAAATTCATATGGATAGCAGAATCAAAGTCCGTTATTGTAGCAATCAGATTGTAATAAAAACAAAAAAATATAATAAAGAAAGAAAATAAGACAAGAGGAAATTATAATGCAACAAAATTATTCATATAGAACATAATTATTCATACAAAATTAGTCATTGGTTATATAAATTGTCTACTTGCTTTGAAAAATTCCTCTTTTGCTTTCCTGAAAGTAATGCAACAGTTCAAGCTGCATCGGTGTTAATTAATATTTTTTTTTTTGTTCATGTATAGGAGATATGCTCTTAAGAGATAGTAGAAGAGAGAGCGAAGTAAAGTACCTACTTATAACTGACTCTAGTTTTATGATCCAACTGTTGGATAACTGACACCGTGTCGTGGAGTTGTTAATTATAAAGAGTGAAACCCGATCCTGTCCGTTGAAGGAGTCCAGTAGACATCCTCTTGAAGATAACAAAACCTCGTTCAGATTCCACCGCGTCCTCTGGGGAAACGCTTCCCACGATCCTACAAAGAATCATAATTATTGTCGTATGTAATGAAGACACTGAAAGAAATATTTTACCATCTTGGATCCAAGGGTCTCTTCTTATATATCACTTCTATTGATAACAGTCGTTCCTCTCTTCGATTGCTCTGTTCAAAGGCATGTCAATCTAGCGAAAACGTAAATAAAAAAACAAGTTATTTTAAAAAACACTCCACATTGCTTAGAAATTCACTTGAACGCACGGATAAAATAAATATCAAAAGGTCAGGTACTAAATAAATACATAAGAAAAATAATATCAACCAGTGGACTGAAAAATCTGTACAAATAAATTATTTTTTGGTAAATACACACTTTTAATTCTTAAATTTAGAAGTTTTATAGAAACAGATATCAATAAATTTTAACTGGCGTTAAGCTTGATAACTCATAGAGCCACTGTATAAGGAGCTTTAAATCATTTTGAAATATTTTGTGATGAGTGGCAGCCCTTTAGAATGTTCTGAAAATATATTATTTTTAATAATGACATCGCTCAAGCATTAAAAATAAATAAACATTTGCATTTTAAATAAATGCTTACACTAGGCTGAATTCGACCTCCGTAAAAAAAAATCAAATATTATGCTTTGAGAGGAGATCGTTGACCGTTGTTGATGCGAAGGTAGGGATTGTCGGGGTTCGGTCATTACTTCTTAATAAAACTACATTTTACAGTGAAAATGGTTTTATTGTTGCCGAAGTTTCGACTTGAACTTCAAGCCTTCATCAGGGCAATGAGAAGATTGAGAACTATGCCACACCGATGCGGGATCATTTCTGTGATTGACAAATTATCCCGCATCACTGAGGTATAGTTCTCAATCTTCTCATCGCCCTGATGAAGGCTTGAATTTCAGGCCGAAACGTCGGCAACAATAAAACCATTTTCACTTGTAAAATGTAGTTTCATTAAGAAGTAATGACCGAACCCCGACAATCACTACCTTCGTTTCAAATATTATGCGGGTTTTAACGGCACCTTTATATTGCGGTCAGTAGTGGTGGTTTTTGGCAAATTCCTATTCCAACTGGGAAGGGTTTGCTTATTTTCATAAATACTTCTAATAAATACATTCACTGGAGGTGCAGTAATAATTCAGTTCGGAAAAGGGATAACATTATGGAAACACAAATTTTCTGGATAAGCAACTCGATTCGTTCATTTATAAAAGAAATGTTGTATACCAAATTTCGTGTAGAACAAATACCATGGTCGCACATACGTTAACATACACAATCATACTTATTACAAACACACAAGTAGTTATTTATCGTTTAATTGGGGGGGGGGATTATCCCGGTTATAACGAATTGATTTTTAAGACCCCTTTTTCTTGAGTTCTTGAGTTTCATTGGAAGAAAGAAAAATTACTGTTGCTTGTGGCAGGTTAATGATTTGAATAAATACATATATTTATAAACATTAAATTGAGAGTCATCGTCTCTCCCTCGTAGGATCGATGAAAATTTGGAGAATTTACAAAAATTCCTTCATAAGAGCAATCTGATTAGCTACATTTCGCCCTGATGTGCCAAAAATTCGTTGATATTATCGTCATCACCAGGCCACACACGGAGCAGTTGACCGTCTGTCCTCTTCAGCTTCGCTATCTCTACACTTTGAATAATCATAAAAAAAAACAAATTCTAAAACCTACCCAACAAGTAAGCATTATTTAACTTTTCTGGTCGTATACGCTCTTTATACTGAAATATAATGCTTCCTTAAAATAATTTATTTATAACATAACGACCCTTTATTTCACAAGTATTTTATGTGGCAAAAGGTTAACTTTCATTAATTACACATTATTCTAAAATATCATTTTATATTTCTCTACATGTTTCACGTCCCCTTGAAACATCTTCAGGAGCACTCAAAATTCAAGTCTCAGCCTCAACCTCTGAGAACCTTCCGCAGAAGGATTAGACTCTGATTTGTATTTTAATTGCTCCTGAACAGGTATCAAGAGACGTGAAGCTTGTAGGGCGAAATAAAGGATTATTAAAGAGTAATGTCTGATTAGTGAAATTTGACATTCTGCAACATATAATGAATGAATTTAGTCGAAAATGGAGCAAAACCCTTTGTTGCCTGTGCACTTATTTCCATACCTTCGTATGCAACAACATAACACTTGTGCTATGCGGGTTTGTATATTCATTTGGTTAAACGTATATGAAGGGACAATATTATATTCTTTTTACAGCGGAATATGTCAGTATCCACACTCACACACACGAATGTATATACATATGTATATAATATATACTTACGTTAACGGGTTAACTATTACCATCAAATAGGTATTTCTGTTTATTTCATAAAGTTTGTCTTCTCGTCTAATATTTGTATATTTTTCACATGTTTTAACATAAATATGCTGTAGCGGTGACTAAACCATGTACAAAAAAGATGACTGTATGTTATAGAGTACATTACATAGGTTTATCGGGTGGACCTAGCGTTACAAAAAAGTGTCACAAGAAGGTGTTCGCTTATGCGTGGTGGCCATGTACGAAAAAGAATACTATATTTTATACAGCACTTTACATAGGTTAGTCGGGTAGAACTAAGCGTTACAAAAAAGTATCACAAAACTGTGCCCGCTGACGTTCGCGCATGCGCGGTGGCCATGTACGAAAAATAAGACAATATGTTACACAGTACATTACATCGATTTGTCAGGTGGACCTAAAGTGTATTTATATTCCTGAATTTGAAAGCTCTAAACGAAATAATTTTTTTTCTTAATAATTCAATCGATTTTATACCATTTGTTCGCAGTATTTGCTCAACAAGTGTTTACGCATATCTCAAATATTACTATTTGAGCTGTTGGAAGATATTCCCGCAAAATTACCTGTCTCCTTTCAGTATCCAGCTTAAAACAGATATGCCCTCGACTAAGCGTGGTAGAGTATAACGTCCACGGGTGGCAGGTAAGGTTTATAAGTTTCGCCGTCCGTTGCAACATCTCCTTATCTCTCATGCAGCTGAGATATGGCCCCTTTTCCCGTTGACTGCATACCTTCCGATCTCCGGTGCATACACCATCTGCATAAAGAGCAGTCTCCCCTTGACTAATTATAGAGCTCGCTGTTCCCTTGCAACAAGCCACAATTAGGCATGGAATCAGAATATGAAATCACGCTTAACTTCTTATGAAAAAAAAAACAGCTAAATAATATTGAAGGCTAAAAAATCCTTAGCGAATGCAACCTCAATGAATAAATTGTCCCGGAACGTGGAAAATGTACAACTACTCTTCTAGAACATAATATAATTTTGTTGGTACCGACGAGTAGCAGCAGAATTCTTATTAAAAATGACAAACAAACGCATTTTCAAGCCCTAGTTGAAGAAAAACGGCGTGGCCTATTTTGCTGTTGCAGTACCCTCCCCTTCCCCTCCTCACCCCTTTTATAACTTTATCACCAGGAGGATTAAAATTATGTTTTAGACTTATCTTTGGCTAAGTATTGATAAATATTGGGCGCTAATGAAAAGAACATCTTTTTAATAGCATTATTGGCATCTAAAAATCTACATTGCCATCTAAATTATTAAGTTAGCTACAATTAACGAGCGTCCAAATGATACTGTCTTAGCCATTAGGTATATTTTATGTAAGCCACTCTAAATATAACTCAGAATGGTGGTTATTTTTTAGCATCTAAATTTGAAACATGCATTCTAGCAGTGAACTTCTAATTTAGACGTTCTAATATTTTAGAAGTTCTAAAATACTAATATTTTAATTTAAGTTCTAATTTAGAACTTCTAATATTTTAGAAGTTCTAAAATATTATTATTTGACATAAAAAAACATATAGTATTAGGTTATAATTTTTTTACTCAGTTCGTTTAAAATGGAACTCATCGAACATTATATTTTTTTGAGGACCTTGTCTTGAAGTTGTATAACGTAAAATGGTCATGAAATGTAAAATCTGTGTCTGAGTTAGTAAATCAGATGGTAATTTATAATAAGAAGGGCCATGTTAGGATAATCTTTACTTGACACTTTCTATAGGATATTTAGTTGTGTTGTTAGTGTTGTAAAAAAGACAAATTATTTTTTTAGAGGCTGTTTGATTTTCCTGTGGATTAGTTATAAAATCAAAAAAAAAAACTTGTGCTCAAATTCAGGAACATAAATATGCTTTAGGTCTACACTACAAATGTATGTAATATACTGTATAACATAAGAGTAGTCTTGTGGCTACAGCGCATGCGCGAACGCCAGTGGACACTTTTTTGTAACTTTTTTTTTTAGTTTTGCCATCGCTTAAGCATGTTTATGCTAAAACTGTGGCTTGACTTATATTTTTTTTTTAAACATTAAGCAATATCTCCCTTGTCTAAAGTCTAAATCCCTTCCCTAGTCTTAAACGAGACATGATCAGTTTTTATAGCGTTTTACGCATTCCATTGCTCCTTGAAATTGGAATTCGGAAATGGCTAAACCGTTAGGAATATTTCCCTGAGAATTTCTCGCTTACGGAAGTTTCCGCCTGTCTGTACGGGCTTGTAGTTTGACCCTGTTTCAAAGCGCTTTGAAGTGAGCGTCTCTGCTCCATAAAGCATAATACGCCCTGCCTTAAATAGCTACCGGGATAGATTAGAACTAGTGGAAATGAGAATGCTAAGAGAGTCGATCCTCGGCCGAATAAGGACACGAAGCTTCGTCGTGAGATACACTTAATGTCTGTCGGCTTTTCACTTCTGATCTCAGGTGGCACGAAGCACCGGCTTCTTTAGTAGTCAGCTGGGAACTGTCCTTTACACAGGAAGGCAGTAAAACTCATTTCAGGAAGGTAGGCATAATAAAATTACACCCGTAAAACGTCGATAATATAAAGGTATTTCTGTGCATTCAGGTCCGATAACTTCATAAGAATATTAATTTAACTCAACAATACCTCAAAGTAAAATATTAACCATTCTTTAAAATAACTTGAGTGAGTAAAAAAAAAAAAAAAAAAAAAAAAAAAAAAAAAAAAAAAAAAACAGAATTGAATTTCCAAAATGTTTGTTTTAGCTCTACATGCCTCAAGCCTTTTCTAATTTCAGCTATAACAGTATTAACCACATTGAAAATATTAACAGGGCAGTTTGTTTTCAGTCAGGCCAGTCATGTTGCCAAATGATGATCATTTGATGTCTTAAAAGTATGGTTGCTGAGCTCCATTAGTGCCTTAAGAAGAGACTTAATAATATAATAAAAACAATAATAATAAAGTACATCAAAAGTAAATAAATTAACTACATATGAACTATTGAATTCTAAAATACAACTCATCAGATGACATAAAACAAAATTGATATATTTATATTTCTCTTGTTTGTTCAATAGTACTTAAAAGGTGAATTTTCTAGCCGCTACAACTTATTAAATAATATAATAAAATAAATTATTAATATTTTTGTTTATATATTATTTACAAAAATATAGACTGTTGTTCAAGTTTGTGGCACATTTTCAATGTAATCATTTAAATGTGTTCCAAATGATGGATACAATCGAACACGCGTAATAAACTATTGTTGGAGAAATGGGGCTTAGTCCCTGAAAACTTTTTGCCAATAACACTTGTGGGAATTTTCGAACATTTTTTTCATCCTCGTAATAAACTAGTTACAAGGTCTTGGAGTCTTGGAACTCTATATTTATAACAATAAATTGTTTTTGTTATTTTACTTTACCAGTTTTATTGTCAAATACATTATCCAACTATAAGCAATTCAAAAATAACAAGGAATAAAACAGACAAAAAGAACCGTTCGAATAAACGAAATCAATTACTTTAAAGTTTTAAGCACTTATTTCTCCGATTGACATCGCCTAGTTAAAACTTTCTTCAGGACCTCTTTTGTAGAGCATTTAGTAAGCTTTCGAATGGTAATCTTCCGCTTCCCAAGATTGTCAACCGTTTTCGAGATACTAACGAAAGTATACAAAGTTACCAAAACTTTTCTTGTCTGTTAATAAAATATTTTATTCTAACCCTTCCTTTACTCCAAACGGTACCAAAATTTCAACATATTAGTGTCGATGAAATACCCGTTGATGAAATACCCCGAACATGCAGAAAATGTTTCAACTGAATCCCATAATTCTAAGTACCAAAATCAAAGACCAAAACTAAGGGAAAAAAACAAAAATTACAAAAAGAACGACAAAAACCCGTTCATAAGAACTAAACAGACGTATTTGAAGTTTTAAGCACTTATTTCTTCGATTGACATCACCTAATCAAAAATTGTTTCTGAATCTTTTTTGTAGAGAATTTATAAAGCTTTCAAATAGTTTGTATCCACTTACCACGATTTCCCAATCGTGTTCGAGATATTAATGAAAGTATACGAAGTTCTCAAAACTTTTCATGTCTGTTCATTAAATATTTTATTCTAACCCTTCCTTAACTCCAAACGTAACCAAAATTTCAACATATTAGTTTTAATGAAAGTAGAACATACAGGAAATGTTTCAACTGAATCCCGTGATTCTAAGTACCCAAACCAAAAACGGTGTTCAAAAACTATTTTTCCAATTTTCTCGAAAACGGTTAAAGCTATCGCCTTGAAAATGGTTTCATTCGTTTTCCTAGCCCAAGAAGCATATAAAACGAGTACTTACAATCTTATAAACTCAAAAACGTAAGCGTTACGATTTTTTTGCGCGAATTTCGCCCCAAACGCCATCTTCCAGTGGGCGGATTCTGCTGGTTAACGAACTTGACCTTTCAAATTGGAGGAAGGATTTTTGTACCAAATTTCATCAAAATCGGACCATTAGGGAAGCCAGAAATGAGCGAACAGACAAATATATATATATATATATATATATATATATATATATATATATATATATATATATATATATTTAAGTATTAATATTTTTTATATAAATTCAATTTATTTTCTCGACCTTCATATATGATCTAAAGCCTATTTGAAGAAATAATAGAATATTTAAAATACCTTATACTCTATAATCTATTATTGAGTATTGAGTATATTATATTTTATGTGTTCAAATTTTATTTACTGGAGGAGTAAATTTATCAATTGTATGAGTGTGCTTAGTGTCAGTTTGTATGTTATGTGTGACAGAATTTGTTATGGATGTTTGCGAGCGGTTTTGTTCGTATTCGTGATTGTGTTTAATTACCGAAATTCAAATATTTAAATAGTAATTTTAGGTTTAGATATAGCTTTAAGATCAAATCTGATATATGTTAAAAAGACCTAACAATTTGCACATAGCATGCTTAGATTTAGGGTTCAATTTAGTTTTAGGTTAAAAAAAAGCTCTATACTTTACCTAACCAACAAAACTGTATAATAAGATAACGGAAATTGTACAATAACACTTATTATAAAAAATGTTTCATCTCATGTTAAAAAAAAAATGTCAATGGTGCTAAAGATCGAAGTAGCTGAAAAAATAAAATTTTTAATTATTTTGGATCAATATTCTAAACGTTTCAAGGGTAAATTTTTATATATGCTTTAAATATAACAAATAATGGTAATTAAATAATTATATGAAAAAGTAACTATACCTGTAAGCATTAGAAAGATTAAGATCTGCGTCACATAACGGATTTAATACCCATTATATACTAGTCAAGTCATTTCGGATCTCTTTGGTTTCACTACTATTTTGGTATTATAAACATTAAAGAAGGTATAATCATCAAGGTAGAATGATGATGAAATTAAGCTCTGTTCCCGGCAAATCACAAACAGCCGGTGTGAGGTGAAAATCCTCATAAATGGGCGGGAATAGGCACATCATCGCCGGCTAACGATTTCGATGAAGCGGTCTTTGAGTAGTTTCGCCAAGTTTCTGCAAGTCAGGGTTTTCGGATTCTAGCGAGTGCTTTATGACTCATTTTCTGATTTTATATGGCATTATTTCATTATTTAAGCTTTGCTGAAATTCAGGCTCGCGTAGTAAATGATCATATGTTTAGATGCTTCTCAAGTTATGACCAGAATTCTCACGTCTTCTTTACTTCCAACATAATACTAGTAGAGAGGAATTTCGTGAGGGAGAAAGTACTGCTTGAATAATGTGGAAATTAAAATACACCATATTTTATAGAGGATCTTACTGACTATACTTATTTTAAACATAAGCAAAATGGAAGGTTGCAGTCACAAGGCTTCATCGGAGTGCGGAAATTCATTTGTGGATTTGTTCCTATGATTTCAAACTGGAAGTGAAGATTCTTTTATCCTATGAATTGAAAAAACTACTAACAAATCACTTGGTTCTTAAAAAATAAATAAAACTGACCTCTAAATTGTCAAATGTTGAATTCTTTCACTTTTATTGCAAAATTATAAACTAAAATATAGAAAATTTCTACCTATTTAAGTTTCGAATATATCTTCATTCAAGCACTGAGTATCCATGAGCATTTTTGGACTTTTCTCAAATATCTAAAAAAAGTCCGACTCGCAGGAACTGCGTCATCTTAGCGCGGTTCCAGTTTTTTTTTTTTTTTTTTTTTTTTTTTTTTTTTTTTTTTTTTTTTTTTTTTTTTTTTACGGCACATCTACATCTAGGTCATTAGCACCGACATCCAGGGTGTAGCGAGGAATTTCACCAGCGAGCCGTGGGATGATAAAATTCCTGCCGGAGGTTGGGAATCGAACCCACCATCTCCCGCTTATGAATCCAAGGCGCTAGCCATTAGACCACGGGAGACCCCGGTTCCTGTTCATATCCCTATTCTCAGTTGAAAAGCATAGAATAGAAACAGATAATATTTTCCTCGGCCTTTGTTCAAAGGGTTTTATGGCTATACATGGGGTCAGGTCCGCAAGACCCTAGAATCCTCTTCTACCGATACTTCATTTCATACGTTTCAATGAATTGGAAAATATCAAATATTTTCACACATTCCTGTGTTCTTTTACTATAGTAATAATTCTACAGATAACATCAATTAAAAAATAAAATAAAAAAACCAACAGCATAAAGGCAATTGAAAATATTCAAAAGACGTCAACGAATCTTTTTCTCTTGGCAAGCTATATTTCTAACAATGAATTGTTTTTCTTATTTTGCCTAATCTGTTTTATTGTAAAATACATTATCCAACTATAAGCAATTAAAAAATAACAAGGAATAAAAACAGACAAAAAGAACAGTTCGAATAAGCAAAATCAATTACTTTAATGTTTTAAGCACTTATTTCTCCGATTGACATCACCTAATCAAAACTTTCATCAGAACCTTTTTTGTAGAGCATTTAGTAAGCTTTCTAATGGTATTCTTTCGTTTACCAAATTCTTAACCTTTTTCGAGATATTAAGGAAAATATACAAAGTTACCAAAACTTTTTATGTCTGTTAATAAAATATTTTATTCTAACCCTTCCTTAACTCCAAACGTAACCAAAATTTCAACATATTAGTTTTAATGAAAGTAGAACATGCAAAAAATGTTTCAACTGAATCCCATGATTCTAAGTACCCAAACCAAAAACGGTATTCAAAAACTATTTTTCCAATTTTCTCGAAAACGGTTAAAGCTATCGCCTTGAAAATGGTTTCATTCGTTTTCCTAGCCCAGGAATCATATAAAACGAGTACTTAGAAGCTTATGAACTCAAAAACGTAAGCGTTACGATTTTTTTTGCGCGAATTTCGCCCCAAACGCCATCTTCCAGTAGGCGGATTTTGCTGGTTAACGAACTTGACCTTTCAAATTGGACGAAGGATTTTTGTACCAAATTTCATCAAAATCGGACCATTCGTCTTCTATCTAGAGAGCGAACAGACAAATATATATATATATATATATATATATATATATATATATATATATATATATATATATATATATAAATATATACATATATATATATATACAAATTTGAACCACCGTTATTTTCGGTCTCTAGGGGTTCTGAAACGCGAAATTTTCTAGTCGGCACTTCCGGATTGTTTCATTGTATCAACCCTATAAGCGGGGTTCCTCCCTATGGGGGAGGGAGGAACCGCGCTAATAAAAACGATTTAGAAATTCCGGCGAGTTGAAAGCGTCGTTTTACATTTCGTACAAAATAGGTCCATTCGTACATTTATTTTTTATGTACAAGTGTAAATATGCCTCAAAGTGCATTGTCAATTGACTTAATGTCGAACGGTCATACTATCACCGTGATATTAAGGTATGTTAGTTTGCGCTTCACATGAATTTTAATATTCGATCAATATGAGGTTTTTTCATGTTTTCTAGTATTAATTAATAACTTTTTTCTTATTTTTTCTAAGTATTGAACCTTGATTTCTGGAACTTTTTGTTGAATCTTTAGCAACATTCTTCACGGTGAATGCGAGGCTTCACATTACCTGGAATATCTGTACAAATATAAAATACACTCAGAAGTAAAAAAAATAAATAAACACGTTTAATGAACATTTATTACATTCTTGTCATTCATAATTCTTCTTTATACCATTCAAAACTATGACATTTTTAATATTTTTAGGTTCGCTTGCCGATTGTGACAGATGTTTTAGTTTTTGTCATTAATCTAGCTACTGCAGAATAGGAACGGACTAAGTTCACTGAAATAACCCTTCAGTATTAATAAGGCAGAGGAGATAAGGCTCGGGATAGCTTTTGGTCTGGAGGCTGGGTGTTCAATGTCTGACAGGGTTTGCGTAGATGAGAGGGCAATACTCTATTTTAAGTAGACATCCTGTGTCGAAAACGTGGACACAATCAGTAATTAATCATTTGTGCATTTTTAGATTTTGTATTTTGTACAAATACTTTGTTTAAATAACCTAACACAGCTAATTCTTACTGTAAATTAAGAAAAGAGACACACAGATTTACTTTAGTTTCCGGACAGAACAAGCAATAATCAGGGTGCCCGGTTCTTTTGCTGCTGACAGTAGCCTTGATTTGATGGAGAGATATTAACAAAAAAATCATCCTTTAATAAAGTATTAATGATCCCATAAGGAACAGATTGAACATGTGTGAGGGCCAATAAAGAAGGAATATGGGAAAGGATTGGGAAGGCCATTTGTAAGGTGTTCAAGAACTATTCGGTGGTCTGTCTCTTTTTTATACCACTTCGGGGGACCAATTAGCTGTCGGATTTTTCTCCGGACAAATGACTCCCCCACCTTGGTCACGTGACCTATTAATCTACGGTCCTGATTGGTCGATAACTCCGGCCGAGATATCTTCATTAGCGCCCGGAGGGGACGTCTGGTCGTTAGGCCGGGTCCGGGGAGATTGGTCGATTTACATTTGTGACCGGTGGAAAATGAGTCATTTTGTCATTGGACCCTCTTCGGAGGGTCATTTGAATACAAAGGATTCTGACGGGGTGGTTGCTGCACCGCTTTTTATCCTCTTATCGTATATTAGGTGTTGTACGTCAGGTATGATCAGTCAACGAACGCTTATACTTAAGTACTAAGTATGTCTTCAGGCTACAATCAGGATTTTTCCTAATGGCTTAGCAACTTCATCTTAAAACTCTTCCAAACCTTACTTCTTAATATTCTGATATGTATCAAAACGACATACGAATTTTATGACATATATATATATATATATATATATATATATATATATATATATATATATATAAATATTCTACTAAATATGTTTGGAAAATGGTGGAGTACACTGATTTTCCTGGTTAATGAATTTAATCTGTCAAATCTGATGAACAGGTTTGGACCATTTTGTCATACGCGGCCTCATGCTTGAACGCGAATATACAAACATAAAAATCATAATATGTAGTTATTATATCTTGATGAAATTACGCTATTGCCTATAACTAATCTGCGTTGCATCGCCGTGAGTTAAATAATGTATAGGCTCACATCGAATAAAGGAGGTTTATGTTAAAATCCCTCATTTTACTTTCGACAAAACATATATAAATATATACTGTTGTTTATAACTTGTCCTTTGTTTACCTATATCATAACAGGCCACAAGGGCCCATCGGGTTTGATACAAAACGTACGGGTTTGATAACAAGACGTATCTGCTTCTTGACCATACGGCACCCTAGAGGTGATGGATGTTTTAATGCAACTGAAGGGGTCGGCGCAAAATAGTGCCAAGCAACATTTTTAACTAAACTTAACTGTAGCTGCTGGATGTTGGATGGAATGTTGGATGTTATGTGGGACTATCAGTCTATGATGCAAATACTAATAAAATGTGACTACAAGCTCTGTATGCTACTTAATCTCGTTGGCACTAACCATATTTAACTGATAGTCCCACATAATATTCAACATATGGCAGCTAAATTTAGGTTTTGTTAAAAATGTTGCTTGGCACTATTTTGCCCCGACCCCTTCAATTAATATCTTCAGTTTCATATTAGATTCCCACAAAATGTGACCAAGAAGTGCCCCGCGCGGACCGCTACTTCGTGGGCTATCTGGGCGAGGAGGTCGGCCACCGGTGACACACACACACTGGCTGTGAAAGAATCGGAGCGGCACCTTTGAAGTCCTCGAGATGTTTATGGTAATCCAGCTACAGATCTATAGCTCCTACTTCGAGCTTGGGCCATTCACTCACAGTCCTATCATTCGTTTGATTGCATTCAATACTGTCTGCCCTTCGCTCTGTGTCCTCAGCTCGCCAAATGAATATGTATGACGTGCTCTTATTTATGCGGTGCTTTCATTTCCAAGTAGCTCTTTTTTTGTGGTTTGCTGCTACCGAGTCCATGTTTGGAGGTGGGACGAAGAAGGGGAACCACCCACCCAGAGATCACGAAACAATGCTTTATGGTCTATGGCAAAGGTAAAAAAATTAGTGTTCAAAGAACATTGCATTCTGCCATTGGTACCTCTTTGCGGACTCTTCTTTGTAGACGCAGATATACTTTTAATTAAAGACCCACTCAGTAATGAAATGATATTCGTTTAAGTTTAAAACAATATCCCACTGATGTCAGCATTAATGCCTACTACAATAGAAGAATCATTACAAATTAAATAGTGTAAGTCAGACTTCTAGAATTTCAGGAGTCTTACGGACTCAACAGGTCGTATGTATTAGAACAGAAGTTTTAAAGCGTTTGCATAGGAAGGAAACGCGCTTATGACATCGAACTGAATCTAGAGGCGGGGATGCGGGAATGCCCATGTTTTAGGAACCGAGGGCCACGAAGATACGTTCATTTTTTTATATATGTAAATATTTTTCTGTTCGCGCTCTAAAAGCCTCAAATATTATCCAATTTTCATATTTGATGAACACAATTTTTGTCACATGGACAAGTTCGTTAAACAGAGGATTCTGCCCATTGAACGCTGTTTTTCCAGTTAAACGTTTCTTGGCTAATTTGACGTGGGAATCAGACGAACCATTTTTAGAGCCTAATCTATAACCGTTTTGAAGAAAAATGAATAATAATATAATTTTCGTTTTGGTTATTCCGAAGTGACAGATTGAGTTCAAAATTATTCAAGAAGTTTTCATTTATCCCAACTAAGATACACGCATTTTGGTTTAGTTTCGAGTTGAACAGGGAGCGAGTTTAGATCATTGGTAGAGCATTCGACTATTGTTCTAGAAGACGTAAACTCAAATCTCGAGCACACTAATTACTTTATATTCTAGTGTCGCCATTTATTAAATTAAATACCTGCAAGGGGAAAATCAGGCACCCGGAGTATAGTGCTGACCAATAGATTAGACTATTAACTATATTTATTCCAGGCCCTCCTACGATTCGAACTTTTCTTTACACTCAGATTAATTGCGCTATAGTAAGAACGGTCGTGGCTTGGCTCGAAGGCCTACTGAACTCCATTAGACTTTGCTGTAGAGCTTTGCACCTCGCAAATATGTAACCTTATAACTCAAATAAAAAAAATCCGTATGGATGAAGCTGTATCTTCATAGCGTGTTTCCTCCCTAAGGAGACAGGGAGGAACTGCACTAAAAAAAGAAAGAGAGAAAAAAAAACATTTCTCCGTGAGAAGATAAAGAATCTCGCCATAAAGAATCTGCATTTCTGTGAGCGAAAAAACACAACGCATTTTCGCAAAAGGTCAACTTATCACTTGAATGATCAGAGGCTATTGCCGTGCGTAGGCGCCTTAATACTTGTGAATGGAAATTAAAACTTTATCCTACAGCTGATCTTTAAGATCGTCCCACATTAGATAGGGTCGTCTATTAACAATAAACAATTACGTTTATGCCAATAATAAACGAGAGATAATCCCCTATTTAAATAGGGAACTTTAAGGGTGCCATTGTACATAGACCGTTCCGAAGACATAAGTGTCAAGCATGCATTATTAATTTATTTGGTTTTAGAGTCCGCAAATGGCGATTTGCTCTATAAACATTTAGGGTGCAATCAAAATAAAATATCTATAAAATAAATAATAAATGAAACATTAAAATATTCTATTAAACAAATACAATTAATAAAATTATACTATAAAAGAAAGAAAAAAGATCTAACATACTGAGGTCAACTATAAATTTAAAAACAAGAAAGTCTCAAATTGAGTAATGATTTATTAAGAATTTTATATGTTATTCTGCACTTCATATATTATAGAATAGAAAATGGAGCCTTATTTTCAAATGGCGCCTCAATAATTTACAGGGATATTAAGTTTATTTATTTTTTTTTTTATTTTTTTTTTTTTTATTTATTTTTTTTTTTTTACGGCGCATCAACAAATCGTGGCTATTAGCGCCGACAACCAGGGTGCAACCAGGAATTTTCTCAGCGAGCCCTGAGATGAGAAAATTTCTGGCGCCGGTGGGGATCGAACCCACCATCTCCCGCTTATGAATCCAGCGCGCTAGCCACTAGACCACGGGAGACCCCAAAAAGTTTATTTATTAAACACAACTTTACTATAAAAATAAAGCCAATCCTATAATTGACCAGTCCGCCTCCTGAATACTCAGTTTACTCAAGAGTTTCTTGGAGAACGTGCAAAGATGGATTAGGAAGCTATCAGACCCAATCTTAAATTCTACTTACTCTCAAACCTCTCGATTATCCTTGACTTCGCCAAATAATATAAAAAGCTAATATTTTAATTGTTGACCTCAGTTAATTGCATTCTATACATTGTGGTATGACTTCATGTGGGAGTGTGTTAGGAGTGTATGGCCAATTCGAAACCTTGTAAGGACTAATTCTCTCCGGCAGCTTCTATAGCTGAACTGAATGGCTTTATCTCCTGAAGCTTGTTGTCGTTTAACGATAACCATTAAACCTGTCACTTATTAGTTAAAAACAGGAGCAACGAAGCACATAATTTCGAAACGATAACTAAAGACAATGGTTTCAAAACAACCTTTGATAAAAAAATAATGAATAAACAATGCACTATTATTTTTGTTTAAAACAATTCACTAGGCGACGGTCGTAGCCACGTTGAATGCACCGGTTCCCGTTGATCACGGAAGTTAAGGAACGTCGGGAGTGGCCAGTACCTGAATGGGTGAGCGATCACGTGCTATGCATTATAAAAGGGTGGCAAAATGTAGAAAACCCGGCG
The DNA here is from genome assembly GCA_946811695.1 of Gonocerus acuteangulatus. Classification (NCBI taxonomy): domain Eukaryota; kingdom Metazoa; phylum Arthropoda; class Insecta; order Hemiptera; family Coreidae; genus Gonocerus; species Gonocerus acuteangulatus. The sequence goes on from OX328130.1 coordinate 50,672,839, forward strand.
TTAATAGCCCAATTGTAGATACACCGTAAAAAAAAAACAAAAACAAACAATACACTATATAAAGAAGTGCACTCTGAGATATTGTAGTCTGCTATCCAGATACCAGCCATAAAATGAATCTGTAAGTCGGTAGTAAGGAGAGCCTTGTGTTAACGTTTACAAGGGTTTTACGACTCTGACGATTTAACCTCCACTTTTCAACAGAATCTTTAGATACGTTACTTCCGAGTATGTTTCCAAGATGTCGAGCAAACATTTTGTTGATGTAGTGCCACTTTTGGAACTAGGTTGAACCTGTTTACAGTGCCAACCCAGCGTTATTCTTGAATAAGGAACACAAACCTCGTCCAAAGCTTGGACTGTTTGCATTGCACAATGATCTCAGTAATTTCATCCTTTTGGTTTAGTTTATTGGAAGATTTAACTTTTTAAAACACCTATTCGATCTCGCAGAGACACATAAAGAGGATTTCTATATATAACGAGGTCTGTGCCTTCGGCCAGCTCGAGGAAACACTCAACGCTTTGATATTTTTGGAACAGTTCTCCGCTTTCGGAAGTGGGTCAGCAGATGGCCGTCATGGAATACCCCCAATATATCACATCCTTTCGTTTTTCCTTCTTCTTGACGTTTCTAGATTCGTTTGTAGGAAGGTAGATATGAGTAATAGTCATTTCACACCGGGAAAACGAAAAATGAACAGAAAGTCATTGTTTAACGTGGTTAAATAAGAGAGGATGGCCAATTGTTTTTTAAAAAACAATTTTAGCTCGTTGTAAGCGAATGTATTTTAAAAAAAAGCTTGACAATTTTGATGCAAATATATGCAAGTGGAATCCAGTATTATTTGAACAAGCCAACAACTTTCCACTGAATGTGTCAAAAATTTCCATGAGGTCAGAACAGCTGTTCGATGCTTCTTGCTTTCTAATTAGACATTTATACAGATTCCACCACCCTCTAAGAGTAAACAGGGCAGACTTTTTTGTTGATTGGTTTTTATCTTTAGCTTTTATTAGTGTATCCACCTGGGATTGATTATTCTCCTGTACAACAGCATGTGGAGTTGACCACACCTTACTTGACATCATTGATCCTCCTAACTATTAATCTGATATTTAGTAAAATTATAATTGAAATACTGGTATATGTACATCTTTTCTAGCCACCTCAGAAATGATGTATTTATATCTCTGAGTATCTCTGAGGAACCCACAAGCTCTAGTGGGACTGAAACCCTCTTGGAGTATTTAAGTGAATCACGCATATATATATATATATATATATATATATATATATATACCTAACAATTACATTATAAACATGAATTATACGTTTGACATGTTGTGGGCCAAACTTTAGAGTGCAAATATGTTCGCGGGCCAGGTAGGATGGTTCAGAATAAAATAACATCTGATTTTAAAGTAATGTTTATCATTTTTAGATAAGATAGATAATACGACATATTATTGTAATAATATTTATTAAAATAACCAAATGAAATTAAATTAAAAAATAGGTAGAACATTATTTAAGTCGTGAAATTTGGAATCATTAAAAACTAAGAATGTTGAATACCAAAACAAAAAAAATGAGACACTCGGCTTGTTCGCTTACATGATTTCGCAGGAGCACGTGACGAACTCCGTCTCACTCGATCATTCTCATTTTGATTGAGTGTGAGTAAGTAATGTAATATTATTGTTTTTTAATTTGGTTTTTCAAAGTAGTACAATTAATTTGTGAGCCGGTTGTTGCTCCGATGAACCTATACCGGAGGTGCTATGTCTCACACCTTAGTAGTATTAGTACTAGTAGTAATAAAGTAAATTTTATTATGAAAAAATATAAATAGTAGGTGCTTGAGATAATAACAATAAATTTACGTAAGCTTGGATACAATCCGTCAGCTAAGCGACATCACATAAATTTATATAAACTAAAAATCTTTGATTGGTGCTTTAAGTACTCCTGAAGATGTGTCAGGGGGACGTGAAATATGTAGAGTGAAATAATGCGTAATTGAAGACATATGTGTAATTAATGAAATTTGACCTTCTGCCCTAAAATACGTTATACGTATAATGAATCAAGTTTCCCTCATTAAAATGTAATATAATCATTCGAATCATTTTAATTAGCATTAAAGAAATGAAATATTTTATAACGTATACAGGTATAAGTTGGTAAATTAAAAACTGTGCGCCTGCTACTTTAGGTATAAATGGGTGTATAAATTGTGCCCAGTAGGTTCGGTCTCTAAGAGGTTTTGGTTGTTCACACGAGCACAGGTCAAGGGTGAAACCGGTATGGTCTGCTCTCCGAATCTACACATTTCTTTCTTGAGTTTTTTTTTTTTTAGTATATTTAATTCCATGTTCAGGACGATAAACTATCTACTGTATAGGCATTTTTCAGCAAGCCTTTTAGCCCTTTGGAAACTCCAGGTGTAAATTTGATCGCCAAGAAAGTAATATTCTAAATACCTCCTTTTTTTTTTTTTTTTTTTTCTTAACGAGTTGTCTAAGAAAGAATAAATAACATAGAGGCTATGGTATTATATTCTAAAGACAGAAAGATAACGTCAAAATAAGATCTAAAATTTCTATAATGTTTAAACAAAATAAGAGGGGGGTCCATAGAAAATACGATAAGTAGCCTTGCGTCGCACAGTGGTCCAGGTGGCACATTTAACGTGAAAATATTAAATCTCTGATAACTGTCTATCGGAAACGAATAAACATCAACCTAGGGAAGAATAGACATAAAGCAACATTCGTCGTGGTTATGACTATCATTATTCATGACGTTAGCGGGCATGAATAATGATAAGGACTTGTAAAGTTTGTAAGAAGTGATTTAAATTCACCTTATTATTATTTCACTGTTAAATAATTGTCATTTTTATTATCCATATTATTATTAATAGGCAGAAAATAAACAGTAGACAACATTTTTACTATTAAATTATACTTTTACTATTCATTCATACTACGGTACTTTTTTTTTTTTTTTTTTTTTTTGCATTAAACTTACCTTGAAATCGATTATGGGAACTCTAAAACTCCCTATTTATCATTTGAAATGTTTATACATTGCGATAACACGATTTCCATCTTTACTCTAATGCCTTTCCAAAATTTATTTATTTTACAACTGTTTGCGGTGATCAAAATGCCAAGAGCGAGCTTTCCGATTCCTGGACAGCCGCATCTCTTGAGAAATGTCACATCACATTTAAAAATTTCTCATGATCAATTACGCTCATTTACGCACCTGATTCTTTCAGGATAACTAGAAAACGACTTTGAACCCCTTTTTTAGGGGTAAGAAAACCTGCAATTTTATGCATAACTTTTTATGTTTTTGTTTTTTTTTTTCAATTTTAAATACTTAATATTTAAATGAGAAAAATGTTGATTAGATATTTAAAACATGTTTAGATCATTTAAAATAGTAAAAGAACTTACTTAGCTCCTTTAGCGTTAATATTAAAGCCCCCACTTTTGAGAATATAATCCAGAAAGAGCTCTGGTTACATTCTGATAGGTTTTACGTCATTCTGTCGACATAAAAATATTTCAATTTTTTCGCGGTAAAAATTCGATACGTCGCATTTGGTATGCCATTTACGAATAACGTATTAACAACATCAGTCAATAAAAGAACCAAAAATATAAAACAGTGTAAAACAATTGACAGTTAAATATTTATTCAAAGAAATATCCTATCCTCAGCAACGGGAACTCATAATAAATAGAATTTTGTTGACAAATTTTTATTATAATTTGTTTTGTATAATAAAAAGTTTACTTGAAACTTTTAGATGAATTCGCACTTTAAAAGAGCACTTTAGTTTGCACTGGTTAAAAAGCTCAACGCCAGAATTTAAATTTTTATTTCAAAGTATCTCATCTTCAAAGAGCGAATTTTGAAGATGAGAGAATTTAAGCATCATTTTCTTATTCGATTATGTGTATATATATATATATATATATATATATATATATATATATATATATATATATATATTGGTTTTCTCTCTGCAGTAATCCTACAAAAAAAAAAAAACTTTTATTATGTGCTCCATAATAAAACAATGTATATACAGTTTTATCATAGACATTTCTTTTATAGTTAATAAGTAAATTATATATATATATATATATATATATATATATATATATATATATATATATATAAATTAATTAGGAGATAGCATATTCAGCTCCGGACTTCAAACAACTGACGATATGCCATAGATGTTCCCGTACGGTCTTGGCGAATATCTCATTTTTCAAAAGTGAGGATTTCTGACAATTATCTCATCTGAAAATGTTCGGGTTCATAGTTTCGAACCTGTGACCTCTTAACTCTGAGTCCTAGGCGATTTTGACTTGGCCTATGACACTTCCCAGATCAATACCTACCTGTGTGCCAAGTTTGGTCCAAATCTTGAGTGGATTTGTATAAGGAACAGACAGACAAACAGCTAAATTTTATGTATATTGATATCGTATAGAATGTTAGTCCGTTGAGGAATTATTGTATCAGCAATCTACAAGATCCTTATCAGTTAGTATATATTTGAAATTCATTGATACTACACAGAATTAATCATTCGTGTTTAGACAAGAAATCATTACTTACAACATGATTTTTTTAGCGTAAGATTAATAAACCTCGCCATTACATACAAGTTTTCTAATCTGAGTTGACACATTTCAAAACAGTAAAGGGAATAAACACATCATGCCGCCCGACGCTCAGATAAGCTGAGAGCCGGAAAAAGAACTGAAAGACCGATTCGGCATAACTTCAAAAGGACGTAGAAATAAACGAAATCACTGTAACGGTTCGATTGGTGGTTGTTAGCGACTCTTCGATAAAGTCGTAAAACCTGAATCGATCATATCTGAGGCGTTCCAACGCTCGGCATCCTTTAAGTGTCCTTAGATCGGAAGGGCTGTCCTACATATAAACCATATATGTATCTAATTCCTATCAACCAATTTGGTTGAATATTTTTTTATCAAATACATAATATTGATTATCAACATCTCTGAAGAATTCTTCATAACAGACGAGAAATATATAGTTTAAATATGTTTAAAAATTAATGAGTAGGAGATTCTAGGGAAACTAATTTTTTTTTTCAAAATATTTCTTTATCTTGTTTAGCAGAATTTCACAAGATTTCAAGCATTTTTGAAACATTTTTTATTGCCTGTCAACCCATAAGGTCATTTACGTCAGATACTAGAAGAATAGAGAAAATATATAGAAAAGAGAAATTTCTCTCGAAATTTGGGGGGATTTAAATAATCCTTTAAAAGTTACCAAAAGGCAAATTCTCAGCTCTGAATGTGGGCCCTCCGTCGAAAAAAGAAACCCAAACTTTCTTTGGAAATGTATATATATATATATATATATATATATATATATATATATATATATATACATATATATAGATATATATATATATCTAGAGGGGAAGGTGTTGACCTCTGACCATATTGTACCTTTGACCACCGAGGCTGTGGCGGCTTGTAGCAGCATCTTATAAATTTGGGTGTAATTGGACGCCTTTAAACGGAAAGGAACCAAGTGCCATCTGTTCTTTCTTTAGAGAATTGGGTTTAAAGTTTTTTGTGGTTCTAAAATTCCTTTATTACCTGAAATGTTTCATTCATTTTATCTCATTAAAATAAACTGTTGTTATGGTAATGGGGTTTTATTTTTATAGTTATTGATAGAAATGGTGCTTGATTCCTTTCTGTTTATTACTGCATACTGGATACACAATTTCACTTTTTTTTTTGGTATTTTTTCTTGCTTTAATGACAACATTATATTTTAACCAGTTTTTTATTACTATATAAATTCTCTAAAAGATAGCACCAAAAACTCAATTTCGTTAAAAATGGCGCTTGGTTCCTTTCCGTTTAAAGGCGTCCAATTAGTCTTTAACTCCTTCACTAGAGGCACTCCCCTATATATATATTTGTTTTGTTTTTTACATTTTATCGTTTATATCAGATATGAAAAAACTACTGGAGTCGAAAGCCCCTACCGGTAATAAAAATATATCCCGGCCATGAAACCTTTAGTGAAAATATATATTTATATGCCGCCATGCTAGTGGCCATTTTTTTGTTATTTCACCAAGAAACATAGGATCAAATCATTAAATCGGTCCATCTGGACCATCTCGGTTGCCTCCGGTTTCTAGTTATTAATATACTCCTTACGATAAAATGTTTGATATATTTCGACGTAAATGGGTATATCGTGCTCAACTGAAACATGTATTGTACACTACATAAGATCGGATCATCTGAAGAAGAACCTGGACAAACCATCTTTTCATTCAGAATATTTATCCATCTTGTTTAGCAAGTGGTTATATATATATCTATATATATATATATATATATATATATACATATGTATATATTTATTTATATATATATTTATATATATATATATATATATATATATATATATATATATTTGTCTGTTAGCTCATTTTTGGCCTCCCTAATGGTCCGATTTTGATGAAATTAGGTACAAAAATCCGTCGTCCAATTTGAAAGGTCAAGTTCGTTAACCAGCAAAATCCGCCCACTGGAAGATGGCGTTTGGGGCGAAATTCGCGCAGAAAAAATCGTAACACTTACGTTTTTGAGTTCATAAGCTTCTAAGTACTCTTTTTATAGGCTTCTTGGGCTAGGAAAACGAATGAAACCATTTTCAAGGCCATAGCTTTAACCGTTTTCGAGAAAATTGGAAAAATAGTTTTTGAATACCGTTTTTGGTTTTGGTACATAAAATCATGGGATTCAGTTGAAACATTTTTTGCATGTTCAAATTTTATCAAAACTAATATCTTAAACTTTTGGTTACGTTTGGAGTTAAGGAAGGGTTAGAATAAAATATTTTATGAACAGACATGAAAAGTTTTGGAAACTTCGTATATTTTCATTAATATCTCGAACACGGTTGGGAAATGTTCATAAGTGGATAGAAACTATTTGAAAGCTTTCTAAATTCTCTACAGAAAAGATTCTGAAACAAGTTTTGATTAGGTGATGTCAGTCGAAGAAAAAAGTGCTTAAAACTTCAAATACGTCTGTTTAGTTCTCATGAACGGGTGTTTGTCGTTCTTTTTGTAATTTTTGTCTCTTTCCCTTAGTTTTTTATTGATTTTTATTTTTGTAATTTCTTCTGTTAGGAAAATTTATTTGTGTGTAAAACAGGATAGGTAAAATGAGACCAATTTTCTATTGCTAGAAATAATGAAAAGTTTTGGGAACTTCGTATAATTTCTTAATATCTCGAAAACGGTTGAAAATCTTGGGAAGCGAAAGGTTACCATTCGAAAGCTTACTAAATGCTCAACAAAGAATGTTCTGACGAAAGTTTTAATTAGGCGATGTCAATCGGAGAAATAAGTGCTTAGAACATTAAAGTAATTGATTTCGTTTATTCGAACGGTTTTTTTTGTCTGTTTTTATTCCTTGTTATTTCTTAATTGCTTATAGTTGGATAATGTATTTTACAATAAAACTGGTTTAGTAAAATAACAAAACAATTTATTGTTAGAAATATAGATGTCCTAGATTCCAAGACCTTGTAACTAGCGGGACCCTTTCTAGTGTTGACCGACCCTTCCAGGTAAGATCGTAAATCAAGACCTTTCAAGACTGGTGGAACCAAAATAATAACTGCTTCTATTTTAATCTTCAGGCGATTCGCCAAAGTTGCGAAGCCTTATCAATAAATAAATATTTTAATGTTTCCAAATTAGACTAGGGATAAGAACGGAACCGCGCTAAGATGATGCAGTTCCTGCGAGTCGGACTTTTTTCTCTACATGCGCGGGGATCAACAAGAAGGGAGAGAGTGGCGTAGAATATGCTTGGGCTTTCCAGTCACATTTTCTCCTCCCAAAATAAAAAGAACTTTTCACAAAGGCCTTCTCCACCGAATGGTCCGCGTGTCTGGAGAAAAAAACTTAATGAAAACAAAATGTCTGCCGGTCTTGGATTGTTCTTTGTCTGGCAGTCTTCGCAAAATGGCTGCCCGGAAGGTTTCTTCTGCACCCCCGCCTCTTAACTAGATCGAGGAAATTGTTTATCTCTATGTAAATAATTTATTAAATATTAGGACCTTGGAAGAGAAAGGGTAAATCTGAAAAATCGACTTTTTTTATTATTTTATTTTCTGAGTCAGAAAGATGTAGGTAATACGACGCCTCGCCTTGTTTCTCTGGTTCACCTTTAGTTCTCTCTCAGTTTTAATTGAATAGCACGATCATCTATCGGTCTGAAGCTCCCCTCCTAGTATTTTGTTACCCATAAATCATTCGTAAAAATGAAAAGGTTCCGTAGAGTAAACATTCGCCTTTGCTATCCTGAAGCACTTCTAGAACTTTGACTTCGATTTCCCAACAACCGGGCCCTCACTTCCAAGGCCCTGATGTATAACAATTCAGGTGGTCACCAACTTTACTAAAGTTTAACAGAAATTAACTCATCGGTCACGTGAACGGAAATCGATTGTGGCAGGAAATTATGAACGTAATTTGGCGGGAATTGATTTTTATCATTGTTGAGCATCACTGATTTAAAAGAGTATGTATGTGATTGGATATGTGTTATAAAAGTACAATTTATTACACCCCAGAAGAGGAGCATCGTAGAATCAAATAATAATAATTATTACTGTGATGAAGACTATATTCTATTTCACCTTTTGATGTTTATTTTAGCTTTCATTTTTTAAGTAAGAATTCTTACATAAGATATTTTTTTGCCCTATCTGTTTATGAAACGGTGAAACTCTAGACTTACTGCGTTCCTAGATAGTATTTCCCTAGCCACCCCGAGACTAGACGAAGACAAGGCCCTTCAACGGTAGCGATAAGGAAGCAGGTTGACATCAAAGGCACCGCGGCATTCCGACTCGGGCCCCTTTTCGGGAGAGTGTTCTTTGAAGCTGAACCCCACGACCCTTGTGGATATTTAGTCTGTCTCCCTTGACATATTGAGCACACGGAACTCGGGAGTCGGAAGGACCTAAACGCTCCTTAAGGAATTTCCGCATTTAGTTGATTATTTTTTAATCGGTTGTCACATTCTGGAGGAACATTCTGCTTTGAGAGTGGCATGGGAATCTCTACCCTGGTAAGACATCCTAAGAAGATTGCCAATTCTCTTCGGAACTCAGATTGAAGTGTAAAATATTTTATATTTATTTTCTGGCTTGTTTTAACTGATAAAATCTGGCTCGATGATCAACAGTAAATACCAATGGTTTGGACACATTTAACGGTGAAAAGCAGCTAGATTATAATTGTCAAGAAATATTTTTATATACCTAGTAAGTGAATGTTTACTGCGGACCAAATTATTAATAACAGCTCAAGGTATGGTTGGGCTTGAGATTAAGCCTTATTCAAAATGGACGAGATTTCTTGCACTGGCGTTAACGCACTTTATTTCCATCAGTGAAACTAGGACCGACAAATTGCCCCCCTCATTATTTTCAAATCATTATATTTTCCTAATATATTAGGAAAATAAAACAGGTTTTTTGATCTTCTTGTAAAACGTTTATGCATATGAACCACATGAAACTAATTTCTTGTGAATGTTCAATGTAAGCATATGAATTCCTACTTTACAGTTTGAATTTGTTATCTTCGCAAAAATACATTTTAAATGGCGTAATTTTTTTTTTGTCTTCTTCTATTTCTTAATAACCAATTTTAACTTGATTCAGAATATTATATCATTTAACAAAATCATATTTTTGATACCTGTAAAACATTGCTGTGTCATATGTACCTTCCTAATATCGTTTTACGTGCAATTTTTATACATTGCATTAGGTTTTACTTTTTTTTTTAACTAATACAGTTTAAACTTTTAATGATGACGTTCAACTAAAACAATATTCTAAATATAATTTTTAAATTTAGTTGAATATATTAACAGTTTTAAGATGTGTAAGGATTGTTCCAATATAATGACTGTAGATGTCAGGTGGGAAGTCTAGATTTTAGCACTTTCCTCCGAAGGAAAGTAGCTATTGAGGTTGGACTCATGACGGAATTTTTGAAAAATTTCTTCAAATCTTTATCGATCCTACCTAGTAGACACCGAAAATGACCCCCGTTAAAATTTATATATATCTCTATATATATATATATATATATATATGCATATATATATATATATATATATATATATATATATATATATATATATATATGTGTGTGTCTGTTAACACGATAGCGGCCAGAGTTTTTGTTTTTTCGTCACGAAACTTGGTATATAGCATTCAATTAGCAAACGATTGAACGAGTTCGTTAACCACCAAAGTCGGTCCACCGGAAGGGGGGGTTTACCCCGAACCCAAAACACTTATTTGACTATGTCAGCCATAATATTTGTTATATTTCTACGAAACTGTGTATTCGTAGTGGTAATATGGAGAGAAAAGTGAGATATAAAAATGAACTAAATCGGTTCATTAGAAGGGGGGGTTTACTCTGGACCCATAATACCAATTCGCCACTACCAGCCGTGATTTTTGGTATATTTCGACGAAACTCGGTACTCGTAGTGCTAATCCACAGGTAAATGTGTGTTGTAAAAATAAACTAAATCGGTTCATTAGAAGGGGGGGGGGTTTACTCCGGACCCAAATTCCTAATATACTCATACCGGTCGTAATTTCTGCTGTATTGTAACGTAACGCGGTATACGTCGTGGGTAACTCATGAGAAAGAAGTGTTGTAAAAATGAGCCGAATCGGTCAATCGGAAAGCGGGGGTTTAATTTGTAATATATTTGAATAGAAAAGCCGGCAGACGTAGGTTCACAAAGCCGCCGCAAGGAGCGCTTTCTACCACTAGAGTGACTGTATCCTGTTCCTGCGTTAGATCAAAATACGATAATATGAGGATTTTTGTATTTATTACGTAGTGTAGTAGGTACCATGTGTAAACATAACTCTGGAAGCAGATTAATAATTGATCAGTTACTCATTACAAAATGAGAACTATTCACGTTTTTATTTTATTTATGTAGGATATTTTAAGCAAATTGTTCTGGAAAGCAGTCTACACTACCCAAATTCTGAGGAAAGTGCTTAGTTATGCAGCTCCTGCGTGACGGACTTTTTTTGCTTTGTTGGTATTCTGTTTCAGGGTTAGATTGTAGGATGCAAATTTATTTGGGCGAGTAACTGCGAGGTTTTTACTCCCTAGAATTTATTTACGTATGTTTTACATTTGTCGACAAGGAGAGTCTATATTATTGGTTTATTCTTTTTTATTACTTTTTATATTTTCTCTTTATATTATTTGTTATTTATTTATGATAGTTAGTCGATTTCCTCTTTCTGCACTCCTCCATAGCTTTGTTGTGGGTTTGACTCTTCTAAGCTTGTTAGTCTGAGGTTGCTCATTCCACATTCTCTCCCAGTCGCTTCTGACCCTACGATTCAACCATGCCTTCATGTCGATGTCTTCGTAGACGTGCAACACAGGAGTGGTCGAGGTTTCTATTGCCTCTTTGGCTGCTTCGTTTCCCGGTATTCCTGAATGGGCTGGTGTCCAGAGAAAATCCGTTGTTTTGTGCATGCTGTGCAATATGTTTAAACAATTTTGGATATTATTCAATGACTGGCTCGAGGTTTAAACTCTGTTAATACTGTGTAGAGCTGACAGCGAGTCAGAACAGATCAATATTTTTTGGTTTGTCGTTTCGATTGCCATCAATAACGCAGCTGCAATGGCTTGGAGTTCCGCAGTATAGATTGAGGAGAAGGGAGGTAGTTATACTGTTTACATGATTCATTTTGGATTACTGCAAAAACTACTTCATCTTCTTTCTTGCTGCCATCGGTGTAGATTTTCTCATAGTTTGCGTATTCTGTTAAAATGTTTGAGAAATGTCTTAGGATGTTTTCTGATTTTTGGTTAAGCATCCTGAGGTCTATTTTAGGAGGTTTTCTCATCCAGGGTGGATCTTCTTCGGTGGCTCTTGTATAATCAAGTTCAAGGAGTTCATTGACTGTTGGTCTTTTTCTTATACCAATCGGTGCGGGATTTCTTGGTTTTAAATTATACAGTGCACTGTTTCGTGGGTGAAATATGTAGTTGTACGCGGGATCGTTTGGCTGAGTTTTTAATTTCGCCATGTAAGAGTTTGTCATTTCTTGTCGACGAAATGCAAGTGGCTGAATAGATGCTTCTACGCAGAGACTAGTAATGGGGCTTGTTCTGAAAGCACCAGTGGCTAGCCGTATTCCAGTGTGATGGATTGTATCAAATAATGAAAGGTGTCTACTTTTCGCTGAGGTATATACTGCACTCCCGTAGTCGAGTTTTGCTGGAATAAGGCTAGTGTACAGAATAAGCATCGACTTACGGTCAGTCCCCCGAGAGGTTCCGGCAAGTAATCTCATAACTCTAAGTCGCTTAAAGTTTCAGGGTTAGTTCACTGTTATATATTTTGCATTTTTATGATTTTGGAACAATATGCTTGATTTCTGGTATTTGGATTGAAATAATCTTTTAATGTATTGACTGTGTTTGATAATTTGCTCTATTTTCTTGTACCTTGGATTAAATAAAGTACATCTACTATATAAGGAACTAAGGTCTTCCAGACTGCAGCTGTGGGCAAATTGAGACGGCGGAACATGTCCTAATGGATTGCCCCCAATTTGAAGAACTGAGGAAAAAATGTATAAAAAAAAGTCCGACTCGCAGGAACTGCGTCATCTTAGCGCGGTTCCAGTTCATCTTTTTTTTACGGCTCATCTACATCTAGGTCATTAGCGCCGACATCCAGGGTTTAGCGAGGAATTTTACCAGCGAGCCGTGGGATGATAAAATTCCTACCGGAGGTTGGGAATCGAACCCACCATCTCCCGCTTATGAGTCCAAGGCGCTAGCCGTTAGACCACGGGAGACCCCGGTTCCTGTTCATATCCCTATTCTCATTTGAAAAGCATAGAATAGAAACAGATAATATTTTCCTCGGCCTTTGTTCAAAGGGTTTTATGTCTATACCTGGGGTCGGGTCCGCAAGACCCTAGAAACCTCTTCTACCGATACTTCATTCCATACGTTTCAATGAATTGGAAAATATCAAAAAATTTCACATATTCCTGTGTTCTTTTACTATAGTAATAATTCTACAGATAAAATCAATTAAAAAATAACATAAAAAACCCAACAGCATAAAGGCAATTGAAAATATTCAAAAGACGTCATCGAATCTTTTTCTCTTGGCAAGCTATATTTCTAAAAATGAATTGTTTTTCTTATTTTGCCTAATCTGATTTATTGTAAAATACATTATCCAAATATAAGCAATTAAAAAATAACAAGGAATAAAAACAGACAAAAAGAACAGTTCGAATAAGCAAAATCAATTACTTTAATGTTTTAAGCACTTATTTCTCCGATTGACATCGCCTAATCAAAACTTTCATTAGAACCTTTTTTGTAGAGCATTTAGTAAGCTTTCTAATGGTATTCTTTCGTTTACCAAGATTCTCAACCTTTTTCGAGATATTAAGGAAAATATACAAAGTTACCATAACTTTTTATGTCTGTTAATAAAATATTTTATTCTAACCCTTCCTTAACTCCAAACGTAACCAAAATTTCAACATATTAGTTTTAATGATAGTAAAACATGCAGAAAATGTTTCAACTGAATCCCATGATTCTAAGTACCCAAACCAAAAACGGTATTCAAAAACTATTATTCCAATTTCCAACGGTTCAGGCTATCGCCTTGAAAATGGTTTCATTCGTTTTCCTAGCCAGAGAAGCCTATAAAACGAGTACTTAGAAGCTTATGAACTCAAAAACGTAAGCGTTACGATTTTTTTGCGCGAATTTCGCCCCAAACGCCACCTTCCAGTGGGCGGATTTTGCTGGTTAACGAACTTGACCTTTCAAATCGGGCGACAGATTTTTGTACCAAATTTCATCAAAGTCGGACCATTAGGGAGGCCAGAAATATATATATATATATATATATATATATATATATATATATATATATATATATTATTTATTCTTATAGATGACCCAAAATATCAAAATTATTTTTTATCCTAGGAGGCATGGGGTCATTAAAGCAGTCTTCCTTTATTACACCACTTTATTTATTGGGCCCGACATGTTTCGTGCATCTTTTCTTCGCACCTCTTCAGGGGCACTTCTACAACAAAAAATAATTTTTTGCACATCCACACAATCCTTTTTTCTACTATATTAAAACTATCAATACGATCTTTGAACTGTTCCACAAAAGGCATTAAAACATTATCATGCTCATTAAATGTTACTTCTACCCTAAATATTGCAATAATTATAGCTAAATTACATATTTTTATAAAAGGTGTTGAGTCCTACCTTGCAAGGAAGTCCTCCCGTTACCAAGTACTCCCTCTGGAGTCCGGCTTAATACTAACCCTGTACGTGGATTGCCAAAATGGCCCTGTCGTTATCTGTCCTTTGTTGTTGTCCTAGTAAAGTCTACTCGTCAAATATTTTTTTATATACATTTTTGGGTATTAATCTATTATTCCATAGAAAATTTGGTGAACATTTTTATTCACTGCTATTTTCAATTTTTTTAAAATATAAATATTTTCTTTTATTTTTCTTTTCAGGGTATTTCTTTCTTTATTTAATATTTTGAATTCTTTGAAATTAAAACTGTGTTTTTTTGTTATTGCATGATCCGTCAATGCTGTACCGTTTTCTTGTGTGTCAATGCTCTTTACGTGTTGTATAATTCTTTTACCTAATAATTGCGCAGATTCCCCAATATAACATTTGTTACAGTCGTTGCAGTTGATTTTATAAATATTATATTTTGAACTTGATGCTTTAACCCTGTATTTAATATTACTAAATACATTGTTTATTGTATGTTTATATTTCCAGCCAATTTTACAAACATCTTTACATATTGTTTTTATTTTGTTTTCTATAAGAGGATGATAATCGAACGTAAAATATTGCTTAATTGGATTTACATCTTTGTCAATACTGTCATTTAAAACCAATTGTTTCCTTTTTTGTAAAAATAAGTGATTATTTAACGTGGTTTCTTCTAATCTGCCGTTATTTTTAATGAAAAAATGATTAATATTAGTTTGCACCAATAATCTTTGTTTTTTGTTCGATATATCGGAATTATCATTAAGATCTCTTTTACGCTTATTATTCTGCACTTCCTTGTTTATTACTTCTGTTTTAACTTTTTTTGATGGCCTTGATTCAATAAAAGTTTCAGAATATTTTCTTTTCTTTTTGTTCTGTAAATCGTTAAAAAATTCGTCCGGTAAATTAAAAAGTTGAGGTTCAAATTTACATTTATCACTATTTTCCGGAAGGTCAATTAATCGATTATTATATATTATGTGTTTTTCAGCTCTTTTTATTTGAATTTCAATTAAATCCCTAGGGTAATTATTTTCCGTGAATAAATTTCTCAATTTATTTTTTATTTCACTGTAAAATTTAGGAGATGTTCTCCGTAAAGCTGATAATGTTCTGTTATATAAAAGGTTCTTTTTGAAATTAAAAGGGTGGCTGGAGTAAAAATTAATCATCCTTGTTGAATGATATGTCTTAGGTTTCCATTTATACTCTAGGCAATTATTCTCATTTCTAATTATTTCCATATCCAAAAATCCCAAACTTTTATTCACTTCTAACTCTTTTGTAAACTGCAAATTATTGCATTTATTATTAAAAATGTTTAAAAGCTCGTCTATTTCATTTTCTTTTACGCATAAAATAAGGTCATCAACGTATCTGTATAAAAACTGTATTTTAATTTTGACCTCCGAAATAAGTTCTATAAGAATAAAATTCATAACTATTCCACTAATAGCTATTGAAAGTGGGTTTCCCATCTGTATGCCATAAAGTTGTTTGTAATTTAGCTATAATTATTGCAATATTTAGGGTAGAAGTAACATTTAATGAGCATGATAATGTTTTAATGCCTTTTGTGGAACAGTTCAAAGATCGTATTGATAGTTTTAATATAGTAGAAAAAAGGTTTGTGTGGATGTGCAAAAAATTATTTTTTGTTGTAGAAGTGCCCCTGAAGAGGTGCGAAGAAAAGATGCACGAAACATGTCGGGCCCAATAAATAAAGTGGTGTAATAAAGGAAGACTGCTTTAATGACCCCATGCCTCCTAGGATAAAAAATAATATATATATATATATATATATATACACAAATTTTAACCACCGTTATTTTAAAAAGCCCGCTAAAAGCCCTATCACAGCATTACACGTTCTAGTTTCAAAAGAAAATTATAACTATTTATTAACTCAAATTGAAAAAAATCGAGTAAAAGATTAATTTCTGTTTCACTTATTTCATATGGTTAATCGTTTAAAAGTAACAAATTTCAAAATAATTAATTTATTTTCAATTACTTAACATTTATTTTATCAATTTCATTTCTTTGTTAATCTTCTTTTCTTAATTTTTTCACTATTTATTTATTAACATTGTTATTAGAAATAGCTTATTATCCGTAATTTGTTATACAATAATTTTTTTATTGTGTACATAAATAAATAAAGAAAAATTTAAGTATTTCTATATAAGGAACTAACTACATAATTCTAGAGACTAATGATACAAGTGTATTTTGAAAATTACCAAAATTTGTCCATTAGAAGTGGGGGTTTACTCCAGGTCAAATAATTCGTGTGCTCCATGCGGCTATCATTTTTGTTTTGTTGCAACGAAGCAACCTTTTCAACAATGAGCTAAAGCGGAACTGAGAATAATTTTTATTATTTTTTGAGTCAGCCGTTAATTCTCCTCACTCGATTGCTGTGTATTAGGCTTCTGTGTTTATGCAGCTCTTGCGTAATTTATATTCGAAACGAAAGAGTTTTCTTCGCTCTCTTATACCTATACGGTCTTATTCATGGGTGCTGTTTCGCGAAGGTAGCCATAAAGTAAGCCAGTAATGCTGACTTGCAATAATCGCATTGCAATCTCCTATCATTATCGAAACCGTCATTGGATGATAATGAGTATATGTCCATGTTTATAGGCGCGGTTTTATAGGGATCTTAACCTCTTCTTGTCATTAGTGATTTGCAGAATATGGCCAGCAAATCAGCGCATTCACGGGTGTTTAGAACTTTTGACATGTAGGCCATTTCTAACATTTTTTTTTTTTATTCAATAAATGATCCCACATCACGAGCCCTGATTCGTCATCAAACAATGACTATAACAAATGTAAAACGTTTTTAGCTCGTTGTTGGAATGTAAATTCGTGTATCGCTGCGATACAATGGCGCAATCCGGTCCAAAAAGCGAAGTTTACTTGAGCGAAGACTGTCACGTAAGCACTTGTACCTACGTACAATGTTTTCAGAACCTAAAAACGTTCTTTTTTAGTGACAAGTGACATGCATGAGTAAACGTGGCAAGTAAAAGTGGCTAATAATTGATTATTTTTACGAAGGGACAATTAAGCTCCGCCAATACTACTCTTCTTCCCCAAAGTAAAGAAACCTCGGCGTAGCCAGTACCTGAATAGGTGACCAACAACGTGCTGTTGGCATTATAAAAGGGTGGCAACCTATAGATAGCCTGGCGTTCATAGCGCAAGGGTTGATACACCGTTAAACACACCCACACACAAAAAAAATAATATTCTGCTAGACAGTTCTCCCTTGTCACCTCATGTAAACAGCCCAACAAGTTCTTAGTGACAACTTGGTTACTTACGGACTGAACGCTACTTGTCCGCCAATGTGTAAATGAGTACATGCCACTAGTCACTAAGCAAATGAGAAGTACTAAGGTTGTGTAAACTATACAATGAACAAATCTAGACGATTCATTACTAATAAGTCATAAAAAAAAACATTCGTGGAACTTCCTATGTTTTGTATAAGAGAGCGTGTCTGTTCGCGTGCTATCTTCTACAAAACAGGTCGGATTTGTATGAAACTTTGGAAAAAATGCTTTGGACCAGTTGAAATAAAGCAATAGGTCCAGTTCGTTCAGAAGCTTAATCCGTACACCGGAACTGCTTTTGGCTGATATCAAAAATATAACTCTTACGGTTGTGCTTAAATAGTCTTCCCGGTGTATTTCTTATTGGTTACATTATGTGATTTTCTAAATTAAGATTTTTTATATTTTCCAAATGTAACCAAGGATAAGCATTATATGGCGCCCAGCGAGTTACTGGGTATAAACCATTAACATTTATTATGTAAAGTGTCGGCTAGCCTAATTAAATATGATATACTCAACATTTGCTGATGTTTAAATTGACAACTTTCTTAAAATGAAAAATTCAAAAAGACCATTTTTGTCAGAATATACCTGGTGATGAATTTCGTTTATTTTATTGCATTTAATAATAAGTATTGCCCTAACAAATTTAAAATAAAATAAAATAAAAAACTATAAAAGTGAATAAAATGCTATTAACATCCGGAACCATTGTGTTTATGGGAGTATAATAAAGGAAGATAGATGAAATATTTTCCGATCCAATGGCAGACGGCTATAAGATACAATTGTTTATTATAGCCATTCGCCATTAACATTAAGAGATCACCCTTCAGAGTTTAGATTTAATTGACATTTTATAATATGGCCTGAGGCTATTTGCAACTGACTTGATTTACTGCACCGAAGATTATATATACTATTCAAGATTAGATTGTGATGGCTTTATACTTCCCTTGAACAAAATATGCAGCGGTATGTCGTTTACTCTTCTTAATGTAATAATAAAATTCGTAATAATTTGATGGGATATTTGTTTGTCTCATTTAAACTAACTGCTGCTCATCTATACATATATTGATTGATTTAAAGTTTCTAAATCTTTAACCTATTAAAATAAATATGTAGCTACTCAAATCAGCTGTTTGTAGTCAGTTGTTTAAAATATCTATAGAAATTGTAAAAAAAGCTGATTACAGACACAGCTGACGTAGCGGAAGGTTCGCCTACGCTCTTTTAGGCTACATTTAGTTTTTAGGCTCCTGAAGAGGCGAAACATGTCGAGCCAATTTAATAAATTGACGATTATGTTAATTTAAGTTCTCCCTACAGATGAAAAATTGATAAATCATTAGCATTTATACACAATTTGCTTCCATGTGCTTAAGTGTTTTGGCATATTGTCCAGGTACAGCTCGGTAATGTTCAACATTTTAGGGGGAAAAACATATGTATTTGTCCTAGTTTCCATGAAATTAACTTGAAAAATGCTTGTATGATTTTGTTCTTCCCACCACGACAAACTGGCTCTCTCTTCTGGTGCCACGAATTACCATCTGGGAGAACCTACAGCCCGACGCCTGAAGCCGAGGCTGTACAAAGACATTACCATCTGGAAGAACCTACAGCCCGACGCCTCAAGCTGAGGCTGTACCAAGACATTACCATCTGGGAGAACCTACAGCCCGACGCCTCAAGCCGAGGCTGTACCAAGACATTACCATCTGGGAGAACCTACAGCCCGACGCCTCAAGCCGAGGCTGTACCAAGACATTACCATCTGGGAGAACCTACAGCCCGACGCCTCAAGCCGAGGCTGTACCAAGACATGACCATCTGGGAGAACCTACAGCCCGACGCCTCAAGCCGAGGCTGTACCAAGACATTACCATCTGGGAGAACCTACAGCCCGACGCCTCAAGCCGAGGCTGTACCAAGACATACCATCTGGGAGAACCTACAGCCCGACGCCTCAAGCCGAGGCTGTACCAAGACATTACCATCTGGGAGAACCTACAGCCCGACGCCTCAAGCCGAGGCTGTACCAAGACATTACCATCTGGGAGAACCTACAGCCCGACGCCTCAAGCCGAGGCTGTACCAAGACATTTTGTTTTAATTTTATTTGACTTATTTCCTTTTTTTTTTTTGTTTTATTTTATTTTTTTGTTCACTTCAATTTGTGTAAAAACCTATTTGTTTGGGTCCAAAATAAAAATGATTTTGTTTTGTTTGTTCTTCACGGTCAAATAATTCATGTGCTCCATGCGGCTATCATTTTTGTTTTGTTGCAACGAAGCAACCTTTTCAACAATGAGCTAAAGCGGAACTGAGAATAATTTTTATTATTTTTTGAGTCAGCCGTTAATTCTCCTCACTCGATTGCTGTGTATTAGGCTTCTGTGTTTATGCAGCTCTTGCGTAATTTATATTTGAAACGAAAGAGTTTTCTTCGCTCTCTTATACCTATACGGTCTTATTTATGGGTGCTGTTTCGCGAAGGTAGCCATAAAGTAAGCCAGTAATGCTGACTTGCAATAATCGCATTGCAATCTCCTATCATTATCGAAACCGTCATTGGATGATAATGAGTATATGTCCATGTTTATAGGCGCGGTTTTATAGGGATCTTAACCTCTTCTTGTCATTAGTGATTTGCAGAATATGGCCAGCAAATCAGCGCATTCACGGGTGTTTAGAACTTTTGACATGTAGGCCATTTCTAACATTTTTTTTTTTTTTATTCAATAAATGATCCCACATCACGAGCCCTGATTCGTCATCAAACAATGACTATAACAAATGTAAAACGTTTTTAGCTCGTTGTTGGAATGTAAATTCGTGTATCGCTGCGATACAATGGCGCAATCCGGTCCAAACCCCGGTACAGCCCGACGCCTCAAGCCGAGGCTGTACCAAGACATTACCATCTGGGAGAACCTACAGCCCGACGCCTCAAGCCGAGGCTGTACCAAGACATACCATCTGGGAGAACCTACAGCCCGACGCCTCAAGCCGAGGCTGTACCAAGACATTACCATCTGGGAGAACCTACAGCCCGACGCCTCAAGCCGAGGCTGTACCAAGACATTACCATCTGGGAGAACCTACAGCCCGACGCCTCAAGCCGAGGCTGTACCAAGACATTTTGTTTTAATTTTATTTGACTTATTTCCTTTTTTTTTTTTTGTTTTATTTTATTTTTTTGTTCACTTCAATTTGTGTAAAAACCTATTTGTTTGGGTCCAAAATAAAAATGATTTTGTTTTGTTTGTTCTTCACGGTTATATTCACTTTCAAAATAAGGAGCTATTTCCAGTCCGGTTCCGCGTACGTTTTTTAATTTCAGCGATGGGCTCGTCAATAAATAAATAAATAGAATGAACCGGAGCACTTGTCACCGGTGGATCTAATTTAATATTCTGGTCTTGAAGAAGCTCCAAAATTAAAATTTCTATAAAGTTATTCTTAGAATATATTGAAAAAAGGTTATGGTTGGGGGTTTAAGGTCAGAAAATTACTATATCATAACCGTCCGCCCTTAGACGATAGTGAACTCGTGTATAGTGTGATATAGTCGTAAAGAGTTTGCAATTTGTATTTAAGACAATGTTGCTTTGGGGGAAAAAACTGGCAATGTTGCTATGGAAAAATGCTGAAATTGTTGCGGGTTAGGAAACAAGATTAAACATTTATCAGGTATCTTCATCCTTCCATTCAAGAATTAATAGGAAATGAAGGTGTTATTGTTCTTTTGATATATTTTAACATATTTATTAAATATTTGATGTTTGTAATTATATTAATGATATATTGTTATAAATGATGTATTTTTTACAGGGCATAACAAGAACCCAGATGGAAGGCAAATAGACGAGAAAAGCTTCCAATGGTTTGGGGCTTCTGTCTACAGTGCAGGAGAGGGTGGACCAGTGGTGGTGAGTTTCATTTATATTTTAATATATATTTTAATGATTTCTGATCATTATTCAACAAAAATTTAGTGGTGCTTTTTTGGCAAAATAGATTCATGCTGGGGAAAACGATAAATTTAGTTGACGATGTGTTTTTAAAATAAAAGAAACCTGTGTTAGTTTAAAAAAAAAAAATATATTTACGGTGCCCAGATAAATAATGCATATAGTGCCTAGAAGAGACCTTAAAAAAATTATGCGACACGATGAATTAGCATAACTATAATATTGAATATGTTATGCGTTTTATTTACATTAACTTTGTTGTTTGTTTGAAGATTTGAGGGCGAAAACCTCATTCTCACTGCCCTAACATGTCACACGACTGTACATCCATATATATATATATTTATATATATTACTTTATTTTATATTACTTTTTCCTCTTCTCCTTTTTCTTTTTTTTTTCTTTTTCTTATTGTCTTTGTCTTTTTTTACTATGAAGAATATGAACTTATGCACACCTATGCAAGCACATCTCACATGTTACTTTATAAAATAACTTAAAATAAAAAATATGGATTACAACTGGGTCATACAACAAAAAAGTTAAAAAAAAAAATTAAACCCGTAACAGGACACGAGGGGCCTGAGGAGTAGATACTGTATAGGTATCTGATCCATGACCATACGGCACACAGAGAGGTATTATGGTCAGTACTATGCTCCGGCCACCTGATCTCCCCCTTTGCAGGTACCAATTAATAAATTAATTAAGACTGGGTTGGTCTAGGGACGGTCAGGGAAGCCGAATCCAACCCATGAAAGAAGACACTCGAAGAGAAAAGTCTTTAGTGCTTGCTCGGGATTTGTACTCAGGTCCTCCAGCGTATTAGTCCAGTGCTCAACCACAGAGCTAACCATGACCCCCCCCCCAAAAAAAACGTTAAAAATAAATAAAAAAAGAGGTAACAAAAATTATCAGATTTAACTATTTAAAATTGAATGAAATAAAGTAAATAAATAACTTTATTGTATGTCTAAATATCTAATTTTAGCATAAATATGCTTTAGCGATGACTAATATGGAAAAAAGTGTCACGAAAAATTGTCCGCTGGCATTCGCGCATACGCGGTATCCATGTACGAAAAAGAAGACTTTGTGTTATACAGTTCATTACATAGGTTTGTCGGGTGGACCTAAAGCATTTTTATGTTCCTGAATTCGAGCAGAAGGCTCTAACCGAAATTAATTTTTTCATTGGTTTTTGAAACCATTTCAGACAATTAGATACAGTTTCTGAATAAATTTCATGGTCACTAAAATGCTCCGAACTTTAAATGGATCATTTAAACTGGTTCTAGTGTTAATATCATAAGCCGCTAATAGCGGAATGCGATGCAATATCTCCTAAACTGCATTCTGACTGCATAATCGCGCATATGAGGAGCACAAGTGCGATTCTCATGATTGTATATCCGAGGAAGCCATTAAAGTCCAGTAGGTTATCAATTGCAGCCAGTAGAAAGGGTTCATTAATCATATACTGTGATTTACAATTGTATTAAGTTATAGCCATTCGAGGGCTTATATGATTTATACTCGGTGCAATCAGAGATATAATTAAAGTAGCACGGATAGTAGAACATATATCACCTCGTGCAACTTTAGATGCGCTCCATATAATATTAGATTTAATATAGTTTGTAATTTACTTCTTTCCGTTCTTGAGATCCAGTCGAACGTGTATTTACGATTAGTGCGGTTAGGTGTACACATTTTAGGGTTAGAATTATTTATTGTTTTATATTCTTGTTTAACGAATTTTATTGACCTACTTATTTAACTTATTAAAAATAATTTAATACGAATAAATCAAAATAGTGAAATGTTTATCTTCATTTTTGGGACTTGTTGATCGACAGGTTACTGATTTTAGTGCGCTTTCTACCTCTCCGAAGGGAGCAAACCTCGCTGATGACGTCGAGCCAATAACGAAATAAGGAGCCAGAAAAAATGTTCGTTCAAATGTGTGATTAATTAATTATCTTTTGAACAAAATCCTGGCTCATTTGGTTATATAGATTCCTTATCAGTTTGACTCAATCGCCATAGAAGCGAACCATTTTTAAATTTATTTTGAAATAAATGTGTGTGTGTGGATATATATGACACATGACCCGTGAGATATGCCGGCAAATTCATGCAGCAAACAGGTGCTATTTTGGACTCACCAAGTTAATAAGAAGCCAGCTACTAACCAGAACCTCCAAAGACAGACTCTACAAAACACTGATCCGCCCAGTTCTGACCTACGCCTCTGAAGCCTGGACCATGAGCAAATCCGACGAAAAGAATCTGCTAATATTTGAAAGAAAACTATTACGCTGGATTTATGGACCACTTAGGGAAGGGGAAGTCTGGAGGCGGCGTAGGAATCAGGAGTTTTATGACCTATACGGAGATTTGGATGTAGTCCGGTACATTAAAATTGAGAGGCTTCGCTGGGCTGGACATGTTGTTCGTATGACCGAAGAAGGGATTCCCAGGAAAGCTCTGGAAGGCCACTTGGACCGCACCAGAAGAAGAGGAAGGCCAAGACTTAGATGGGCTAATGCAGTAGCTGCTGATTCGAGGTGTCTTCTTAATACCCCGAACTGGAAGGCGGCGGCATGTGATCGAGCTGGATAGCGGAAGCTCTTGGAGGAGGCCAAGACCCAACTCGGGTTGTAGCGCCATTAAAGTAAGTAAGTAAGTGGATATATATATATATATATATATATATATATATATATATATATATATATATATATATATATATATATATAGAGAGAGAGAGAGAGAGAGAGAGAGAGAGAGAGAGAGATAGGAAGAGCGAGAGGGGGGAGGTAATGAAAGAACATAACGCGCACGAGAATAAGAGGTGGAGGAAGACACCAATCCTGCATATTTCTATTATATTATTATACTTTTTTTTATATTATATTACTATTCTATAATATAATTCCTCTGCGTTAAACTTTATCTAAATTTATATGAATGAACGTCTAAATTGTGAAACATTTTTTTCAATCTGATGTTATTGGACGCGGTGATTTATTCGTTCCCTAACGTCAATATTTTTATATATATATATATTTATTTATTTGAAATCTGTACAATTATAGAAGTACAATTATTAAGTATGCTGATACAGATATGTATGTACAAATAACGTCAATGTAATTATAAGAAAAGAACATGACAGCCTATTAGTATGAAGCTATAAGTATTACGATTTTTTTTGTCGCACGAATTTAGCTTTTAACTTGTAGGTACACTGCTGGTTTACGATCTGGCCATATCGTTTAAAAAAATAATTTTGATTCCAAATTTCTACAAAATCGGACCATTTATGGAGATGCTAGAGCGCGAGAGATATTTGTGTTATGAAAGGTTGACATTTCTCGTCAGCACTTCCGCAGTGCATCGAGTTGACGTCTTTGGTTAGTTAAATAACTAAAAAGGCGAATGAAAACCGTTCGTTTATCTACAGAAATATACATATTTTAATTTCTTGTGATAATTCCATGATATCTTTTACATTTGATCATAGGAGCATCCCCATGATAGTATATGAGATTTCTAAGCCTCTCAGAGAAATGCGGCCTGCTTCTAGAAGGTATCTATGAGAAGGGAATAGCTGAATATATTGCCTGCAGAATCTCATAAGCAGGATAAATGTCAAGGCAGTAACATTTTACGGACCTCCGCAGAGTTAAGGAACAATATTTTGATCTCATCTCTGATTTTCCACGTTTAGTTGCACGCGATTTCATAAAGAACAGATGAACGATAAATTTCATAAAGGACGCAAACATTATAACCTGTTTTATTTGCACTCGCAAGAAATATTTGTCAGGGAAAAATCGTTTTAAATAAATTGGCAAGTGCACTTAATTGTCTATATTTGCACTTCGTTGTATATTGCCAACTGTAAGTCGCTCTTGTAAGAGCAACGTAACTCATCCTGGTCTTCTTAAGGTGCTTACAGAGTGCAGCAAAAAGCATAGCGGAAAACGTTGCTTTGCTAACCGAGTTAAAATCGTTGCTATGCTCTGTGCTTTGCCAGCTGGTACACTGTCCACATCCCTTTAACCTAACTTGTTTGATTTCCTCGCTTGTTTGGTCTATCTACGGTCCACTCTATCTGTAGTCTAAAGGTGCTTAGAGAGTGGAGCTAATAGAAAGCAAAGAGCACAGCGAAAAACGTTGCTTTACTAACTGGGTTAAAATAGGTGCTATGATCTCTGCTTTTCCAGCTGGTAGACTCTGTTTACTTCCCTTTAACTTCATGCGTCAGATGTCTTCGCTAGATCTTTGCTCATGCTTACTAAGCTCCATTCTATTTGCAGCCGTAGGATTCTTACAGAGCAGAGCTTAGAGAAAGCAAAGATTACATTGAAATACGTTGCTATGACAACTAAGTTGAAATCGTTGCTATGCTCTCTGCGTTGCCAGCTGGTCCAGATCCCTTTAACCTCACGTGTCTTATTTCTTCGCTATTCTCTTTTCTCAATCTGCGC
This sequence comes from Gonocerus acuteangulatus, assembly GCA_946811695.1. Taxonomy (NCBI): domain Eukaryota; kingdom Metazoa; phylum Arthropoda; class Insecta; order Hemiptera; family Coreidae; genus Gonocerus; species Gonocerus acuteangulatus. The sequence continues at coordinate 50,699,152 of OX328130.1, forward strand.
TAAACTACGTAAGCACCTTCCGGATTTGTATAAATTCTGATAGGATTCGTTCACAGTTAAAATGAAAATTGACAGTTGTTCATGATTTTTATAACTTTTTTTAATTTAAAATGTTTAAAATTGTTATCAAAATCATGGACAAGTGCCCGATGAAGTAGATAGTGATTTCTGCGAAATTTAACGTCGAAAAAACAACCTATACTATATATATATATATATATATATATATATATATATATATATATATATATATATCTAACTAGTAAAACTAGTATATATGTACATCAGTGAGACTCTGACCATGAAAAATAGGAAAGCTCTACTCATTTTGGGGGAGGAGAATCCTTAGAAATAAATTTGGAGCCGCGTAAGAGCAAACTAGGTGGAGGGTATGGACTAACGGCAACCTAAAGGAATCGTATGGCGAACCCGATATCCTCTGCACTATTAAGAAAGACAGTTGATTAAGATTTGGTAGTGCTTCATGTAGAAAGCCTGCAGAAAGACTACTGAAACCGATGTGGGGTTTAACAGGAGGAGATAGAAAGACAGTTGATTAAGATGTGGTAGTGTTTCATGTAGAAAGCCTGCAGAAAGACTACTGAAACATATGTGGGGTTTAACAGGAGGAGATAGAAAGACAGTTGATTAAGATGTGGTAGTGTTTCATGTAGAAAGCCTGCAGAAAGACTACTGAAACAGATGTGGGGTTTAACAGGAGGAGATAGAAAGACAGTTGATTATGATGTGGTAGTGTTTCATGTAGAAAGCCTGCAGAAAGACTACTGAAACAGATGTGGGGTTTAACAGGAGGAGATAGAAAGACAGTTGATTAAGATGTGGTAGTGTTTCATGTAGAAAGCCTGCAGAAAGACTACTGAAACAGATGTGGGGTTTAACAGGAAGAGATAGAAAGAGAGGATGACCCTGAATAAAATGGCTATATAACCTAGAGGATGATTTACAAAAGCTAATAGTTCGGAAATCACGAGCCCTTGCCCATGACCTAGAGGTATGGTCAAAGATAGAGGCGGAACCCCATGTACTTCAAGCACTGTAGTGTCCCGTTGTTAGGTAGTTAATGTTATGTAAGAATAGTAGTATACGCTAAGTAAAATATATTTATTTATTGGTTCTTTATTTTAGGGGAAATGCCCTTATAAAGGAGTGTGTGCACTCCTTTATGATTTTTGTATACAAATTCCGTACATTTCAAGATTTTTAACCCTAAATTATAATAAAACTACATGCCAAAATAAATATACTTTAACAAACTAGAATGCAACAACAGAAAGCTAACAATTTAGGTACATGCTAGATGGCGTAAGCAGTAAATAGATCTAAATAATAAAAATAAACTACGTAGTAAAATAAAATACATGCCATAAGGAATAATTTAAAATAATGGTAACGCAATGGTAGCACAAAAAAATAAACGTAAACAAATAAAACTAAACAAGTAATATAAGGCAAACAACATGCTATGGAATGAAGAATACAGTAAAAAAAAAAAAAAAAACAGTAATTTAAAGAAGCGAAAATCTTATCTGTATGCATTTATACCACACACTCACATACATACCCGTACAAACGCACCTACTTACACACCTATACTCCCATAAATACATATACACATTCATAGTATATGAATAAGTATACATATGCATAATATGAAGATAAATATTATAAATTAAGACTATTTAAAATATAATGTTACAATAATAATAGTGCCAACGGCCATAGCCACGTTGAATACACCGGTTCCCGTAGATCACCGAAGTTAAGCAATGTCGCGCGTGATCAGAACCTGACCGACCACGTGCTGCTGGCATTATAAAAGGGTGGCAACCTGTAGATAGCCCGGCGCTAATAGCAAAGTAGTTGATGCGCCGTTAAAAACGAAAAAAAAATAATAATAGTAACATTTTTCTGCAGTGTATATTAATTTTAGAGCAATATACCCCGTTCCTTTGGCTCTATAGTCTTCCGAAGGAAACCAGTCTTTTTCCAGAAGAGTATCTGTGATCATTTATAAATACATATATGTGCATAAGCCAAAATATATGGAGAAGAAAGGATGAGTAAGACATCATCCAGCAGCTGCCAGATTTATGATATATGGCTAGCAGTTAACCTGTACAAGGCAGGGGCATGCTGGCTCTTCAATCGGGCTATTTATTTCTCAAATGTCTGTATTTTTATCGGGTTCCTTCTTCAGCCCTTTGATCTTAAATGTTACTTTTCTTTTCTTAATTATCTTTTTGTGCATCTTTATTTAACGTTATTGAGTGTCATATTTTAAAAGAGTTTGAGAAAATGAGAGAATAAGAAAAAAAACTAATAGAGACATCTTCGTTTCATCGGTTCGGCCCCTAACTTATTTAGAATTATTTTTTCATTTTTAATGTAAATCTAATTTAATTAGTTGGACACTTGTCATATAATATACCAAGGGAATCATGACTAAAACTCTTTAATATTTTTAATTTACGCCGTGTAGACAAGATTATTAAATTCCAATTTAGAATTTTGATATAAAACCCAAAATTGAATTCCCTGTTTTCTTGCAAATCCTTTAAGATATCGCTTAGGAGTAGTTTTATAGCTCCCAGCCGATTTAATATATTTAGAAGTATTTTGGAAGAGCAAAACAATAACGTTGTATTAGTTTATTTGTACGATTGATATTTTTAGTTTATAAGACAATGATCAAAGCCTTGAAGAAAAATCTATAAAACGTTTTCATAAAAACATTTCTTAGATTATAGTACTGGAATGTTATTAGCAAAACACCGCACGTTGTAAACACACAATTATCTTTCCTATAAATACCTTAGTGGCTAACAATACCGCCATGTTAAATGCACAATTACCTTCACGTAGAAAATATGCAAATGGACGATTACAAAAGAACTGGGCTTGGTTTGACCTTCACTACTAGAGGAGAATTTTTGTATTATTTGTTAAATCCTTTATAATATTTTGAGTTTTTTTTTAATCTTAGTGATATTGTATGTGTATATATATATATATATATATATATATATATATATATATATATGCGCACACACACATAATGCTCGACCTTTAGGTGGTCATTAGGTACTATTTTCATTGATTCCGAGGAAGTTGCATGAATATTACATATGATTTTTGCGGCTTTTCGAATTCTGTAAAAATGTTTTGTAATAAATGTAATAAAATTATATCAAGTTGTCCCAGTGGCTGAATTCTCATGTGGAGATGTGGATTATGTTGAACGGTAATCTCTAGATACACTCTCATCAAACAAGCACGCAAATTTCTCGAGCTTTTAACTTTCGAACGATTCCCTAGAGCCGTATCAACTTTCCGGTGGATGCGGTTCCCGTTTCGAACGGGTTTTCAAGAACAGAAGAAAAAACAATAGCGCATATATTTAGTCGACGACACCGACTCTTTTAAAAGCCTTTGTTTTCGTTTGTTCTCACAGAATTTATAACGTATCGTGAAAAGGCATAATAAATTCCTTACTCCTGGTTTTTTTCACTAAAAAATTGCTGTTATCCTGATTTTGTTTTATTTATCCTTTGTAAATTATCTGCAATTAATATATATATATATATATATATATATATATATATATATATATATATATATATATATATATAATGAATAGTTTTGTTCATATACACATATATGTTTGATTTCTTTTCAAAGTTACATTAGTTTTTAAGAAAATATGTAGGTATAAAAACTGACTGAGCTAGTATATTTTAATTTTAAATGGTCGCTCGTTTGCGCGCTCTAAAAGACTAATAAATAAATAATAATTTTAAATGGTGTAGATTCCATTTGGATTTAAAAGATATTGTCGTGTTTAAAAAATATTTTATTAAAATAAATATATCATCTGGAATATGTAATTATGGGCTTAAGGCACTGAGAAGAAGCCAAAAGGAGAATAAAAACGCTTCAGGTAATGCTCAAACATCATATTAACGATAAATACATTATTTATTAAAAAGAACAATCAAATTTCTTCGAACGAACAATTATGCATAGTTTAAATAGAATAAACCTTCATTTTTTGTCGACTAATTCTCTCATATTATCGGTAAAACTGACGAAAAATCGGCTATTGAGTCTTCATCCCAACAGAATAATTACTAACAATTTAATTTGACTGCCTTTAGCTTCAAGAGATGAATACATAAAGCGGACAAGTAATGAAATTGGTCTGCTAAAAGGTCGGTGTTTTACTAAAAAAATGGTTTATTAAACTTAAGTCCAAGTTACTGTTAGGATGGATTAATTATTAATACCTTTTTGGCGATGTAAACAATGTTCTTTATTCATTTTTTGAACGACAGTGCAATTCTCAATGTATGTACATATATATATATATATATATATATATATATATATATATATATATATATATATGTGTATATATATATGTATATATACACACACACACAAACACATATACATACAACGTTATTAAAATTTTATTATTATTAGTTTATGGAAAATATCTTTTTTTATACATTCCTATCATTTTTTCTGCAATTCCAAAAAACCTCTACATGAATATTTCAGTTACTTATTATTCGTGTTTTGACTGCTATACAAACGCACTACATTGAAATATGCGGCGACAAATACCTACCTGAATGTAAAGCCATTTAGGTTATTTATAACTGGGTTCTGCAAATCGGAGGATTTCGAAAGCCATGTTGAATCTGAGACATAGCCAAGTAACCCTTCCTCGGAGGGCTTATGGGTTGACGCTCGCCCGAATGTTTATAGCCCGAGCTATGGACAGATTTATGGAAACCATTATTGCCTCATATCTCCCTAACGGACGGTACTCGTGAACATGGGACGTTTCCTAGACTCAAGTCCGTGAGGATGGAATTTAAGGTCTAAATCACTTAAAGGGGTGCTTAGAGCCATTTGCCGGCTAACGCACTAAAAATATCAAAGTGAAATGACATTAGCATTTTATCTCTGAGAAGTTTAATAGCTGCACGTGTAGGATAGGGCTGATTGAGGATTTGACTTTAACCAAAAACTACAGTATCCAAGTCTACTACATGTTGACATTTTAAGAAATGTATCAAATAACAGTAAAAAGTTACTTTTAATTATTTCATACTTGAAAAGAAAACAAATACATTAATAATACGTGTCTTTACACATATGTAGAGTACAATATAAATTGACTATCCAGAAAAATATTATTCATTTAGAATAAAAATAAAGTAAAACGTTTTCATTTTTAAATGCATAAAATGTTAAATTTAGCCTAGGAAAGGGGGGTTAACTTTATACTATATTTCAATAGAATTATCCCGCCAGACGTAGGTTCGCAAGGCTGCCGCAAGGAGCGCTTTCTACCACTAGGGGGACTGTATCCTGTTCCTGCGTTACATGAAAAGACGAAAATATGGAGTTTTTTTTTGTATTTATTAAGTAGTGTAGTACCATGTAAAACATAACTCTGGAAGAAAATTAATTACAAAATAAATAATTGAAGCGTTATTTATTACAAAATTAAAAGAAAACTATTCATGTTTTTATTTTATTTATATAGGATATTTTCAGCAAATTATTCAGGAATGCAGTCTAGACTACCAAAAATCTGAGGAAAGTCCTTAGTTATGCAGCTCCTGCATGACGGACCTTCTTTTCAAATTCTTTCTGAACAAATAAAGGGACCAATATTAATTAATTTTTAAAAATTTGTAGGATTGTTGTAACTTTGACCTGGTCAAAGGAACAACACCTAGTCGTGGTCAGAGGTAGTGCTAACTACCTCTGGAGTTGTACCACCTAGTCGTGGTACAACACCATGGTAGTGTAAATTAAAAAGAATGCTACAAATTTAAGGGTTGAGATAAATCAATTTCAGAAGCTACGCCATATTTCTTATTGTAATGGCTACTTTGTCAAATGATTTCCATCTAAAAAGATATAACACAAAATATATTTTTTGGCAAAACGTCATCAATAAATTACTTACATATTTATTATAGAAATGGATAAGTATTTTTTGCAAAAATCCTCTTCGACTTGAATAATCTAAAGTAGGTTACACAAGCCCTCTAGTGAAGGAGCTAAATACTAATTACACCAAAATATATACATATATATATATTGTATATATGCATATACATATATATATATATATATATATATATATATATATATATATATATATATATATTTATTTATCCTTTTGGGCTCATAGGTTTTAAGCGATATTACTCCTACTCCGTGGAAAAATGAAAATGATTTCTCTTCAAATTAAGAGGAATGACTCCCAAAACAGTCAGGTCAACACAAAATAAATAACAGATTCTCAATTCAATACGATTGTATATATATTTATCAATGAAATTTCTTATAGATATTATCTTGTCCCGGAATAAAAAACTCATCTCTTAGCTGAAACACCAGTGATACTTAACCTTTTGCATTCCACATCCTGAAAATGAAAAGTAACTCTTAGGATTCTCCTCTTTTTTTATCATTCTTGATATCCTATTTCGATAAGGTAGTCCATTATGTAAAACAGGGACATTAAGGAAATGTAACCGAGGGCGAAGATATTGTTTGAGAAAACTATTCAGACAGAAGATTATTCCTGAATTTTTATCCTAAAGACCTCTTTTCCGATATAGGAGAAACGAAGATATGTTCTCAATTTACTATAATGTGGTACTGATCTTATCTGGATTGTAAGAATTCTGTCAAAAATGGCAAAAGAAATGACAACATCGAAATGAATGCACCAGTAGTTGTTATCTTTATTTTGTTTTCGAAGCAGATTTTTTAAAATTCTGGCTGTTTTACAGCATTCTGTCTGTATATCTCTTTGTACCTTGGACAAATCCACACCGTCTGAACGATTTTGACCATACTTGGCACACAGGTAGATCTTGATCCAGGGAGTATCGTAGACTAAGTCAAAAACATCTACCAGCTGTCTGTATGTTTGTTCCTTATACAAATCCACACCGTTAGGCCGATTTTGACTTGGCACACAAGTAGGTCTTGATCCGGGGGGGAGTGTCGTAGGATAAGTCAAAAACATCTACCAGCTGTCTGTCTGTATGTTTGTTCCTTATACAAATCCACACCGTTAGGCCGATTTTGACTTGGCACACAGGTAGGTAGGTCGTGATCCGGGGATTGTCTTGGGCTTGGTCAAAATAGTATAGGACTTACAGTTCGGAGGTCAGGCGTTCGAAACTGTGAACTCGAACAGTTACAGATTTACGTCATTAGATTTTAATATTACATATTTGGTTTCTAAATTATTTTTGCTTTTCTAGATGCAGATAGTAGGTAACTTATAAAAACAATTTCGTCCATGACATTTTGATCGAACAAGTAAGTCCGCAAAACATTATCGTAAATAGCATTATGTGTAGCTTTACTTAGTTTTCTTTAATGCAAACCGTAAACTAATACTATGTTATAGAGTTTTGTTTATATAAACCTAAGATAAGATAAGGCAGTGAAGCCAGTAGTGACTGGACACCCTCAGGGAGCTATCTGGACGGTACAGTCAATAACTGTCTGGAGTGAATCACTTAACACTTAGTAAGGAACTCGCCTTTGGCGGGAAGAGTGGCTGTGGTTTTAAGCATGCTATTTATTAAATGTTGCTTAGGAGGACTTGTTATCGTAATTGTAAGAGACCACTCCCCGTTTCCCTCTTGAAGCCCTCCGCCTCCTGGGAGGCAGCGTCACATTTACCTCCGAGGGGCCGACCATCTGCGGCTTCCAGATAAGGACAACTCCCCTCTGGAAGTTTCGCATTAATGCTCGCCCTCCCTCGACCGAACGAACAATAGGACGCTCCCGAAAAGGAAACTCGCTCTTACCGGGCAAGATGGCTTTCCCCGCTCCCGTGATCCAGTATAAATCAGCCCGTGGAGGGCGGCCAATGGTACAGGGGCCACGCCCTCCGGGGTTCCCGGCCAATAGCCGGGAGGGCCGCGGTTTTTTTTTCGGCGCCACTTCTTGGAAATCCGGCGGGTTCTTCTGAGGAATTCCGGCTGACGGGACGTGAGGCGTGAGACTCTCCTGATGGATCGTCATCATCCTTCCCTTAGAAACACTTTTTATTTTACTTAAGTTTTTTATTTGACTTTGAAGAATTTACTGCAGCAAAAATGTTTTAACGTTTGTTCTTTTTTTTTTTTTTTTTGCCATATTTGGGCTATGACCGCTTAGATAACAGATCTTCAAGATCTTAAGAAATATCTTATCTGAGTCTGTCTAAGAATTTGATATTGTCTTCCTTTTTGTCTATTTTACAACAGAAGCTACATGCAGACTACAAAGTCTGACACTAGCGTTTAAAGTTACCAGGAAACTTACATTATATATATATATATATATATATATATATATATATATATATATATATATATATATATATATGTATTAAATGGTGAAGGTTGTACCTCAAAGGACCACCAACTCACAAGATTCCTTGAAACGACTAATGTTCTGTGTCGTACTCAACGGCTGATAGACTAGCCGTCCAAGATATAAATATATTTATCTCAGCCGTATAGTCTATCAGCCGTTGAGTACGACACTCAATATATTTCATTTACTTATGCTATTGTACCCAAGTTTGAAATGTGTTTTGAATCAATTTATCTGCGGTTTTATCTTTGGTAGTATTTCGTTTTCAATAACAGTTTTAAACAAATTTAACGTTCGTCAAGAAGAGAAGACGTTGTTTTGTGCAGGATTACAATTGAACACTACCTCCTCGGCAACGATCGTTCTTATGCAACTTGTATCTATCTTCATGAAGCTACCATTTAGGATATCTAATGATGGTAAAGCATATTTCAAATTCATGCAGGTAATACTGTTTCTAGAGAAAATCTTCTACTAAGTCATGGGGGAAATGAAGTCGATATGAAAAACCTTTCGGAATATATAAGAAAAACAGGAATATATATTCAAAATATAACTTTTAATACTTTTTTAAACTAAGTTACTTTTAATGATGTATTTTTTTAAATCTGATATATTGCTCAAATTTAGTGAATTCTCGTAATCATGAGGGTATATAATGAGGGGGCTGCAGCCTCCCATTCTGATTTGATGGTAAAAATGTGTGATAAAACTCTTAAAATTAAATTAAATAAGATCACTTAGTTCATAAAAAAAAATTATTTTAGGTGTGATAGTGTTTCAGTTGCCTAAAACTATTCCAAGTTCTAAATTGTAAGAATCCCCGGAAATGGTCCCAGGCCCCACCCCCCGAAATTTTCCCAGGCCGCCCCCCCCCCCGAAATTATTTCCTTTATACGCCCATGCTCGTAATAGGCGGAAGACCTACAATATCACAATATTTATTTCTTTTCCCTACATGTTTCGCGTCCTTTTGGTGCCTCTTCAGGAGAATATGTTTTAAATACAACAGCTTCAGCCTCAACTTGAAGAGGAGAACCTTCGACTAGTAGGGCCACGTTGAGACTGTCCATGGCCCTACTAGACAGCCTGATGGTGAAGCTGTTGCATTTAAAATATATGCCTCTGCAGAGGCACGGTAAGGGTGCGAAACATGTAGGGAAGTGAAAGGCATATTGTGAAAGTGTGTACTAAAATATTATTGACCTTCTATCTATTTCGAGGCCTCAATAAAATACGTTTTGTCATTTTTAAATGAACTTTATATCTCTCAAGGTCTGGTTGTAATTTTTTATTATTAATTTGTGCTTTAGTAGAAGCAGAAACTTCTTTAATTATGTGGTTTATTTTTATTTAATCGCCGATTTGCACGTAATAGGCCAAACTAGAGGATACCAACGAGGCCAGATGTCAATAAGACGCACTTCGTATACTCTTCCCCCCCCCCCACAGTCCTTCCATCTTCCATATTTAGGTAGAAGAAGTTATGTAGGAGTTTAAATTTCAATCGCCTCCTTCCTGACAGGACGCCCGTACTTGGTAATGAACCGTGCTATATTGGATTCGTGAAAACCCAGTAATGCCTTAGTATGGTATCTTCCAGTTTCCGCTATATGGCTTAGTATTAATATCTTTCCTTGAGTTCAGAATTTATCTCTTTTCGGCGGTGAAAGTTCTAAGAATCGTGAACTATTTTTTATATTTCACAATGTAATCCTCCAACTTGTGTAATCTATGTACATATTTTTTTTTGTTTTACTTTAGGGTCATTAGCGCCAGAATATCTTCAGGTTTCCACCTTTAAATAATGCCAATGGCAAGTGGTTTTCTCTGACGGTCACCCACGGACGTACATATATGGTTCATACAGGCTCCAGCTGTTTCAATACTGCAATCGTTATTTTTTCCAAAGCAATATTGTCTTGAATGCAATATTAGTAACACAACACTGTCTTAAGCACACAATACTGTAAACACTTTTCAACCACACTACACTATACACAATTTCACTATAGTCTTGGGGTGTTGATCACTTAGCTGATTAACCCCCCCAAACTCAATCCAACCCGGCCTCCTAAGCATGTCACAATTCCAAAAACGTTGAGGTTGCTGGCAGAGAAGGAAGATCTTGAGGTAAATGAAAAACGTCCTGTTCCTTCACAAAAGCCTTTTGTGAAGGAACAGGACGTTTTTCATTTACCTCATGTTACAATTGTTTTTCTGAAAAATAGTAAAATGGAAAAATCTCTTTTTTATATGCGTTATAAAGGATACAGAATTATTCTGCAAGTAAGATAATTGGGAAATTAAGTAGTACATATCTCTCTCGCTCTACCCCCCCCCCTCCCTGTTAATTAATCTAAATAATAAAAATTTTAAAATTAAGTCTTCTTACGGCGTATAATGACCGTCCCTTGTGTAATACAATGGTTTTATAAATTATGATAACAAGATTTAAATCAGGATTATAGTAAATGTATAACAAAAACAATTTCAAAATCCTTATATTAAAACAATTGGAGGGGACAATTTCTGTGAAACGCTCCTGTAATAACTGTCTATGATTACCAATTGATATGTTAAAATTTGATAAGATATTTTTTATGAAGATAATATTTTCTCATTCTTAAGAAAATACACTAGAAGAAAAACGTGAAGAACATTCATGAAGAAACCTTAGACTATCCGCCCTGACCCCTTCCAATGACACTGCTTCTCATTGTAACAGCTGGAGCGGGTTTTAAATTAATTTTTAGACAGGCGAAGAAGGAAGAGAGGTAGAGATTTATGACTGTAAGAATGATTGATTACTATAGTTGAGGTTCGCATCTGCTTCCTGACAGATGTAATACATACTTCCATCAGTCTTCCCCGAGGTATGAGCATGGTGGCGCTCTCTTATTATTTACCAAGAATATTGGGAAAATATATCACTGTTCATATCAGACTAGGAGGAGAAAAGAATGAATCAGAACTGTTCTTTAGAAAAGAAGAATATTTATTCAAAAAGCTACTAGAAATTCCAGGAAAATATTGAGTGATGAATTTTCTGGTTGAGGATTTCCGGTTTGATGAAAGAGGAAAAATTCTCAAAATTACGAAGAAAAGGACAGACATTTATCCCTAACCTGACTAGAAAATATATGTATGCAAAACTGTAAATGTCATGATGCTCCGGACGTTAAAACCTATATATAGCATTTCCAAGTCTATTTGAACATTTTCCAAGTCAACTGTAACCTTTTCCAAATCAAATGTCACCCTTTCCAATTCAAATGTCACCCTTTCCAATTCAAATGTAACCCTTTCCAATTCAAATGCAACCCTTTCCAAATCAGTTGAAACCCTTTCCAAAACAAATGTAACGCTTTACAACTCAATTGTTTCCCTTTTTATTTCAATTGTAACCGTTTCCATTTCAATTGTCACCCTTGAATTTTTTTGCAAATTGACCGTAATGGTGAATGGGCGAATTGAGGGCCTCAAAACTAAACGGGATAAATCATGAAAATATTTGTATTAAAAAAAAAAAAAAAAAAAAAAAAAAAAAAAAAAAAAAAAAAAAAAAAAAAAAATCGATCTCGCTAGTGACCTAAATGTCTGTGCGTCGTTAAAAAAAAATCGATCTCGCTAGTGACCGCGCTTTGTCTGTGCATCGTTAAAATGAAAAAAAAAAATCGATCTCGCTAGTGGCTAAAAAAAACTATTTTTTTTTAACGACGCTCAGACATTTAGCTCACTAGCGAGATCGTTTTTTTTTGGTTTTTTTTTTTAAATAAAAATATTTTCATGCTTTATCCCGTTGAGTTCTGAGGCCCCTGAATTCGCCCAATTCCCCATTACGGTCAATTTGCAAAACATTTCAAGGGTAACAATTGAAATGGAAACGGTTACAATTGAAAAAGTCCGTCACGCAGGAGCTGCATAACTAAGCACTTTCCTCAGAATTTGGGTAGTGTAGATTGCTTTCCAGAACAATTTGCTTAAAATATCCTACATAAATAAAATAAAAACATGAATAGTTCTCTTTTAAATTTGTAATGAGTAACTGATCAATTAATAATTTGCTTCCAGAGTTATGTTTACACATGGTACCTATTACACTACGTAATAAATACAAAAACCTCATATTATCGTATTTTGATCTAACGCAGGAACAGGATACAGTCACTCTAGTGGTAGAAAGCGCTCCTTGCGGCGGCTTTGTGAACCTACGTCTGACGGGCTTTTCTATTGAAATATATTACAAATTAAACCCCCGCTTTCCGATTGACCGATTCAGCTCATTTCTACAACACTTCTTTCTCATGAGTTACCCACGACGTATACCGCGTTTCGTTACAATACAGCAGAAATTACGACCGGTATGAGTATATTAAGAATTTGGGTCCGGAGTAAACCCCCCCTTCTAATGAACCGATTTAGTTTATTTTTACAACACATATTTACCTGTAGATTACCACTACGAATGCCGAGTTTTGTCGAAATATACCAAAAATCACTGCTGGTAGTGGCGAATTGGTATTGTGGGTCCGGAGTAAACCCCCCCTTCTAATGAACCGATTTAGTTCATTTTTATATCTCACTTTTCTCTCTATATTACCACTACGAATACCAAGTTTCGTTTAAATATAACAAATATTACGGCTGACATAGTCAAATTAGTGTTTTGGGTTCGGGGTAAACCCCCCCCCCTTCCGGTGGACCGACTTTCGTGGTTAACGAACTCGTTCAATCGTTTGCTAATTGAATGCTATATACTAAGTTTCGTGACGAAAAAACAAAAACTCTGGCCGCTATCGTGTTAACAGACACACACATATATATATATATATATATATATATATATATATATATATATATATATATATATATATATATATATATATATATAAATTTTAACGGGGGTCATTTTCGGTGTCTACTAGGTAGGATCGATAAAGATTTGAAGACATTTTTCAAAAATTCCGTCATGAGTCCAACCTCAATAGCTACTTTCCTTCGGAGGAAAATGCTAATAAAAAGGGTGACAATTGAGTTGTAAAGCGTTACATTTGTTTTGGAAAGGGTTTGAACTGATTTGGAAAGGGTTACATTTGAATAGGAAAGGGTTACATTTGAATTGGAAAGGGTTACATTTGAATTGGAAAGGGTGACATTTGATTTGGAAAAGGTCACAGTTGACTTGGAAAAGGTTCAAACAAATAGACTTGGAAATGCTATATATAAATATATATATATATATATATATATATATATATATATATATATATATATATGGATGCAAGATTGGCTCAGAGGTAGTTCAAAAGTTGGCACGCACTTAAGATTTAATCTTCTAGTGTAGTCGTTAAAGGGTTGGATTCGGGATCCCAGACCGTCCCTAGACACACCAACCTTTAATTAATTTAATGAGTACCTGCAAAGGGGAAAATTATGCGGACGGAGCGAACTTCTGACCACACTATTATCCTAGAATCAGGTTACGTCTACAGTATCTGTCCCTCTAGGCCTCGTCCCTCGTGGCCTCTTATGCGACTGATACATATGTGTGTGTATTTTTAAAACTTTACTCAGTGCAACCTTCAGCATCTGCAAAGAGAATATTTGCTCGGTGCTCCCAAAGGGAAACGCAATATTTGTAGAGCCTCGCCAGGTGACGTCCTACCGGAATGGACGAAAATAGCCAACTAGGTGTGCACAGCGTTCTGGAAATTCTCTCATCAGCAGGCTAATTTTGTAGTCGCTTCCCGAGGATGTTGTAATATATACATGATTGTGAACTAAATTAATAATAACCGAAAGGTTTTGACAGGCCCACAACGCTGAGGAGAATACCAGGGACTCCATAAAATGAACCATAAAATTTGTTGATATATAAATTGGTTGGTAATTAAATAAAGTTAAACTTATCTAGAAATGCATAAAAAGTTTTTTGTAAGAGCAAAATAAAGAAGATTTTAGCAATAAAATGAATTTTCTATTAAAACAAGATACTTATTCTGCTTTTTTGTCTCTGTTTACCTCAATTTTTATTTTTTTATCAAGTTGCGTTTAATAATAAAATGCGTATTTTAGTAAAAAAAAAAGTGTGAAAGAATAGTAACGTCGAGAAGGAGGACGGAGCAATTTTCGCTTAATGTACTGTAATTTTCCTGCCGTGGCGCCTAAAATCTTTCTTCTCTTCGAGATTTTATTTTATACTAGCTGTTACCCGGCGTGCCATACTACACCTACTTTCTCCATCTATAAAATACAAAATAAATTAGAAATCAAATAATTGTAATAATATTAATATCTAATGACGCAAATATGCAACTGTTCGGCTTAAACGTTTCAGACCCGTTTTGAGCTAGCCTGTGACATTTCCCGGATCAAGACCTACCTGTATGCCATGTTTGGTCAAAATCGGTCAAACGGCGTAGTTTTCTATAAGGAACAAAGAGACAGAAAGACTAACAGACAGCTTCAATATATATATACATACATACATTTTGACGATAGATCAAAAACTACCAATATCTGATTCTATTCCTTTACTAATGACTCTAGGGATACGAAAGGGAACAGGCTAAGATGACGAAGAGTCAGATTTTCTTTATATCATACACTGCTTCATGATGTAGGTTGCGGCAAAGCCTTTCTACGTGCGAGATTATTCCAAAGCTGCTTTTAGAGTGATTTGCATAAATATAAATTCTTTGCAGAATATAAAAAAAGTTGAAACCTGATACCCTTTGGGAAGTTGAGAAGGGAATACGAAAAAGCCGGTGGTCTTCCTTTCCCCATATTTTCCTCTTATCTTAAGCAGATGTTAATCTTAAGATGCATTTTTTATTTATATAATACAGCTTTTAAATATTAATTTAGGAAGCCATCTATTAATCATCGCAGGTGTGAATAATGATTTTATTTTTGTATTTGTTTAGTCATAGGCTTAATCTTATATTTCTTCTGTTTATATTCTTTGATTGGGCAAGACCTTTTTGGTTTATTGATAGGAGTCAAACAAGTTACTGAGTTAAGAATCACAGATCTTTAAAAAGTTAACTAACTAATATCAAAAAGAACATACATTATTTTGTAGCTACAGCCATTTTTAATAATAAATTAAAAATTACTGTTTTTACTGAGCTACATTGCTCAGAAAAGTGCTAAAATAAGTGAGAGTGAATGGACATTCTAATATTATGTTTTCACAGGAATCTTATATTTGTAATTCCATAATGGCACTTCACAAAACTAATTAAGAGTCGTCAGGGCAAATATCAGAATAAATAAATAAAATAAAAAATAGCAGAACAAATGAAACTTCTGTTTATGTTGTATGAAACTATTAATTATATTATAATAGTTGAACTATCAAATTAGCTTA
Organism: Gonocerus acuteangulatus; assembly: GCA_946811695.1. Classification (NCBI taxonomy): domain Eukaryota; kingdom Metazoa; phylum Arthropoda; class Insecta; order Hemiptera; family Coreidae; genus Gonocerus; species Gonocerus acuteangulatus. Next base: position 50,714,957 of record OX328130.1, read on the forward strand.
TTAAATTTTAAATGTTTGTATTAGCAAAAATTTGATTTTCATTTTTATGTGGCTTAGGCCATTAAAAAAAATAGCTAATTTGTTTTTTTGTTTTATTTTTGTACAACTTTATTTTCCAAATGCTCTACTGTCCAAGGCGTATTTGGTTTTTAATTAGATGTTGAGAGGGGCGCCCTAATTTTTTTTTTTAATCCTACTGCCTGGGTCATTAACACCACGCGCTAATTTTTGCCGGAATCTCTTAAATAACAATAATTAAGGTATGCATAAATTAAAAAATTCCCGAAAATGTTTTTTGCAATATAAAAAACCAATAAAGTCACTTTTTTAGGTACTTAATTTCCTTAAAAATCTTACATTATTCATGCAAGTTTTTTTAATGAACTTTCCCATTGTGTTTCATTATTTAGACACGTTGAAATTGGCTCTCAGCCAAAGTAGCAATAACAGTAAGTAAAAGGGTATTCTTTTATTTATGCATTCCTCAAGTATTGTTATTTTAGCTGTTGTTATTAGCGTAACTCCACTCAACGTACGAACATAGCTTATTTTTTAAAGATGCTCCATAAACCAGACATTTTTCTAGGCTTAGCAGTCTTAATATAGGTTTCGAGCGGCCTACACATGGAGGGCGATAATAGCCCCTAAAGAGGTGGCATGGAAGCCATGAAGCCATGTGGGGATTCACAAAATATATTGGTACAAACAAGAATGAAAAAATTATTTCGTTTAGAGCCTTCTTCTCAAATTCAGGAACATAAATATGCTTAAGGTTCACCCGCCAAACCTATGTAATGTACTGTATAACATATGTCTTCTATATGTATATATATAATTATGTGTATTATATAATGTATGTGTGTATATATATATATATATATATATATATATATATATATGTATGTATAACATATCTTCTATATGTATATATATAATGTACTGTATAACATATGTCTTCTATATGTGGCGAACGCCACTCTGCATGCGCGAACGCCAGCGGTCACTTTTTGTGACAAATACAGTCTTCTTTTTCGTACATGGCCACTGCGCATGCTCGAACACCACTGCGCATGCTCGAACGCCACTGCGCATGCGCGAACGCCAGCGGACACTTTTTTGTGATGCTTATTGTAGCGTTTGTTTTCCTGTTTAGTCACCGCTAAAGCATATTTATCCTAAAATGGCGCTACGTTTTTAATGATCTACGCCTCATACGACGAAAAGTCAACATATTATGTTGAGTCAAAAATGCTGCTGATTAGAACTTTATATTTATGAATCTTCTACTAATTTCTAATGGAAACTCATATAATGTGAAATATACAAATGTACAATGATATTATCCATATTTATAGTGACTAAACTTGACAAAAATCATATATTTCATATACTCTAATCCTAGAAAATGGATTGCCTAGAAGGGTATTTATTCATTTAATATATAACGCCTTAGGTTTAAACTATATACTAAAAACTAATATAATTTTGAGATTGATTCCTGTTCTATTTTTTTGAGGAAGTTTAAGGAGTGACTTGGCTGTATATTTACTAATCGGAGAGCTGGTATGAGGGTTCATTTTTGTTACACAAGGCACAATTATGTTTGGTAGTTAAAGTTGTTATCGATTTTTTTTTGGTTAATTTGATAACTGTTATATTGGATGTGCCGATTTGTGTTATTAGTCTCTTAAATCTGAAGGAAAGTGAGCCGGTAAGGATTGGTGCGTTAAGCAGAATGTACTTACATAGATAAATATAAAAAACCATACATTTTAACAACCTCTTTATTGTGACCTATGGAACACGATTCGTTGACATTTATAGACAAAACGTCCTAATTGCGTCGTTACGGATAAGTCATAAGCCAGTTTCCCTCCCTATACTGAAGAAGGAAACTCGCTAACTAATTATTCCACCACTAGATTTAGTCCAAAAATGAACATATGTTGATTGGGTCACTTCTTGTTTTTTAAGATAAACACCCCAAGGAGTGAGGAAACGTTAAAATACGTATAACATCATGTATTTGTTAACAGTTTTTGTTGTTTTTTTATAATCCTTAAGAACGAGTACCGATAAGAGGAGATGACAAGCCGAAGAAGACTGGACAGTAGGAATGTAGAACTGAAGAGATGTGATCTTCGCTAAACACACAGCCTGCCATAAGTCACGTCGCAAACATCCTCTCTCTCGAAGCCAAAGATAAATCTCAAGAGAGATATTTCACTCGGAGGCCAATAAACTCAACTCTCGAGGCATTTCTTTACCTTATACATGCTGAGAATTTTTAACTCCGTTCGGGGTTCCGCTCTGATAGGAGAGAAAGTGCCGAAAGGCATCCGTGTTTTCGGAGTCATATGTTTGTAGTAAAGCAGGACTGTTGACCCCTTAGGGGGAAGAGCTATGGGCAACACCTGTTGACTTCTTGTTTGTACATTGCGAACAAACAAGGTAACGAAGTTACAATCATTGCTCTACGAGAAATTAATAAACTAATATTGCCGAAAGATATTATAAAAAAAAACTAAATTGTGTCTACTTGGAACAGAGAGGTAATGCACTGTTGGATATTGCCATATAATAAGATTTTAACGGAATTAATTCATTAAATGTGAAATTAACAAGTCGATCTTTTGTCTTCATTACACTTTCAGTCGTTAGAACCTCTGCTACCATGTGGCCTCAAATCATATATGGAGGGTTCAGAGCACAACTAGACCAAGTCCATTTTTGGCATTTTATGTTGTAATGGCATTGAAGAGTATTACTGAAATGGCTCTTTTCTACAGGAGACTAAGTCCTAATATCATTATTTTGCCACTTGTAGCAGTTCTTGATACACATCTGGAAGTCATTCTCGTTTGTTTTCAGAGCACAAGTAAGCCAAGTTGTAACTATTTTATGAACAAGGCTATACATAAATAACATAAGTGTTTAAGTTGAATTCTTTTAGCACTTTCCTCCGAAGGAAAGTAGCTATTGAGGTTGGACTCATGACGGAATTTTTGAAAAATTTCTTCAAATCTTTATCGATCCTACCTAGTAGACACCGAAAATGACCCCCGTTAAAATTTATATATATCTATATATATATATATATATATATATATATATATATATATATATATATATATACAGGGTGTCCCGTAAATGTCTAGTCATATTGTGAGGGGTGATAGAGGACCCTTAGGGGAACAAAAAATGTTCTATGACGATTTCCCGAATTCTCGCCCATAAGGGAGAAAACGTCGTTTTATTGTTTTTTTGAGACAAACGTACTTTTTAGAAGAATAATCGTTGTAGCTCCGTCCCAGGTGGTACTACTAAAAAGGGAGTGAAACCAATCGAAAGCTGAGTAAATTTACTATAAGACTAGTTGAGAGTAAACGTAAAAATGAATGAACGTAAGTATGTATATCTTACCAAAAGAAGGCAATTCTAAATTTCCTGACATTTTATTGATATTTCTTTCCAGCGTTACTCCTCAATAAGCAGGATCTGAGATTTCCGGGTTTCAGAAAAACTTCCTCATTTAACCAGCTTTCCATTCATGTATCACAACCCTGTGTTATTGAAGTATTTGAACGGTTTAAGTACAAAAGTTTAAAAAAAAAATGGATCTGTAAAAAGAAAATTATATTTTTTTCTTCAGTTTATTCAAAAAGCTGAAGGGAAATATTTATTTTTATAAATGTTTACATAAATATTAAGTAAATATTTACTTAAAACAATAAAAAAAAATTACTTCCACAGATATAAAAAAAAAATCTTAAAACAGTAAATAAATAAAATACACATTTATTTTGAATTTATTAATTCAGGTAACTAATACTGGGTCCAGGAGGCGGCCATTAAGAAACTCCAACCATACATTAACCTGAAAAATTACTATTTTTACCTATATCACGCATTTGAACACATTTTTACAGGACTATGTACATATTATTTATGAGGGATAGAATTTTTAATTACCACAACAAAAACGCATGAGCTCAGAATCCCAGCGAGTTTCACAAGCGTAGCCATCAGTATCAATTTAAGGTAAAGCATTTGTTTTCTAAATATAAGTACCTGTAAAAATGTGTTCAAATGCGTGATCTAGGTATAAATAATAATTTTTGAGGTTAATGTATGGTTGGGGTTCCTTAATGGCCGCCTCCTGGACCCAGTATTAGTTACCTGAATTAACAAATTCAAAATAAATGTGTATTTTATTTATTTACTGTTTTAGGATTTTTTTTTTTATATTTGTGGAAGTAATTTTTTTTTATTGTTTTAAGTAAATATTTACTTAATATTTATGTAAACATTTATAAAAATAAATATTTTCCTTCAGCTTTTTGAATAAACTGAAGAAAAAAATATAATTTTCTTTTCACAGATCCATGTTTTTTTTTAAACTTTTGTACTTAACCCGTTCAAATACTTCAATAACACAGGGTTGTGATACATGAATGGAAAGCTGGTTAAATGAGGAAGTTTTTCTGAAACCCAGAAATCTCAGATCCTGCCCATTGAGGAGTAACGCTGGAAAGAAATATCAATAAAATGTCAGGAAAAATAGAATTGCCTTCTTTTTGTAAGATATACATACTTACATTCATTCATTTTTACGTTTACTCCCAACTAGTCTTATAGTAAATTTACTCAGCTTTCGATTGGTTTCACTCCCTTTCTAGTAGTACCACCTGGGACGGAGCTACAACGATTATGTTTCTAAAAACCACGTTTGTCTCGATAAAACAATAAAACGACGTTTTCTCCCTTATGGGCGAGAATTCGGGAAATCGTCATAGAATATTTTTTGTTCCCCTAAGGGTCCTCTATCACCCCTCTCAATATGACTAGACATTTACGGGACACCCTGTATATATATATGTCTGTTAACACGATAGTGGCCAGAGTTTTTGTTTTTTCTTCATGAAACGTGGTATATAGCGTTCAAATAGCAAACGATTGAACGAGTTCGTTAACCACCAAAATCGGTCCACCGGGAGGGAGGGTTTACCCCGGACCTAAAACACTAATTTGACCATACCAGCCGTAGTTTTTGTTATATTTCAACGAAACTCGGTATTCGTAATTTTGATCTAAAGAGAGAATTCCGTTGTAAAAATAAACTATATCGGTTCATTAGAAAGGGGGGTTTACTCCGGACCCACAATGCCAATTTGCCACTGCCAGTCGTAATTTTTGTTACATTTCAACGAAACTTGGTATTCGTGGTGGTAATCAACAGAGAAAAATGGGTTGTAAAAATAAACTAAATCGGGCTATTTGGAGGGGGGGGGGGGTTTACTCCGGACCTAAAGTACTAATATACTCATAACGGTCGTAATTTCTGCTGTATTGTAACGAAATGCGGTATGCGTCGTGGGTATCTCATGAGAAAGAAGTGTTGTAAAAATGAAGTAAATCGGTCTATTGAAAAGGAGGGTTTACTTTAAAGTCTGTTTCATTACAATTAGCCAGCCAGACGTAGGTTCTGTATCCTGTTCCTGCGTCAGATCAAAAGACGGAATGTGAAGTTTTTGTGTATTTATTAAGTAGTACAGTATCATGTATTAACATAACTCTGGAAGCAAATTATTTACAAAATTAATAATTGAACAGGCCTCATAAGAAATGTAAATGAGCAGAACTATTCACGTTTTTATTTTATTTATATAGGTTATTTACAGCAAATTATTCAGTAATGTAATCTACACTAAAAAAATTCTGAGGAAAGTGCTTAGTTATGCAGCTCCTGCGTGACGGCCTTTTTTTATTCATTACGTGTATTATTTGTTTACCTTCCTTCCGATACATAAAAATAAATTGTGCTTCATTCCTTCAGTTATCGGAATTCAATATTTTCTTCACATAAGGCTCTCTTATTTGGTACTTGCACAGAACGCCACGGAACCTCCATAACATCACTGGAATGCACATTAAGTCCCATGGAATCTGCAATAAACACCAAATCTCGGCCATACTTAACGCTGGATTTTCTCTAGATAACACTCCAAGAACATTTCAACAGTTATCAAGAGAAATCTTAAGAATTCAACTCCCGTCTCGCTCCTTATCTACACGAAAAAAAGAGAAAACATTTTCGGCCTCCTAAGAATTCACTGTAGACAATCTTTAGGTTCTTTCAGAACTATATTACACATTATCAATGAATATTAATATTTAATAAAAATTATAAAAAAAGTCACAAGTAAGAAAAAATGTTATCGAACTTGAAATGTATGTACTCTGCGTTTAATTGTTTATACATTTATTTTTACTTCAAATTGCCTCTAAAATAGGGAGACAACCCCCCCCCCCTGCTCTGTCGATAAAACATAATTTTTGTAATATTTCCTCTAATTCAAATGTAAGCAAAATTCATGTATGTCAGTTTTGGATATTTTTGTGAAAATATTTTTAGTTTAACATGTCCTTTTCTCGAAAGTACCGAAAGATAAGCCTTGAAAATGTTTTCATTCGATTTCCTGCATCAAAATACCTATAAAACGTGTACAAAGTAGCATGTTAACGCAAAACATTCATCCAAATTCAGCCAAACAAAAATCAGTGTTCCGGAGTACGATTCTATTGGTTAACAAGCTGGACCTTTCGTGTATTTTTTTAGTATTTTTATGCCCAATTTAATCAAAATCAGACCATTATTGCTGAAACCAATGCTATAGACGGAAAAGTTCAATTCCGTAAGCGCGAAATTTTACGGAAAATATTCCCGTTGGTTCCACTATTTCCAAGCTCCAATTCAAGGAAAACACGATGTGTGGAAGATTATAAACTGATTAAGTCTCGTTTAAGACTAGGGAAGGCTTTTAGAGGTCAACCAAAGAAAATAGAGTAACATTTATCAATACTTAGCCAAAGCTAAGACTAGAAACGTTTTAAACCTAGTGATAAGGTTATAACAGAGAGCATGTTTACCGCCAATTTCTTACTGGAGGTATATACGCCAAGGTCTTTTCCCTCCAACTAAACCATCTATGTGAACAGGCTATAGCTTAAATTGTTAGCTTTGGCTACATGGGCGTATATAGGAAATAATTTCGGGAGGGGCTGGGAAAATGTCGGGGAGGCTGAGACCATTTCCGGGGTATGGAATATGAAAAAATTAGAACTTGGAATAGTTTTAGGTAACTTGAACGCTATTACGCCTTAAATAAATTTTTTTTATTAACTAAGTGATCTTATTTAATTTATTTTAAAGGTTTTTATGAAACATTTTTACCATCAAATGAAAATTTCGGAGGGGGGGGGCTGCAGCCCCCTCAACACTATCTCCCTTGCCTGACCTCTCAAAGCCTTCCCTGCTCCTAAACGAGACATAATCAGTTTTTATTCAATTTAAAGTAGCTTCATGTTCATTGTAATGGAAATGCAAATGGCAGAACCGTCGGGAATATTTACCTCAGAATTTCGTGCATGCGGGATTAGAACTCTTCCATCTAACTGAACGGGCTATAGCATAGACAAATATATATTCATATCCATTTTGTGATCCGTAGGTTATGGATCGGCGACATTTCCTGTCGGAACTTCCGTGTTGAATCACCGGTTCGACGTCACTTAGGGGTTTTCAGCTCGATGAAGAAAACTCGCAAATAAAAACCAACACCATATTCTTCAAAACAGTGATGTAGAACTTTTCCAGCAGAATTAATGTTGTGCGTGGAGTCTCGGGAATAACAGACGCTCTATATGGACTCGCCCGAGCACAAATAAAGGAAACGAGCAATGTTAACTTAAAAGGTGTGATTAAAGGGTCTCATATTTTGAAATAATAGATCCAAAGGTGAGAGCTTTGTGATATTCAGCCGAGGGGAGCGAGTTGTTGCAACGGAGGCGTGCTGCACTCCATAAAAGGTAGCGAAAACTTCAGCTGTGTTCTCTCTCCTTGTCCAAGGAGCTTCGTGCAATTTGTCAGGCTGTAGTCTTCCTCTAAATCTCCGGGTGGTATGTCCACAGCTGTGTCTTGTAGTCACCTCTATCTCTCAAGTCTTGTCTCTTCTCTGACGGGGAGTGGGATCTAAATCATAAACACACTGGCATGTGTCTGTAAGAAATATCGCAAGGCTTTTAATCGTGTGTTTTTATTTATTTTATTACTCCTCTCATTGTTGTACACAAGATCTTGGCGTGTTGTAAACAAAATACTGGTTTTCTTCAGATTATATTGTATATTTGATTATATTGTATATTGTTATATTGTATATTTGAAACATTTAATGTACCTACATTAAAATCTTAGTATTGCTTGAAGAAAATACATGCAAATGGAACTCTCGCACTGGACAGACTTACTAACATTTTAAATTTCACTGCAGACTACTTAAAAAACAGAATCAAATTATATAGTATGTTATTTAAAAAAAATGAAACTCGTCGGTTTCTAAGAGGGAGAAACTTACGAAATAACTCGATAACGTTGATTCATTTATTGGTGCACTATGATATGAAGAATTTTAAAACGTAAGCTGTAATATTTCATTACTTTATATTTTTAGCGCGTTTCCTCCCTACCTCTAAAGGGAGGAAACCCGCTTATGAGGTTGACCTCATGACCCGATCCAGAAGAGCCGACTAGAAAAGTTCATGTTTCAGAACCCATAGATAATGAAAAGAACGGTGGTTAAAATTTGTGTAAATATATATATATATATATATATATATATATATATATATATATATATATATATATATATATTGACAAAATTCGTTTGTCTAATTTGAAAGGTCAAGTTCCTTTACCAGTAGAATTCGTCCACCAGAACTTATTATTTGGGGCGAAATTCGTTTGAAAAAAAAGCGCAACGCTAAACGGTTTGTTAACGTAGGAAATCGAATGAAAATTATTTTTAAAGCGATATTTGTAACCGTTTATGAGACAAATTAATACAACTACTTTTCCAAAATAATTTTCAGTTTGGGTATTCAGAAACGGTTTGATTTTATTGAAACTTGTTCCAGACGTTTGAAATTCGTCTAATCTAAAATTTTGGTTGCATTTGGAGTTAATGAAGCACTAGAAAAAAAATTGTTATTAATGGACATGAAAAGTTCTCGAAGGCGTGATAAGGTTTGGGATTTCGTACATTTTCTAACATATCTCTGAAACGGTAGGGAAATCGTGTTCTCCACGTTCAAGTGAATCAAGTTCTAGAAGTGGAAGGTGACTATTCGAAAGCTTCCTAAATTCTCTACAAAAAAGGTTCTGATGTACTTTTCAGGCCTCAAGTCATAGCCAACATAAAATATATCACTATCAAATATATGCCAGGCGGAAGATCAATACAACCATATACTTTGAAAGAATACAGTATGTAGATTATTTTGCTGGATCTTCTATATATAAAACAGGAAACCTTTACTCATACAATGCCCCCACTATGAGGGAAAACGCTAAATGACGCTATGAAAACCTCATCCTGAGTTATGGCCCTAAAGAAAAAGCGTGCCGTGAGAAGCCGGTAGCCCCACAGACAGCCAATTCCTACGTACGGACGTGGCCACTTAATCAAACTCAATGACGAGCACGATTGAAAAATTACCCCGTTTCGTTCCGGCTCCATGAACACAGTGGGAAAACACGCTCCCGGTTAACGCACATTCACTTTAACAAGCATGGGGGGGGGAATTATAAAAATAACTTAGAATTTGATGAAATTTCATCAAACTCTTGGAGGTTCCAAGAATGGATTAGTATGGAGTTAGGAGAAAAGCCACGTGACATAAAAGAAGATGTAGTTGTATGGAGTAGCAGCATACGCGACAGAATACGAGAGGAAGTGATATTGACTAGGCTACGAATAGGACACTCGAGACTGATGCCTATGGCAAAGGAAGAACCAACGATATGTCAGTTCTGCGGCGTACATCTAACCGTTAAACATATCCTCACCGAATGCAGGGGCTACATAAAAGAAGGAGAACAATTAGATTTGCCTACTGACCTAAGAGAACTTCTGGCAAATAAATCACCTATCTAAATTATTTACTTTCCTCGAAAGAACTAAGTCAATCCGTCATATTTAAATTTTATTTGCTGCTTCGTCATATTTAATTTATTTAATTTCTAACTGAGACGTCCATGACCCATGTGGTTGACCTATGTCTAAAAACTTAAACTAAAAAAAACCCTTGGAGGGTCAGCAGCTAGTTCAAGTAAAACAAATTATGTTAGAGTCTATTCAAATCCAGTGTTTGGTTTAACCAAGAGAGCATCAGTGTTGGGCATTATTCGAATAAATTATTATTCGAATGATTATTCGAATACATTTTTAGTGAATGATGAATAATTCAATGAATTATCTTATTTGCACGGTACATCATGATTATTCACAGAATTATTCGTTATTCATTATTCGTTATTCATCATTCATTATTCATCATCCGTTATTATTTATTTCTAGATGGTCTACTGATTAATCCTACTTAAACACTCATATATATACATATTTCTGGCTGCCAACAACATAATAAATCTATCATTATTCACTAAAATATGTTTATTCTGATTGATCATTCGAATAATGAATTGATTGATGAATTGATAATTTGTGAATAAAACATAAAATTCATTCACAGAATAACGAATAATGAATTAAGGTAATTATTCTTCATTCATGAATAAAATAATACATTTATTCATTAATCGTTATTCATCATTCTGAATAATTTTTGCCCAACACTGGATAGCATATATCGAATTATTAGGTCGGTAAATAACTTCTTGTGCATTAAAAGACATGCATAAGATTCGCCCTGACTCATTACTAGACCAATAAGGTTTCGACCTTTCGACACTTACCTTCGCTTGACTAATGCATTAGTCAGTCTATTACGAATTGTCGTAAACGTCATAGGCGTATCAGTACATATTGAAAATGAATATTAATAATCAATACGAACGTTACAGTTTTATTTTTATTTTATTTAGATTAGATTAGAGAACAAGGTGCCCGGCTAACCGAGGAACCGCACCGAGGCCTACAAGACCTATTGTGCCACCCGACGTGTCGTTCTGTTACAATGCCAGACCCGTATCAGAGATGAACTTCCTTAAAGTTGTGATGTTCAGCTCCGGTATCCTCCTTGGATCATCAATTATCGCCGTCCCGAAGTGTAAATACCTCTTGGCTGCCAGTGTCGTGCATCTGCATACAATATGGTATGGGTTCTCGTCATCCTCAGAGCACAATCTGCACCATGTTGTATTGGTGAGTCCCATGGAGTAGAAGTGTCTCCGTAGTTTGCAGTGCCCTATAAGTAGGGCCGTCAGTCACCTTGCTTCTACATAGATTAAGCAGTGAATCCGTTCTTTTCTTATCCGCAAAGACCATGAATCTCTTAGCCTGCCTCTGGGTAGCACTTCTGCTCCATTTCCTCTTGTGTTCAGCTTCAGCCCACCTACGGATGCTCAATCTGGCTCAATCTGGCTTATTTTATTTAGTGTGGGGAATCTACTAGATCTGCAGCGATAACAATTAATAGTGTACGTACTTTCCCTGTAAGTACTGTCCAGCAATAGTTTAAAAAATATTTTTAAAAGCAGGACTTATGGTGAACCCCGTTAAGGACGACCAGTTAATTTTAATAACGACGTTTTTAACCATTTTGTGAAATCAAAGCTACAATTAACATTGGATCATATGGAAAAACGGATAGATTCTCAACATCTCATTGATGAAAAAAAGCTCGCAAATGACGAATGTCAACAAACTGTTGCTTTTAGCGCGGTTCCTCCCTCCCCCATAGGGAGGAACCCCGCTTATAGGGTTGATACAATGAAACAATCCGGAAGTGCCGACTAGAAAATTTCGCGTTTCAGAACCCCTGGAGACCGAAAATAACGGTGGTTCAAATTTGTATATATATATATATATATATATATATGTATATATTTATATATATATATATATATATATATATATATATATATATATTTGTCTGTTCGCTCTCTAGATAGAAGACGAATGGTCCGATTTTGATGAAATTTGGTACAAAAATCCTTCGTCCAATTTGAAAGATCAAGTTCGTTAACCAGCAAAATCCGCCTACTGGAAGATGGCGTTTGGGGCGAAATTCGCGCAAAAAAAATCGTAACGCTTACGTTTTTGAGTTCATAAGCTTGTATCTACTCGTTTTATATGATTCCTGGGCTAGGAAAACGAATGAAACCATTTTGAAGGCGATCGCTTTAACCGTTTTCGAGAAAATTGGAAAAATAGTTTTTGAATACCGTTTTTGGTTTGGGTACTTAGAATTACGGGATTCAGTTGAAACTTTATCTGCATGTTCTACTTTCATTAAAACTAATATGTTGAAAGTTTTGTTACGTTTGGAGTTAAGGAAGGGTTAGAATAATATATTTTATGAACAGACATGAAAAGTTTTGGGAAGTTCGTATACTTTCATTAATATCTCGAACACGGTTGGGAAATCGTGGTAAGTGGATAGAAACTATTTGAAAGCTTACTAAATTCTCTACAAAAAAGATTCTAAAACTATTTTTGATTAGGTTATGTCAATCGGAGAAATAAGTGCTTAAAACTTCAAATACGTCTGTTTTGTTCTTATGAACGGGTTTTTGTCGTTCTTGTTGTAATTTTTGTCTCTTTCCCTTCGTTTTTTATTGCTTTTTATTTTTCTAATTTCTTATGTTGCGAAAATTTTGTGTGTAAAACAGGATATGAAAAATGAGGCCAATTTTCTGTTGCTAGAAATAATATAAATTTTGGGAACTTTCATTAATATCTCGAAAACTGTTGAGAATTTTGGAAGACGGAAGAATACCATTAGAAAGCTTATTAAATGCTCTACATAAAAGGTTCTAATGAAAGTTTTGATTAGGCGATGTCAATCGGAGAAATAAGAGCTTAAAGCTTTAAAGTAATTGATTTCGCTTATTCGAAGTGTTCTTTTTGTCTGTATTTTATTCCTTGTTATTTTTTAATTGCTTATAGTTGGATAATGTATTCGAAAATAAAACAGGTTAAGTAAAATAACAAAAACAATTTATTGTTTGAAATATAGAGTTCCAAGATTCCAAGACCTTGTAACTAGCGGGACGGTTTCTAGTGTTGCCGACCCTTCCAGGTAAGATTGTAAATCCTACCTTTCAAGACTGGTGGAACCAAAATATAACTGTCAGGGTTCGGTCACTGCTACTTAATAAAACTACATTTTATCGTAAAAATGGTTTTATTGTGCCGACGTTTCGGCTTGAACTTCAAGCCTTCATCAGGGCTGTAAATACAAGTAGGACATATTTAACACTAATATATGCACATATCTATGTAAATATACCTAACATATATATATATATATATATATATATATATATATATATATATATATACACATATATAATATATATATATTTATATATATGCATATACACATTCACATATATACGCACACATATGTACATATATATGCCCACATACATACACATATGGGGTATGTATTATTAAGTAGCAGTGACCTAACCCGGACAATCCCTACCTTGCATCATCAACGGTCAACGATCTCCTCTCAACAAAATAATAACTGCTTCTAATTTAATCTTTCGAAATTAGACTAGGAATAAGAACGGAACCGCGCTAAGATGAGGCAGTTCCTGCGAGTCGGACTTTCTGGTGATAATGCTAGACGGTTCGAACAACACTACAACAATTATTGAATTTATTTGAGAGCATTTGCCGCATCCTGCTTATTGCCCCAAGAGATTTGCACTTATTTGGTACCTTACAACGTTTTTTGACCGTTCACATTTTTTTGTATCAAACCCAGAGCCTTTCTACAGCAATACAATTTAGATCTATCATTGATTAAAATGTTAAATTATATTTTATTTACACTATTAAAAATTTGTTTTTTTTTTTCTTTTTGTGTGTAAGATATATATTGTACAAATAATATTATTATCAATAATAGACACTTTGTTTCTTTTCATTTTGAGCCTGGTAAGTGCTATAATATTTCAACAATTTCACATCAAATGACAATATAAATTTTATATAGTTCTAAAGTCAACTTAATATATAATTTACATCATTAATATCTTTGTTATATTCATACGTTATTTATATTAATCATACATTTGTACTAAAATTTTCTAAGATTATTTTTATAATGTTTTTTAACAATAAAATACATGTTAATATTACCTTAAATGTATCAGTATTATCAAAATATGTTTATGAAAGTGCGCTTCAAGATACAAAAAATTACAAAAACTAAAACTGAAAGTAAAACATGGAAAAATTGTTGATATTGTGAATTTACTCATTGATACTAAGTGAAACTTGTTACAAATAGTTTCAATGAATTTATAAAGCCGATTCAATTCCTCCATGGTGGTTATATTTAACATATTTTGAATTATTAAAAATGAGTTAGTACATATTATAATTTCAGATTTGAAGAAATGTTTCATAATTGCAACCTCAATAAGTTAACTACATTCCTTCGGAATTTTCTGTAACAAAAGAGATTGTTGGCTCAAGTTGTACCTACTTGGAAAAAGAGATAGCAAAGCATAAACGCTATATTGCACTAATGACACATTCAACTAACTGAAAAAGGAGAGAATTATTGCATTTGATGTGAGGAGAACTCTTCAAAACCTCCATCCAGATCTTAATTTCTAGGGCTATTTCTGGTTGGCATTCCTCGTTTCAAGTACATACCCTTTTCTACCGGAGAAGGGGAAAAAAAGAAAGTAAGAAAGAAAAAAAAATCCAACAAAAAGCCATTAAGCGCTACGTAGGAAACTTCAATTTCCTAACGGCTGTTTTAATAACATAAAGAAAGAATAGTAAAATAAACCGCCTTTACGTTCTGGAGGATTTATGCCCTACTGTAATGACCATTAAATGCTAAAAATGGTAAAAAAAAAAAAAAAAGAAGATTCCTCCATAATATTCCACCGAAGTAAAAGTAATTAAATTTACATAAAGGCCAAAACAGGATTACAGAGAATAATGTCATATTTTTAATTACTGGGACACCCATAAAACCTAGTTTGCAATATTTCTGCTTAATATAAAGAAAAAGTTTATTTTTGTTGCATTCAATAAAAAAATACATATATTGAACACGATTGTATGTCTCTTATATATTTTGATGATCTATTTATTTATTTTATTCTGAGCTTCGCGACTTTAGCGATTAGCTCATGATAAACTTAGTAACATGTCCTCTGTCCAGTCAAGAGAGAAAAAAGAAAACAGAGACAACATTAGGAATTAAATAAACTAACTATTTGAGTGATTTCCTGTGTGTGTAAATATGTTTAAATGCATACTGCTTATATATATATATATATATATATATATATATACACACATACAGGGTCTATCGCAAGTTAATGAAAATCCTTCAGGGGGTGAAACTAGACAAAAAACTTAGTTCAACACAACCAACTGCACATTTGTCACTCCGTCCTAGATATATGCCCTTCTAAAGGTTCTGTAGAGAAACCCGTGTTTTCTGTAGTACAACTCCAATTTTCTCTGCTTGTACACATTTTTTTTTTCAACAATTCATTACATTTTTTAAATCAGCATTAAATTTTCTTTAAGAATAATGCACATTAAATGTTTACAATTATCTCATTCAGACCGTAATATACATCCCAAAAGTTTAGACATGCAAGTATATTAAAACATAAATAAACACAATCAGAAAAAATAAATAAATAAATTGGGCAAGTCAAAAAATATGAACATAAAGAATAAATAAATAAAGGGAAAAAAATGATTGCATAGTTTTTGAGTGACTTGCAACAAAAATAGCTAAGTAATATTTATATTTTGTTATATATGTTTAGAGTTTGAAAATGTTCGAGTATTGTGTCAATATATGGACTCCCTTCAGTCAGTATGTCGTGAAGGTTAATTTTGATTATCAAAAATTACTCCAAAACTACATTTATTCCAAAAGTTTGGCACTCATTTTGGCTACGTTTGTTATTGAGGACATATTATTAATAATAATAAACAGAAATGAGGAGTTTGGATATGTTTACATTTTTTCTTTAAAATCGTACAGTTGTGAAATCGTTTTAATTTCTTACTGAAAGGTTTCTCGTCCAGTTTTATCGGCCATTTAAGGGTCTAAAATCATGTTTTTATGAAGCCATCATTGCAGTTGATATGATTTTTTTTTTAAAACAGGAAGTATAGAGAGTTTTATACTAAGCTTTCCAAATGACACCAGGAATAAGGGTGCGTTTACACCTGATAGTTTTTTCAGGAAATTTATGTCAGACAGAAATTGCGACTAGTGTAAACCATGAGCAATTTATGTCTGAGATATATATTTCTATCCCGAGCAATAAGTGTCGACACTTCTATACCGTCAGGTGAATACGCTGATTATAAAGAGAGAAATAAATGTCAGACAGAAATATCTTGGTTTCTAGCTATATTGCCGAAACTTCTGGACCAAGCAGAATGGACTAGACAGGAAATATATGTCTGAGTGTAAACAGGCCGGACATTTATTGCAAAGCGAGAAATATCCTATAGATATCCATGACATAAATGTCTAGCTATTTCTGTCTGTATGTAAACTTGCAAGAGAATATCTATCCGACACTTATATCGCGACATATATCGAGACATATATTTCCTGCCAGAAATATCAAGTGTAAACGCACCCTAAGAACTATACAGAAACTCAGTTACAGTCAGTCTGAGTTCTGACGAAATGTCAGGAATATTGTCGGTGTTCCAACAGGTGAAGAGAAGCTTTATTTTAAAAATTCTTGCAATTTAAGGCAATTTTATGAATTCTAAATATGGCATGTAATATACTGCCTTAGAACTTCATGCTTTCCTATGGGGTTGAGGCATTTTTCTCAGAACAATTTTCTCAGTAAAGTCTGAACTCAGCGGAGTAAAGAATTAATAACCCATAATGACTCCATTCTAGGACTCGGTACTCCTTTCTTGGTTCGACTCCTATACTCAAAGATTATGCTAGTCGATGGCAAATCCTACAACACTTCGGGACGTTAAAGTCTCCTAGAAGTAACTTCAGATTATTCTTTAGTAAAATACTGTGAAATTGCTGGGCTCTGATGAAGATATACTATAGTACAAAATATACCTTTGGAAGGTAAATTTCAGAATTGCAAGAAGAAAAATATTTGCTCAGTAACTGTTTATTCTTATTTTAATCTCTCTTTCACAAAGGAATTGTAAACAGGCGGTTCGCCTTAATTGTTATTACATAAACTGACTTGTTCCAATGTGTTTTGTATGTTATATTTTTTATTTTTTTGGTGACACCTTTTAAGCTTACAATGTAATTTGTTTAAGTACAACTGGAAATGTAAGTGTATAATTATACTGAGCAAATCGCTTTAGTTGCGGATACTCAAAAATAAATAAAAAATAATATAAAAAAAACAGGCAGCCTTCATGTAGATACACCGATATATTTGAAAAACTCTATCACATGCGATAAAGTATAGAAGTCAAATAAAGTATAGGGCCAAACGGTTACATAATTATTGTTATTACATCTCACTTATTCTTCCAATAATTACAGAACTACTTAGAAAGAGTTCCACTTTAATTCGTATTACAATTTTCTTTAATTATTTTTTGAATGCATGTATTCTTCCTCTTTTCTCTGTTTATCCACATCGAACATAAACAACAACTTCAATTGATTCAGTTTATATAATCACTTGGATGATCTTTTTGAGTGGGATCGCTCAATGCAGTGCCTGCTACTGAGAAATAATAAGCTATTCGGCATCATCAGTAAATAATAATAGTAATAATCGCCTAAGTTAACATTAATAAAAAAAACTAGATAATAGTAGTAGAATAGTTGAAGTAACTATAGAAATTAAATTCCTCTAGGGTTACTTCAGTAATAACTATACAACGAACTAATAATATTATGAGAGTAGTATTACTGACGCTGCTAGGATTGTAAGAAAATTATTAAATGCCAGTAATGAATAAATAAATTTAAAAAATATATTTGTTTATAAGTAAATAAAATACAATTTTACTTGGAAGAAATATGCTCCAATAAAAATCTCCTTCAGTAATGTGAAAATACCTCGCCCCAGAATAATAATAGTGCTTACGGATGGGGAACATAAGGACAGTACGTGGACTGAAGGAAAGTATCTTGGCATCCAATATCATTTTAAGATCTATTAAGTTTTTAAAACTGTTCCGATTATTTTTAAAAAAGTGATTATCACGACAGGAACAGAGTAAAAGCCATGAACTTCTGGGCTACACCTTCATTAACGTACAGTTTGGGGGTACTGAAATAGTCGGATACTATTTCGCAGCTCACCGAACTTAAGTAAATTCGGGCGTGGCTAGTACTTGCATCGAAGACCGACAGAGAAAATCCCGAGCTCTTACCATTATTAAAGGGTGATAAACTAAATATAGTCCTGCGCAAATGACCCAGAAATGTACAAGCCGTAAAATAAAAAGGAATAGGTTTTTTAGTTGCATAAAAGCAATTTGCGTAACGGTGATTCTCGCTATGTTAACGAGGTTCGTTTTCGATACGGAGTATGCTAATTTGTATGCGGTGATAATTTGGGGACATTTTTCAATAATACTTTTATGAGTGCAACCCAAGTTGGTACATTCTAGGCAGGCTTGCGAGTCCTCTGATTTCTTATGGAAAGTAAGTCTTGGTAGGTCGTTAATTGTTTTATGTACGCTCGCCTTATTATGGATCATGTTGAAATGAAAGTGGTCGAATAGTTCTTGTTGTCATGTCTTGCTATCATGTAAACTAGGAAGAGAGAGTGGGATATAATGAATGATTCCTTAGAACGAACTTGAATGACGAAAGCTGACAAATATATGCGGGTTCTACTTTCCATTTACAAATAAGGCAATAAAACTCTATTATTATCTACATTACCTTTTATTGCTTTGCATAAGTATCCAAGTCTCCCTGTCGTACAGCCGACACGCGGTCTAGCCTCAATTAAATAGGCACGCGTGTGGGCCGCTAGGTACTGACAAGCAAGACTGATTGATACCCCCATTCATTCCCCGGTGGTTTTAGAGCTTTAGTTAAAACCTCTATGTCCGACTTGGGGTTTAAACCTCTTTGTCGGATGTTTGTGACTTTTTGTCCTGGGAGAGGCTCAGAGGTGGTCGGATCAATCAGTCACCGTTCTTATTAGGTCTCTGCATGTTTTAATGGCCGATTGGAATCCCTGCTACCTTCTTTCGATTACTTCAAGCAATTCTATTCTATTTTCCAAACAATTTATTATTTATTTTATATGGTCCTTCTAAAGCTTATAAAGAAACGTTTCAACAAACAAACAGCTCGTGTTATGATGTATCATTTATCATACAAATTGGTCCGCAACAATGGTAATTAGATACTAGTAAAAGAAGTGTGTATGACATCATAGTTACACAGAATTTAAATGTCGAAATGCCGGTGTATAAAAAATATAATTTATTATTAGATGAAGCTAGGTTTTTAGAAAACTGTATATTAAGAACGCTTCGGCATGCTCTTTCCCTCCTTCGACAGCTAGAAAACATACCAAATATACAGAATTAAAAAAAAAAAAAACTTCTTCTTTGTCTTCCTCTTGTGCCATTACTAGCGTCGAGGAGCCTCGGTAAATTTCAGCCATTCCTTCCTGTTCCTGCAAATCTGCTTCGTCTACTGGAGGGTTTTGCCACTTTTCCCGCCAATCCTCTGGATGTTTTCCCCGTAGGAGATCCTAGGCCGTCCACGTGGTCTACTCCCAGAGGGCGAGCTTTTAGAACTTTCTTCGGTTCCTTTTCATCATCCATTCGACAAACGTGCCCAAACCACTTAAGGTGCCGGGATTCGAGTAAGGTCCTTAGTTCTGTCACCTCAGACAGTTCTCTTATTCTTTCATTTCTGACGCAATCTCTTCGTGTCTTTCCAACCGCTCTCCTCAGGAACTCCCTCAGGGCCTCTTACAGGAACTAATAAAAATATTGTTCACTAACCTTTTCATAATTTTTTGTTACATATTATGCACACAAAAATGTTTTTATAAGCAATGTTTTTTTGTCAATCTAACATGTTTTTATTGGTTTTAATTATTCTTCTGTGTGCGTAGAACCGAGTGTAGAGATCCGAGCCAGGATTACTCGCAGGATAGAAAGACTAAAACCAACTCAAAAAATTATACGTGCGGTTGACAAGCAAAAATAGGCTACATTTCTTGACGGGATAACCTATCTAATGGAATTAAATTTTAAACAGACCCCACAGACTAATAAATATTAAATCATAAATTATTATCTATTTTTGAAGGTCCTAAATCTGCTTTAGAGACCATACAAGACTGAATTCTCTATTATGCCTGTCTAGATGTTTTCATTTAATCTCACTCCATTTTCTGGGATGTATGTCCTATTAAATGAAAATATTAAGAAGCTGAGGCATTCTATACCCTAATTCGGAGTTCATTTTGATTAGGAATGAAAATTATAGAATATTCTTCCATTCCAATCTGAATACACAATACCTAGGAGTCAAGAGTTTGTAACTATACAGTGTAGCTTACATTGATTTTTTTTTTTTTTTTTTTACTTACGCCGATTCTTCATAGGGCCTCTTACAGGAATTAGGAGCCCATGTTCAAATAACTTCACGTGCCCCTTAACCCCCCCCCACCAGTATCATTACCAAAAACTATTAATGGATAACTTAAAACCAGCATTTCTCCGAAAATATAATTAAATTTTTAATGGAACAGAGTGGAAATGGCAAATATATATCTTAGTTATTTTTAATTATAATGCGGGAAAAAATGACGCCGGGCCTCACTTTGACCACAAGCCTCTGACCAATTGTCCTCGTGCCCCCTCCCGGCCACAATAAATGGAGGAGTCAAGAAGAACGGCGAGTGGTACCGTCGAACCAATAAATATATTTACTCCCAGGTTGGTATTATTTACTCCCAGTGTTTTGGGCTGGATACCCGCAGAGGATATCCATCAGCAATATGGTACCTGAAGAAGAGGAGAAAACATGAATAGGACAACACTAACATTGCAAGATGGGGTTGTTCATGATGTCCGAATTTTTCTAGGCGTCTACAACTGCCATTCCCGCTCACATCCGGGACATTGCCCCAAAATATCGTCTCAAATAGTGTAAATTACAATAGTTGAAATATTCTCTAATATCTGTAGGAACGTTTTGACCGAACTAATATTTATGAGTGTTTATTATAATTTTCTTTGAGTGCTTTACTCCTACAGCTTTTCCGAGCTAATCCAAAAATGAGTTCTATGATGAGTAGTCTCCCTGGAAAGGCAGAACCTTAGAGGAACTATTCAAGAAAAGGTGGGCTCATTACGGTCCTAATAGGGGTGCATTAATGCCGAGAGAAGCGGGCGACATTTTAACGACTCAGTCATGACTCTGAATCGTTCCACTTAGGACACGTTCATAGGAACGGGTGCCAGACCGCCGTGACTCGCGCCCGGGACAAATCAAGTAACGAACCGCTTTTGTGGACACTTTTTCATGATTCATCTTGCCGACATTTCTTCTTTATAAAGCCATATATAAACTACTGGTTAGGAATGCGGAAATTTAGGTCACACCTGGATAATAAAACCCCATCTTCTTGTTGGGATGTCCCCTCCTTCCCATGTATTCTGTATATGGGCTGGCATATTTTAAATAATTCTAATGAAAATAACAATTTTATTAATTGCAGGGGGCTCCTCAGCTCAAACAAGAAACAATACTCTGAGTTAGTGACTTTTTACAGTATACATGAGTCTTATGAGCTAATAATAATACACTTAACTCATTTTGCCCATTATTACACTAACGAACTTATTCCCGGTGACCATCAATGTAACCATTCTTTTCTAACATTATGCGAAATGTAGATGGATAAAAATATCATCAATGATTTTATCTACTATATATTTGTCAAACACCACTCACTCACTCACTCACTGACTTATCATCGCCCTGCCCAAACCACTTGACAGGGGGTTTGGGATGTAAAGACTAGCTAAGAAAGGTTTTTTTTATATTCAAATTTTTAAGTATTTTTAGAGGGGTTTGAATTTTCAGTTTTAAAGAGAACATGCTCTCGTAGGCAGAATTCGTTGCCACGACAATAACAGAACAGCTGTTGCCGTACTGTATCTATTTCATAGTATTTTTTGTGTGTTTTTAACGCCGGGCTGTCTGCAGGTTGCCACCCTTTTCTAAAATTTCATAGTATTATTTTTAATTACGGTTAATTTCAACTATGATGGCTTTCCTTGAATTACTAGAAATAAACAGTCCCTCATAGTTTACGCTATACCTGGTGATGGTCCATCCAAGATAATAATATCCCGAACCCTTGCACAGCCTCCTTCTCCCATCAGCATCCCCAGTCAGAACAGTTCTTGGTAAAGATCGCAAATACAATAGGTGTTACCAAATGACATCTTGTAAACCCAATTTTTTAAATATTAACCTACATTTATTATTTACAACGAATTTTAACCTGTACTGGTTATATTGTTGTTACTGGTAACCTATAGATCACCTTTGTTACTGTTATCTCTGCGTTATATGTTTCTTGACAGTGGCCCGGAGCGCCCCAATTTTAAGAAACATTATACTTTTATTAATAATTATAATTATTATAATAACTATTTATCTGCCGTGACGAGGCACTTCAGCTAGTTATTCGTATTAACCAATGGACACTAAAAAACACAACTTGTTTAGACAAGTTTCCTGTATAAAGAAATTAAACATTTACTTTTGTCTCATCGACAATTATATCATGACTGAGTCGTTAAAATGTCGCCCGCTTCTCTTGGCATCAATGCTCGCCTGTCAGGACCGTAATGAGCCCACCTTTTCTTGAATAGTTTCCCTTCAGGTGCTGCGTTTCCAAGGAGATTACTCATTAAAGTAGTCATTTCTAGATTGCTTGGAAAATTGGATTAATTTGGTATATGTAGTTGTTAAGCACTCACAGAAAAAGGTCATAAACAATCATAAACATTAGATCTGTCAACCGTTTCTGTAGATTTTAGTGACATTTTCATATAGTGTAAATTACACTATTTGTAAAGATCTCTTGGGCAAAGACCGCCGAGTAAACAACATACGGTCAAAGCTCTCTAATAAATTCAATAATATTTGTCGTTATGTTCGATCCGTAAGTGGTCTAGAATTATCAAGATAAAACAACAATTTATTGACGCTACTTGCGAATAGTTTTTAATCCATGAGATGAATCCATTCTTTTCACTGTTAATTGTGGCTTTGAATCCACAAGATTTTTAAGAACTCCGCTATTAAAATTAACTGGACGTTCTTCCTTATAAATCCTGCTTTCTCCAATTTTAAATTTCTTAAACCAATTTTTTGGCAGTCCATATAATGATAGTATGTTCACTATTAACGTTTATTGCTCCAGACCTAGAAAATTCCCCTATTTCGTATCTATTATCCATATTATTAATGCAATTTCCTTTTAGCCGATTTAACTCGACCCTTTTAATTTTTGGTATAATAAAGATGAATTGATTGATACATAGGAGAAGTAAGGAGAGAATGTAAGAACTGTTGTTGGACAGCATTAGATCTTCCATGGTCTAGTGAACAGGATAACTTGGACAGATGGCGGGAGTAAGTCATCCGCGACAAATACCTCTTATTGACTAACTCAATATCTTACTTTATTGCTTCAACTTAGAATCCTATTTTTAATATGTAATATTTTTTTTTAATTGGGTTTTTCAAAATGTCTCGCGGGCCGGATCAAACAAGGTTGTTGCCTAAATATACTCTAGGCCAAGTTGGAATTACACAAATAAGTGAGAGGGTATTATTAGGTTCTTGACAATGTATTAACAGCCTAAAACATGGCCCAATACTATGATATCATAACTTTCCTAGGCAAACTGTTTTTGGCAGGGGCCTAGAACTTGGCCTCTTTTTGCAACGTTAGTTTTTTTGGGGTTCTCATATTCTGTGTTAAGTCAGATTCAATAAAATCGCTCAATCATTTGTGTTTACAATCTTTGTTACATGCTTTAACACTGTCCTAAGACGTGGCAATGTCGCTGGATGTTGATTGACGAAATGTTTAAATGTCAAGCTGACGCGTGAACCAACGCATCCAAGTAAAATGCTATTAAAAGATTCTCAAACTGATTTTACTGGGGGAAAACTGCTAACACTCTTTTTTGAAAATTATTCTGTTTTGAATCTTGAAAGCGGTTTTCAACGACTCAATGAATCCGTACTACAATGTGTAAGTGGTTCCCAAATGCATTAAAGTCACTTACGCAGACTTAACGACAGCTAGAACATCCTCTGGGACGAAAACACCTCCGAGTCTACATCTGGAAGGAGTTTGTGGCAAACTTCCGCCACATCGTGCTCGTATAAATAGCTGCAGCTGGCGACTATAAACTAACTTTACAGCCAGCTCGGGGGACAAAGGTGCTGCCACCTATAGCGACTGCTATAACTACCGCCATGCATGCCCTTGTTAAAATCTATGGCGAGTAACGACACTGTCTGGACTCTCCGAGGAAGAACTTACAAGAAGCAGGGCTATTTATGGCAGGATATTTTGGTTCCAAATGTAAATATTAGGAGCTTATGTACCAGTCGTCGAAGTGCGAATAATGAAACTGCGGGCAAACAAAATATTTGAAATCTCTTGGTTGAAAACATTATTCATTGAAACATCGGTCAAAGTTGTCAAATAATTGATCAGAGTGTTCAGATTTTTCATTTCTACATTCTGACCAACTTATTAGTAAATCAAATAACATAAATATTGATTTTTCTAATTAAATTTCTTCACCAACAAAATATGAGGAAATTATTATTAAACACAAATATTAAGGGGCAATACTACCTTGTGCGATCAAAATCAAAATCATTTTCTTGAATTTATAAATAAGAAATAAATCGATATTTTTCAATTCTTTATATCAAACGTTTTATATCGGATGTTAAAGTATAAAAAAATAATAAGTTTCAATTATTCGAAAACAAAATGGCGGCACTGTTTCTGACGAACGGAAACCCTCCTATTCAACGGGCTATAGTCTGAAGGCGGCAATTTTTAATCTAGAACACAAAACTAAAATTATTTCGAAAAAAGAAGGCTAAATCTAGTAAAGTACGTCGGATTTTTAAGAAATATTAATTTTTTCGAAAATGGTGAACAATTATTAATTTTCTGTTATTAATCCTTATAAAATCGGTCATAAAAGCGTTATAATTCGAAGAATCCTACATAATTTACTAGGTAATTGAGAAGATATGGTCGACCGTTCGGAAGTAGGAAGCGTTGATCGTCGGGGTCTCGGTCAGTGTTCTTATTCAATAAAACACATTTTATTTGCTAAAAGGTATATTTATTGCCGCCAACGTTTCGGCTTGCTATACAAGCCATCTTCAGGGCTGTAAAAACATATATGGTATAACAATGGTAAGGACAAAAAAAAGGCTAGAAACATTAACATAAATATGAGTACCTATATGCTTGAAAATATAAAGTTTATATTTTCAAGCATATAGGTACTCATATTTATGTTAATGTTTCTAGCAATAGGTATGTTACTATGACACTTGTACTGTATTCGCTTGGATACCATATACATGTATATTTATTTATATTGCTATTATTATACTATATATATACTATATATTTATATATATAACTACATATATATATATATTTATATTTATATTTTCAAGCATATAGGTACTCATATTTATGTTAATGTTTCTAGCCTTTTTTTTGTCCTTACCATTGTTATACCATATATGTTTTTACAGCCCTGAAGATGGCTTGTATAGCTAGCCGAAACGTTCGCGGCAATAAATATACATTTTAGCAAATAAAATGTGTTTTATTGAATAAGAACACTGACCGAGACCCCGACGATCAACGCTTCATAATTTACTAGGAAATATCACCAGGAAGCTGCAGTTAAAATTTGAAGTTGATGGGGCAAAAATTGAAGACACCAGACTATCGCTCGATTTGGAAAGTCTATGTAGTTTTGAGAAAACGACTTTAATGTTTAATGTTCAGAAATGTTCATTTTTTTTCCTATTTAATTTCATACTTTCTTGAAATACAGATTTTAAAAAAAAATGGGGTTTAATTTTGAAATGTATTGAAGGAGGACCAAAAAAAACTTCATAATTAAAAATAAAAACTTCACAATAAATAATGTTCAAATCAACATCCCGTTAACTATGTGGCACATGTAGAAAATAAATTCCCACATCACAGGGTTACTGTAATGTGGAAAAAAGAAAAGAAAAAAAAATCCCGTTAACTAGCCATCGGGATTTCACTCGGAAAATCGTATTTTTTGCCCATTTAAAAACTCTTTCTTCACATAAACTCTCTTGGATATAATTTTTGATTAGTTAAGGAAGAGTTTTAGCCCATACAAAATAAAAAAATGGTAAAAAGAAGTTACAAGGTAGTATTACCTCTAATGGATCTTGACCTCAAGCCAATCATTTTTATTTTATCTCTCCTTGTTTACATGATACGTCCCTACGGAGATTGGAAGAAAACGCGGTATAAATACACGCGAATGAATAAATTTTACTCACGAGGAACATTTCTTAGGCTAGAACAAAAAGCTTTGGCATTTCATGCAGTTAAATACAAACATAAATTTGGTTTTGGCAATGCATAGATCATAAGAAGAAGAAGAAAAATATTTTTATTTTGGACCAAAACAATTGTTTTTTCCACAAATTGAAAGAAAAAGAAAACAAACAAACAAACAAACAAACAAACAAAAAAAAATTATAAATTGCTCTTTACATTAAAATAAAATGTCTTGATACAGCCTCGGCTTCAGGCGTCGTGCTGTAGGTTCTCCAAGGTGGTAGATTGTGGCAGCTAAAGAAAGAGGTAGTTTGTCTTGATACCTTCGGGTCAGTTCTTCGATGTGAAATGCGATTGGATCAACCCCCAGTTCTCGATGGAGCAAGGTGTTTCGAACAAACCAAGGGGCGTTGGCTGCAATCCGCAGCACTTTGTTTTGTAAAGTCTGAAGTCGTCTGATGTTCGTCGAGTTTGTTCCATACCACACAGGGCAGGCGTAAGTCAGTATTGGGAGGATCATGGTCTTGTAAAGGAGTGTGACTAGTGAAGGTCGGAGTGATGTTTTTCTGTTCATCAGTGGGTATAGTTTTGAAAGTCTGGTGTGTGCATGTCGTAATTTTATATTAGTGTGGAGCTTCCATGTAAGTCGTGTATCGAAGTGTAGTCCTAGGTAACACACACCTTGGTCCTTCGGACACCAAGGAACTGGGAGTCCATCCAATCGAATTTCTGGAATTTCTTCGTTTGAGAACCTCCGAAGTGAAAATACTTTTGCCTCAGTCTTGGTTGAATTAAGGGCCAGACGCCATTTCCTGAACCAGTGGGTCAACGAGTTCGCCGATGTTTGTAGATTGTGAACCATCGTATTCAGACTCCTGTGACTGGATAAGACGAGTGTGTCGTCGGCAAATGTTGCGAGCTGAGCGTATGAATCTTCCTCGGGCATGTCGGAGACGTAGAGAAGATAGAGAAGGGGGCTCAATATGGCTCCTTGTGGTACTCCAGCTTCCAAGGTGATCTTGCGGCTTAGGGTGGTCCCGACACGGATTTGGCACGTTCGATCTTCCAGAAAGGACTTTATGGAAGAGAGAAGATTGGCTGGTGGTGATGTTTTCTTCAGTTTATATAATAAACCCTGGTGCCAAACTGAATCGAAGGCCCCCTTCAAGTCCAAGAATAAGCCAGCTGTGTATTCCTTGGCTTCGAACCCTTTAACTATTGCCTCTGCAACTCTCTGTGCTTGGTGCGTGGCAGAGTGATGGTGTCGGAAGCCAAACTGATGAGATGGAATGATTGATATTTCTTCAAGATGTTGCCGTAGTCTTTTCTCTATGCATTTTTCCAGCAGTTTGCCGAGAGTACATAATAGACTTATGGGGCGATAACTGGCAGGACTATGCTTGGGCTTCCCCTCCTTATAGAACATTAGTACGATCGCATTCTTCCATGTCTTGGGAAAGTACCCCAACCTCAAGCAGGCGTTAAAGAGTCCGACCAAATAGGCGATCGTCTTCCTGGGCAGCTTTTTCAGAATAAAATTCGGAATCTGATCCTCCCCTGGCGCTTTTCGGTTCTTCAGTTTCCTGATATACCCCTTGAGCTCCTGTGGAGTTATGTAGTCAGTAAGTGCACCGTCTGCGGTCAAAGGCTCTCTTAAAAAATCGTCCACTGTAGTATCGGTCTCAGGGTCGTGTCTGTCTAGCGGTCTTGCAATCGTCTGTAAGTGAGTGCCAAAAATATCGCATTTCTCTTCGTCAGTAGTCGCTGTCCGTTGGTCTGTTTTCAGGGTAGGGAGTGCAGGAATTTTACCAAGGATTCTCCTTGTTTCTCTCCAAAGACTATTGTCACCTGGGTCCAGATCAGAAACGTAGGCTTTGTAGGACATAATTTTCTCTGACTCTAGGAGGAATCTAATTTTACGGCCCAATCTGTTTACACGAGTCTTGTCTACCGGGTCTCTATATCTCTGCCACCTTTTCCTAATGATATTCTTGTCGTGGATAAGCTGTAGAATATAGGCCGGAGTCTTAGAACACTTAGAAGTATGTAACCTAGTCTGGGGCTGTAGTGTTGAGTGTTGTATTGATGTGCGTATGTGTTCTGTGAGAGTCGAGGCGGATATATCAATGTCTTCTGTACTTTCGTATATGTGTGGCACATCCAGAATATGCATAGCATGTGTGAATAGTTCCCAGTCCACGCGTCCGTTAATAAGCTTGGGGAGATTTGGTGAAAATTGAGGCGAATCATGAAATGTACCAATAACTGGTAAATGGTCGGAATCCAAGTCTGTAAGTGTGTCGTGATAAAGCGGGTAGCGTACGTTGTGAAGTACAGCAATGTCTAATATGTCCGGATGATATCTGTCCTGTGTTGGGTAGTGCGTTGGTTCGTCAGGTGCTGATATATGCAGTCCTAAGTTCGTAGATATGTGTTCAAGTCGTGTTCCATTAGAGTTCAGTGTTCTACAGCCCCAGAGTGGGTTTTTACTATTCAGATCTCCGAGCAAAACAGTCGGAGCTCCAGAAAAAATGCACTCAAAGTCGGATTCAATGAGGCGTATTCCAGGCCGGTGATATGCTGCCAGGATATTGATGTTTGTGTTATTGTTTAGTGTTAGTGTAATTCCAACGACTTGTAAGTTTTGTAGTGTAGGTAAGTAGATTTCAGTGTGTATTAATCGTCTCTGTACAAGTATAGCGACACCTCCCCGTCTGGTCTCCTGGTCCGTTCTGTACACAGTATAGCCAGGAATTCGTAGTCTGTCTGTTTCAGTTAGGTGCGTCTCCGTAATACATGCTACGTGCACAACGTGTCTGTTTAGGAAGTCTGTCAGTAAGCTCACGCGGTTCCGTAGTCCCGCGGCGTTCCAATTTAAAAGGTTTAGGTTGTGGTATGAAGCTAGATTAGAACAATCCATTTTGAGATGAAAACATGGAAGTCAACAGTTTAGTGAAAAATGTCTTGATTTGAGGTAAGAACGGCTTCATGAGTGTCGTCAAGAATTTTGAAATGTCGAAGGTAGAGTCAGCTGTTTTGTCTTGATTTGTCTGTGGTGTCCTTAGATGTTCTCTTTCCGTCCAGACATTTGGTCGTGGAGCCTCCGGGGGAGAGATTTGGTGTGTTGTGGTCTGTGTACTAGGAGGTGTGGTGTTTTGTGTGTTTGGAGGTGAAGTGTTTTGTTTTTGTATTTGTGTAGTGGCAGCCCGTCTAGAACGAGATTTCTCGTAGTTCATGTAAACTTGGCAACCTCTATACCTGGCGCTGTGGTTACCATTGCAATTGATACATTTAGCAGTGCTGGATCTATCGGTACAAAGAGAAAGAGGGTGATCCCCCGCACATTTTGCACACTTAGGATCCAGACGGCAGTGTTTCTTAGTGTGGCCTATTCTTAAACAGTTAGCGCACTGTAAGGGGCGTTTGGATCGGCGTCTAGTTTCCACAGTAACGACCATATTGCAAAGTCTATCCAATTCTAGAACCGATTTGCCAGTCTCGTTATTGTCAAGCTCAATTGCAACAAGAGGTGTGGGAAATCTTTCTTTATTGTATAGTCTTGTAGCTTTCTGTGCTGGGTAGCCTCGCCTCTTCAAGTCATCAAGGACATCGTCCTCGGAAACATTGAAAGGCAGGCCTCGTATCACGGCTGAGAAAGTTCGGTCGGGATTGGAAATCAAGAAGTATTTAATGTCAGGAGTTTCGTCAAAGAATTTTGTCACATTCCTAAAATCCTCAATACTAGACAAGGATATCTTTATTTTCTTATAAAGCATTGTACAATCAAATGTGGATTTCGCAACGCCTTCAAGATCAGCAACGAGCTGCTTGGTATCAATAAATGAATTTTCGTCAGAAACAACGACAAAAATGGGTGGAATCTTTGGTGATTGGGGGCTGTCTGTGATGTCAGCTGTTCGGGTTATCCGTGTAGTCTGATGTCTGTTAGGTCTGGGCTTTTTATTTGACGAAGATACGGAAATTGTATCATCTATTGTCTGTATGTCAGATAAAGGGGAAAATCTGTTACTTGTTTGAGTGATAACTGCCACAGGAGTTATTATCCGGGCATATCTGTTTCGCTTTGGTTTGGGTTCTTCAAAAAGTTGAGCGTCCATAGCATCAGGGTTGCTAGGAGTGGTTAAGGGTGAAGCGTTGTCCTTGGTTACGGAGGGAAGGTTAGAGCTGAGGTTACTACCTGGCTCTATGACAGTGACTTCAGGGAATATATGAGATATAAAGTTTATATCACCTGTTTTGCCTGCTTCTTCTGTTGAGGTTATGCTGGATTCAACTTGAATATTTTCACCGCATTTAGCTAGAATTTTTGCAGCCGAGGAAAAATCTAACTTCCTAATCCGAGGACGGGTCTCGGCAAGTCTTTTAACACCCGTCATAACACTATTGGAGTCCAATAAATAGTAACAATTTGATTTTAAACAAGAGCACTTATTAAACACAGCCTTTTGGCAAACGTGATCACAGCTGTTCTCCCATAGATCATAGGAAAAGAGAATTATGTGACTAAAGGGAAAATAAAACACACCTGATAACAGGAGTGTTATACCAACCCCTTGGTTTACCTTTCAAACATGGAGTAAATTCAGGATGTTATGACGACCACACAAATCTGTCTACTACCTTAAGACATAAAGCTCGCTTCTTTGTTTACATCTCGGGCATATGTTAAATACCCAAGGTAATTGTTATGACAGCTGTTTCCCACGTGACTCCCACATGGTACCTTGGCCCTTAACTCTCCCTCGGCACCGGTTCGGAAGCACGTACTACCTTTATCTTATGATTAAGGTATACTAAGGATTTTTTTTTATTATACCAACAGCTGTTGGGCGCTAATTGTGCTCCAGATACTTTTTTTAATGAAAGATTTATCTGTTGTTTGTTTATGTGGATTATTGTTAATTACAAGGCAATTGTTATGTAATTATAAATAGCAATTTAGATGTTAATTATATAAATGCGCGTGGAATCCTAATAACGCCAGTATTAATCAAAAGGATGATTAATACAACTTATAATTTATTATAAATAATGAATATTCATTTTCAATTACAATTAATAGACAAATTTGTTTTATATTCCTATTTAATTTTACTGATTATCAACAATTATTTAGGTTTATTTATTTGAATACTATATTCCATTCATACATTTCTTACTATTTGCCCAGCATAGAGGAGATTAATTTTTTTCCGCGTGTCGTTTGAACCATTAGCAGGTACATTCTGAGCAAATATGTATTCTGAGCAATTGTCTCTCACATATTTTTGTGCATCAGGACAGGCAACAAGCGGCATCTTAATGAGCTATAGTCCGACCGCAAACAAAAGAACCAGAAGGGGCGTGGCTGGATGGGAGCTACGCATTACTTTTTGGGTGCACCATCGCAACTATAAGATATATTAGAATTTTTGTTAATATTTGCTGCTGTGAGAATTCTTTTAGCCGCCAGACAACAGGACCTTTTTTTGTTTGTTGTGTATTTTTTTAAACTAGCCAACCCTATCAGTGAGGAGTGACTTATCAATGATTGCTTGAATCAACCAATATTCTCCGTTGTCCATAAATGACAGCCGATGTTCATACTTTTCTAAAGAATTTTAAACACTAATATTAATATAGGGTTGAATTAAATCAAAACCAAACGGACACCAATGTAATATAACTTCTTTCTATTCCAGACGAAGTCCCCTTAAAGCGTTTCTCCTTGTGATCCGTGGACCACCTAAAGAGGTGTTCCAAGAGTAAGATCCGTGAGTGATTCGTAGCACGTAGCGGCGTGGTTATATCAGAATTAATTTTTCCCTACGGGTCAGCCCAGCTTCCGCTCGTCATGACGGACAGAAGCAACATTTGTTACGAGTCTTCTCAGGATTAATAGTCGAGTCGTAAATCTTATTATTATATCCAGCTGAGGATGGGGGTTCCTCGAAGCCGCGACGAATCAATATGAGGAAGTTGGAAATTGTCTTGAAGTTCCTCTTCTCAAGAATGAAAACGTGAATAGACAAAAACGTTTGGCTGCTGACAATCGTAACATCGAAATAATAAAGAAAGTCCGACTAGCAGGAACTGCGTCATCTCAGAGCGTTTTCGTCACTTCTTATCCTTTGTATCATTTGGATTGCCTGCAATAAGTGTACTTAACATTTTGCAAATGCTTTAAACACCTACTCTCATGAAATCTTGAACATAAGTGAGATTTAGGCGCCATTATGTACTCAACATGCAGTAGCAGAAATTACTCACGTGGCCTCTTCAACTTCTGCTCGGAAAGCTGTATAACAACAAAATTTATTCTCATTTTAAGTATCTAATAAATCCGTTTTAATTATAAAATCAATTCAAAGCTTCGAGGTTTTAAGCATTTATTTCTCCACCTGAGATCGTCCCATCGAAAATATTTTAAGAACCGTTTTTGTAAAACATTAAGCAAGCTTTCGAATGGTTACTCTCCACTTACCACGATTTCTCAACCGTTTTCAAGATATAGGAAAGCTTTCCAATAAATCCATCGTTTCTAAGTACCCGAACTGAACATTAGTTAGGATAATTCGAATTATTCAATTTTCTCGAAAACACGGTTACATATATCGTCTTAAAAAATGTTATAAACGTTTTCCTACGTTAAGGAGCCCAAAAGTCCGCCTACAAGCATATGAACGCAAAATCGAATTTCGCCCGAAAAAACAACGATGTTCCGGTCGCCGGATTCGGCTGGTTAACGAATTCAACCTTTAACATCACACTAAGTATTTTTGCACTAAATTTCATAAAAATCGGTCTATATGCCACCGCAGATGACGTTTGTGGTAAGAATCATTAAATGAATTCATATCAGCGGAAAATTTTCCCTCTTACACACTCTCTGATGAAACCCTGGTGGAGATTTTACCCACCACTGTTTGCAGAAGGAAACTAGTCCCACGTCAGACGCACGCATATTGAATTCGGTATTTTAATAAATTGGCGTTAAACATTAAATACTAGAGTACCTTCCACTCGGCTAGAATGAAAAAGCAGTAAAAAAAACATTAATACGATTTAAACTAAGATTAAATCTATCCACGAAGCTTGTATAAATTGCTCCCCAAGAGCTGTGTAAGTGGCGGACTCCATTACGCCTACTGTTTAATACGGAGCGGTAAAATAGCTGTCATTAGAAGCAGTCAGTTAATTCCAGACAATTGGCTATTAATTTACTCGTTTGAAGAGGCTTAAATTGTATAACTACCTTATTTTCTTTTTGTTTGTTGGCAATACTTTATTACAACAGAATCTGTTTATTTCTCAAGTTAATAAGGTTAGAATCGGACCCATCCTCAGGTTAGAATTTGACCACGTGACCAGATACCCTAACAGTGGTTAAAACAGTGAATGTTAGTAGCTAACAGAAAATCCATTTATATTTTTTTTTTTTTTTTCTAATAATCTATAAAAGTGGAGTATGAGTTGCAAGTTTTTCTTGATAAGAAATGGACCCATGCCAACTCTTAATGTCACCCTAAACACAAGTCTCTCTTGAGGCCTCCTGACATTATGTAAATGTCATTCCTCATTCAAGCTAATATCTAACCAAATGTCAAATGGTTCAGGCTTTTGTAGAAAATTAGTAGTAACACTTCAATTTCATTACCACGTATTCTGGGTTATACGTAGCTCCTACCAACTTATAAGTCTAAAGTATCTCATTTTTTGGGACTTTCTCAAGGAATCTTCCTAAAAGGTTGCTTTCATGAAAGACCAAAATGCAAAATAATCTGTTTAATATCTACGTAGCGGAGCTTACTTTCAAACTATATGTTTCCACGGGAGGGAAGCCCGCTGCAATAAAGTTTTCATGGAGTTTTCCCGAGGGAAAAGCAAGTAGAAAGTATCCATCTGATAACAGGAGGATTCGGCATCTCAGCAGATGAAGCGAAGTGTCGTCCCTCAGCGTTTTACGTTCTGCAACCTGGTCTTGGAAACCCACTGAACCCTGCTTAACATGGCGGTACACAGGAATTCGTGTAAGTACTGGGCATATTCCTAGCAACTAGTGGTAACCGCAAATTACCTCCCTCAGTACAAGCAGTACCATCGAGGATCTAACTCTCAGCTTCCAGTATCTCCACATAGAGATCTAAGTATCGGTCTGAGTGACGTCACGCCCTACTTTGGGTTATTCTTATTTATGAACTTTTATTTATATATCAGCCGACAGCCTTATTATTTTATTTTTTTATTAATTAAGTTTTATTAGGGATGGTTGGGACGGTATATACAGTCCTAAGTTTAATACAGTAGTTTGATAACATTATTCTCTTATCAGATTACAGACTATATTTAAGAGGTGTTTTTTTTTTCTAACAAACGTCAGCGTACCTCAAATTAAATTTAGTGTTAGTGACACCTCTTATGTGAAGTTTGACGGGGCTGTGATGATGCCGCGGAGTGATGAATCGTTCAGCTGGCTTCATCATTAATTTTCATTTACATTAATAAAATCTTCGGCTGATGACGGAGTTGTCGTTCCAGATGATGGTGACATCCGATCATTAGCCGTAATTTCAAGGTATCAGGAGAAAATGTGAAACCGCCTTGTTATTTATCATATCACGATTTAAATTACAAGATGAATATTCACTTTCATCATGGCAATAGTAAAACATTTTAATAGCTGTTCATAAATTAAAAACATCCCTCCCAAAGAATACTCTTCTGCGCCTGCGCATTCCTCATGACTGTAACAATCGCATATATACATATAAATATTTTTTTCTTTGACATTTGTTATTAACTGGTTAGTCAAATATTATTATTATTATTATTATTTTTGAAAAATAAAACAACAAGCTCTCAGACATACTTACTACTGATCCGAATTGGTTTATTTTGTCCTCTCTCCTCTCTTGTCTTTTGCAAGTTACACAGCGATTTTCGCTCTCTCTCTCTCTCTCTCTCTCTCTATATATATATATATATATATATATATATATCAGGTCAACCCGTTAGTAATGTCGGTTTATGTCGGTGGACTGTAGAATGTGTCGATCCAAGTTTTTCTGTTGGCTCTTCGACAGTTACCACAGGATTTTCTTCTACAGTAGCCTGCAGGAGTTTGTTGTCAATCTCTGTTGGTCGTCCTGTACGAGGCTCGCCTTCAAGCTTGAGATTTCCCGCTCGAAATCGTTCAAACCACCTGCACTTTTCGCTCAACTACTGACATTTTCACCATATATATCTACAAGTTTTCAGAAGTTGAAGCATTATAATCTCCTTCATCGAATTCCCAAAGCATAACAGAGTGTATGTGGTGTCTTGGGAGATCTATTTCAAATTTCAGCACGGAATAAATATGTTTCACCAACCAGAACATGACAAATAGAAGTTTATTTCATGCTATAATAAACAAGAAATAAATCGAAATAAAGAAGAAGACATAAACAGAAAGAATATTAAAAAACTGACAATACTTATAGGATGGCCTGGAAAAATGTTGTCACTGTTTATTATGGTAAATAAATGCTCGCTGTCAATGATTCTGCCACAGGTAATCCCATAAAATCAGGCAGTTTTAATTAAATTATTTATTGTATTTATTCAACAACGTCCATAGTCATCGTCAAGTTTATCAAAACTGGTTTTACTCATTAATTGAATTGTAGTTTTACTTTTAAAGCTATTTCCTAATAACTTTAACCTTTGTCTGTTGCAGGCGTGCGCTCCGATGTACATCTTCTACTCTACCATCCCAGACCTGTCGAGGAGAGATCCTGTGGGTACTTGCTATCTCGCCAGGAACCAGCTGAGGGAGTTTTCAGAGTACTCGCCTTGCAGGACCCGTGAGTATAATAATAAGTCTTAAGCAGCTTTATTTTGCATATAGTATTTATAAAATGGAGCATGTAAAGAATAAATTTGCACATTGCAGAGTTACTCTGGGTAACCAAAATAAGAATTTTCGTTATAGGCGGTAGGTAAAAAATTAAAACTTCACTAAATAGTGTCAACAACTTTATTTCATACCTACATGTTTCGCACCTTTTTCGTGCCTCTTCAAAGGAACGTGTTAAAAAAAATATAAAAACTTATAGCCTCAGCGTGAGGAGGAGAACCATCCACTAGTAGGGCCATGTCCAGGCTGGTCATAAAGAATTCGATATGGTGGAAATTAGTCAGGTGATCTATTATTGATTTGTCATATGTTTAAAATTAATCTCCAGAAGAAATTAAGTCTCAAAAATGAAGTAACTGAAATAGCTGTGATAAAGCGTACATAGGAGAAACGGAACACTTACAAACAGCATGTTCAAAATAATAAGGTTGACAGGTTTCTGGAA
This sequence comes from Gonocerus acuteangulatus, assembly GCA_946811695.1. Taxonomy (NCBI): domain Eukaryota; kingdom Metazoa; phylum Arthropoda; class Insecta; order Hemiptera; family Coreidae; genus Gonocerus; species Gonocerus acuteangulatus. The sequence goes on from OX328130.1 coordinate 50,751,932, forward strand.
CAGTATTTTGGAATCTTTATCTTTTTTTGTTGCACGTGGCAATCCTTGAAACAAAAGGACTTTCTTTTCAAAATTGACATTGCATACGACTTCTTTTTTTTTTTCGAAATTACAACTGTTCGGGAAAAAAAACAAATGATTATCGAAATTTTGGGTTTATATAAATTATAATTTATGAACATAGCAGCCATACAAAAAAATTCTGCGTCACATCTGAGTTAGAATCATTAAGCATATATTTTGCCAGTTTTAGCACACTCTATTAAGAAGATTATTTGATATCAATAAGTTGAAAACACTGTTAAAGGTATAAGACTTTTTCTAGCCAAAAAAATAAAGATAAGTGATTCTCTTGCTGTTCCATTGGTTCTTTTGCGCTTGCACGTATTAGGCGTATTTACATACGGAAATCCAGTCACACCGATTAGTATCTCTTACGTTTTCCTCTTTATTAAAACAAAAATCTGACTTGTTTAGAACTTTATGCTTTCATAGAAATACTTACCTTAGAATGAAAATTGGAAATTGCATCAATTAAATAAATAAAATAAATTGCGTCTTTGGGATTTACCTACAAGGGGAAAAGATGCTATATTGCATATCGGCCCATTTTCCACCGAAAACCAGTGATCTAAATTATCAACAAGTTAGATTGAGCAAAGTTCCAATATAACCTTGAGGGAGCGTAGCTTTTCCATCTTCGGAAACAATCTGTGTGCATTATTCTGCATGCACTTTTTCCTTTCATCCAGGAAATACTTATACTAAGAGGGTCTTAAAAGGATGCTTAGACTACATTAATAAATAAAATACTGCTCATGAAATTCTTTATGGTGCAATTTAAAATAAACTGAAACAAATACTCTGTTAATGGGGGTTATGAATCTTATACTTATCTTAAAATTAGATTACCTCTTGGCGTAATGAATCCTCTTAAATCAACTTAATAAGAGATATCAGGTGATTACGAGCATAAAGATACTTATGGATAAGTACCACCGGTCATATTGCTCTTGGAAAACCTGTTTCTTGATAATATTTCTGTGTTATGCTCGTTTATAGACCAGTAAATCTTTAAATTATAAATTAAAACTACATAACTAAACAGCTTAAGCATGTCGAGTTAAAGTTCATGAAAAACAAAGCGGCCCGTGGTTTATAACTTGAGATAATTTATATTTTATGAAGATTTTTATATTTCACGTTTTTATAAAGGAAAGAAAGGTAACAATTAATTAATTAATATTATTTATTTATATTTCAAACATAATGCAGCAGGTAAAAGAGTTATGCACTACAGTCTTTTTATTTAATTAATGACCGACTCTTACGAATTTCCATGTTAGAGCCATTGAGTTAGTAGATAGTGGAGGGAGTGTTATCTATCTCCCAATGCTAAAAAAGTGTAGGTCTGAAATCGGCCATGCCAGTGTGACAAAAGTACCAGTAGTGACGCGCGAAAATTTGAATCTGAATATGATCGTAAACAAACAATCAATTTGAACGAATATATAAATCATATTCTTATTGATTTATATTTATACATATACATAAATGTCAATTTATACGAAAACGACACATAAATTCGTTTAATTTCATTGTTTGTTTACAATAATATTCAAAAATTCACCTTTTCGCGCGCTTTTTGTCACACTGGCATGGCCGATTTTAGGCTTCAACTTTTAGCACTTTCCTCCGAAGGAAAGTAGCTATTGAGGTTGGACTCATGACGGAATTTTTAAAAAATTTCTTCAAATCTTTATCGATCCTACCTAGTAGACAGCGAAAATGACCCCCGTTAAAATTTACATATATCTATATATATATATATATATATATATATATATATATATATATATATATATATATGTGTGTGTGTCTGTTAACACGATAGCGGCCAGAGTTTTTGTTTTTTCGTCACGAAACTTGGTATATAGCATTCAATTAGCAAACGATTGAACGAGTTCGTTAACCACCGAAATCGGTCCACCGGAAGGGGGCGGGGGTTTACCCCGAACCCAAAACACTAATTTGGCCATTTCAGCCGTAATATTTGTTATATTTCAACGAAACTTGGTATTCGTAGTGGTAATATAGAGAGAAAAGTGAGATATAAAAATGAACTAAATCGGTTCATAAGGAGGGGGGGTTTACTCCGGACCGACAATACCAATTCGCCACTACCAGCCGTGATTTTTGGTATATTTCGACGAAACTCGGTATTCATAGTGGTAATCTACAGGTAAATATGTGTTGTAAAAATAAACTAAATCGGTTCATTAGGAGGGGGGTTTACTCCAGACCCACAATACCAATTCGCCACTACCAACCGTGATTTTTGGTATATTTCGATGAAACTCGGTATTCGTAGTGGTATTCTACAGGTAAATATGCGTTGTAAAAATAAACTAAATCGGTTCTTTAGGAGGGGGGGTTTACTCCGGACCCAAATTACTAATATACTCATACTGGTCGTAATTTCTGCTTTATTGTAACGAAACGCGGTGTACGTCGTGGGTAACTCATGAGAAAGAAGTGTTGTAAAAATGAGCTGAATCGGTCAATCGGAAAGGGGGGTTTACTTTGTAATATATTTCAATAGAAAAGCCAGCCAGACATAGGTTCACAAAGGCGCCGCAAGGAGCGCTAGAGGGACTGTATCCGGTTCCTGCGTTAGATCAAAATACGATAATATGAGGTTTTTTGTATTTATTACGTAGTGTAGTAGGTACCATGTGTAATCATAACTCTGGAAGCAAATTAATAATTTATCAGTTACTCATTACCAAATTAAAAGAGAACTATTCATGTTTTTATTTTATTTATGTAGGATATTTTAAGCAAATTGTTCTGGAAAGCAGTCTACACTACCCAAATTCTGAGGAAAGTGCTTAGTTATTTATTAACTTAGTTCAAACCCTGTCGCTCTCACACACTTCCTTACATGCTAATCGCCACGTTTGCGGAGCAGATCTATTTAATAAATGAAACAACAACAGTTATTTTGGGCTACTATTTCTCGTTGTCATTATCTTCTTCATGTCAGCCAGTCTCTGTCATTCTAGAAGGTTTTAGTCGTCTATTAGATGGTTGTAAATCTTTTCTCTCTCTCTCTCCTTCGCAAATACAGTTCCTGTATTGTATAATATTAAAAATCTGTAAGTAGATCTTAGTAGGGCCAGTTGGAGCCAATACTTCAGTTGGTCTTCTGAAGTTAAGATTTCCCTTTATATATTCTTAGCCCCTTGTTGAGGAATATGAAGCTGTGGGCAGATACCAGAAAGAATCCACTGCTGATGACCTATTTGCATGAAGTCGCAGAGAAACTGGCTGGAGACGGAGCTTGGTATGCAAGGTCGAAGCACTCTGCCATACCGCACGGCGTCCTCAAGGGTAGTTCTGCTTCTAAAGGTTAATTCCGTCGTAAAGTTTATATACCAAGAAGGAGCATCTGAAGTCTCCTCTTAGGGTCCTGATGAATCCAGGCAGGTCGTATCCTTTATGACTTCTAGCCTGTAGGAGAAGGCTTATCAACTAGCCTCTTTATGTAAACATAGAATAGGCGGACTTAAAGAGAAAAAAAAATATATGATCTTCTCTTTAAGCATAGGTAAGGTAAAATTTATCTGGGAATTAAGTCCTACACATCTGGCAACCTTAATGGGGTGGCTTACATTCAACCCTAGAGCGAGGACAAATGGAAATCTTCACCCTAATAACTCTTGAAATATTAAATTCTATTGTAAAAGCGTATGTGTTTAAAATGAAAAGAAGTTTAAGGTATTGGCTACCCTCTGTCAATAATTCAGTCTGGCCAACCTGAAAAAGTGGCGAGGATTATGTTCGTGCAATCTGCAAGTAAAGGTTTTACTTTCGATACGCGAGTCGGTGTCATCTATTTTGTCATGAGGTCGTCGTTGTTGAACCGTTAATGTCCTATCTGTAGTCTCATAAGCACTGATTTCTACGGTTTGTGAGTCTCTCCGCGTGGAAGGTCATTCACGGTCGGTATATTTCTTTTTTGTTCGTTATTCGTTAAACGTTTCTTCTTGTAGCCATTAAAGTGCAAAGATAGAACTTACTTAAGGTTCATCTCTACCCAACTTCGGGGGATTTGTCAACTTTCAAACTACAAATAATTATTGTAGGAAATTTCAATAAAATCGGTACATTATTCAAATTCAAAACCATTTACCGGTAACCGTTTACCGTTTACATTTCAATTGTCACCCTTGAAAATTTCAGGGACCGAAAGTGCTATCACATTTTTTTTTTTTTTTTTTTTTTTTTTTTTTTTTTTTTTTTTTTTTTTTTTTTTTTTTTTTTTTTAACGACGCACAGACTTTTAGGTCATTAGCGAGATTTTTTTTGTAAACACCCTTCATTACGACTCAAAAATCATTCATTTTCGAAAATTATATTCATTTTATTTTCACTCGTTTAATGTTTCGTCCCAATAATAGTTTTGAAATTAAAAAAAAAAATGAAAATAATATAGCAAGAAATTTCAAGGGTTACATTTGAAATAGAAAGGGTTACAATTGAAATAAAAAGGGTGACAATTGTGTTGTAAAGCGTTAAACGTTTTTTGGAAAGGGTTTCAACTCATTTGGAAAGGGTTAAATTTGAATTGGAAAGGGTGGCATTTGATTTGTAAAAGGTTACAGTTGACTTGTAAATGATATATATATATATATATATATATATAAATATATATATATATATATATATATATATATATGTGTGTGTGTATATATATATATATATATATATATATATATATATATATTTCTTTTTGTAAAGGCCTTATAGGTCAAAATATTGTTATTATTAAATTTTAACGTCCATTTATTATTAACTATGAATTTTAGGACGGATTATCGATAGGTTACCTCCCTTTTCTAGCCTGGATAGGGCTGATGCCTTTTTTTTCCAATGAAAATCCATCACTCCTAGTGGGAATCGAACCCACGACCTTTTGGCACGGAGTGTTAAAATTTTGTTATAATTTTGATTAAAGCTACTTCGGATGTCCAAAGCTTTTTAAAGACACATTTACATAGCCCGACTCCCCAGATTAATTTCAACGTGTCGCGAATAATTTTATCTTACAAACCTCTTTAAAGTTGTTTCATTACAAGAAAAAAAAAATAAATTAAATGTGAAAACCTGATCCAAAAATGAAGATATAAAATATTCAAATAACTGCCATTTCTTACGAAGTATGTTTAACCTGTCTCTATCTAATGTAGAATTATGCTAATTTTTTTACTTTTCGAAACACTTAATCGATCAGCTATAAAACGTAAAGTTAAATATCTAATTTAAAATTTTATTTCCGATACCCGAGTTTCAATCGTTCCACGGAGTTCTGTTCAAAAGGAAAAAGAAAAATATTAAAAAAAAAAAAAAAAAAAAAAAAAAATCCCACCTAACCGGATAAAGCTATTAAGAGATTAAAAAAAAATACTGGATATTATAGTCACAATCTGAGCTATCCAATACCTCAAAGATATTTTTATCGAGTTTCGAATTCCTCATACCTTAGAGAGAATTTTAAATAGCCTCGTAATTAAAACGCAGGTCAATGAATTCTACAAATACTCAGTTACTGGATAATGGACTGTAATGAGATTTCGCAACAGTAATATATATATATATATATATATATATATATATATATATATATATTTGTAATATTCATTGTTTTGGTCTAACATCAGGCCAGTAAAATAATTCGATCAGCCTATTACGATCTATGGTTGTTAGCACTATACGATGATATGTAGCAATTGAGATTCCACTCATAAAAAAAAATTTGGAAAAATATCTTCAAATCTTCATCGATCTGCTTGAACCCGAAAACTTTTTCCGCCACGAAACGTGGTATTTGGCATTTTCATAACAAACTTGGTATATGGCCAAATTGGACCACCATTTGACCAGCATAATCGGTCCATCAGCAGAAGATGTTTACTTAGAACACAAATTAGTAATATACGCCTCACTTACGAAACATGATATATGTGTCCTATTAAGGAACACCTTATGTAAAATAAAAAATAAAAGAAAAAAAAAGTAGTAATCTTGGCTTGTTTCCTTTCTTATCCACAGTTTATTAGTAGTATTAGTTCTGTCTTAATGATTGATGAAAAATCTAACCACATGTAAAAAGTTAAAATGAAATCTCAAAGCGAAGCAAGATTTTAGGCGCCAAAACAGAAAAACTGAGAGTATCCCAAAAGGGGTTTGCTTCCGTTCACGGATTTCTCTATCAAAAATTGCAGATAGACAGTATTTGTAGGACAATTAATAACCTCCCAATAAATGCTTACTTTTACTACGTTTTCACAACAGGTTTCGAAATTCCAAAAAAAAATCTAATTCTTCCATTTTCCTCGACAACAATTACAGATACGTCTTTGGAAATGATATTCTTAGATTAGATCACGTCGACTTGCCTATAAAACGTATGCTTTTTTTTCGCTCGAATTTCGCCCAAAAAAACGTACCTATTCCGGTTCCGGGCGGCTTTTGCTGGTAAACAAACTTTCAAAGTACATATTTTTGTACGAAATTTCACTGAAATCGGTCGTTTATTGAGCCTGCTGGAGAGCGAACTGACAAATTTATATATATATATATATATATATATATATATACATATATATATATATATATATATATATATATATATATATATATATATATATAGTATTTCCAAGTCTATTTGAACCTTTTCAAAGTCAACTGTGACCTTTCACAAATCAAATGCCACCCTTTCCATTTCAAATGTAACCCTTTCCAAATGAGTTGAAACCCTTTCCAAAACAAGTGTAACGCTTTACGACTCAATTGTCACCCTTTTTATTTCAATTTTAACCGTTTCCATTTCAATTGTCACCATTGAAAATTTCAGGGACCGAAAGTGTTATCACAATTTTGAAAAAAAAATCTTTTTTAACAGTTAAATCAGAATTCTATCTATAAAATTGTTTTCAAATAGTTATTTAAAAATTTTATTTGAATTTCTATAGGCTAGAATTTTTTTATAAAAATTCTCTTGACATTTTTAAATAAAAGTTTTGCTAATAAAAATTATTTTAAAATGTTCACCTAAAAATTCTTGCTTGTAAGAATAAAGTATGATTAGTGATTTTTAAAAAATTGATTTTTTTTTTTTTTTACGACGCACAGACTTTTAGGTCATTAGCGATATTTTTTTTTTTTACGGCGCACAGACTTTTAGGTTATTAGCGAGATTTTTTTTTTTTTTTTTTTTTTTTTTTTTACGACGCACAGACTTTTAGGTCATTAGCGAGATATTTTTTTTACGACGCACAGACTTTTAGGTCATTAGCGAGATTTTTTTTTTTTTTACGACGCATGGACTTTTAGGTCATTAGCGAGATATTTTTTTTTACGACGCACAGACTTTTAGGTCATTAGCGAGATTTTTTTTTTTTTTTTTTTTTTTACGACGCATGGACTTTTAGGTCATTAGCGAGATTTTTTTTTTTTTTACGACGCACGGACTTTTGGTCATTAGCGAGATTTTTTTTTTTTTTTACGACGCACGGACTTTTAGGTCATTAGCGAGATTTTTTTTTTTTTTTACGACGCACGGACTTTTAGGTCATTAGCGAGATTTTTTTTTTTATTTTTACGACGCACGGACTTTTAGGTCATTAGCGAGATTTTTTGTTTTCTAACACCCTTCATTATGACTGAAAAATCATTGATTTTCAAAAATTGTATTCATTTCATTTTCACTCGTTTAATGTTTTGTCCCAATAATAGTTTTGAAATTAAAAATATTAAAAAATAAAAATAATATAGATATAAATTTCAAGGGTCACATTTGAAATGGAAACGGTTACAATTGAAATAAAAAGTTTTATTTATTTATTAAAAGTTTCGCAGTTTTTAGCGATATACTCTATAACAATAAATGATGATTACATAAATGATGATAACAGTGATTACAATAAATGGTGATTTAACAATAAATGGAGATATGATGATTTGACAATAAATGGAGATATGATGATTTGACAATAAATGATGATTACATGATTACAGAATTCATACACATATACACACATATATACATATGCTTATATTATTGCACTATATCTATGTTAATTGTTTATATTTACATTATACATACATTATACATTATTAATATCTATAGACTTATAGCGTTCATTAATATATCTATATAATTTTTTTTTTTTTTTTCATTAATATTCTTATTAATACATTATTCCTTATTATTATATATATACTTATATTACACATTATTATTATTATTACATTATTCCTTATTATATATATATATATACTTTTATTACACACTATTATTATTACATTATTCCTTATCATTATCTATATACTTATATTGCTTATCATTATATTATACATACATTATACTTATCATTATCTATACATTATACTTATCATTATCGATACATTATACTTATCATTATCTATATACTTATATTATTTCATTATTCCTTTTCATTATCTATATACTTATATTACACATTATTACTACATTGCTTCTTATTATTGTTATTGTTTTTCGCTACAGAGTAATTCACCAATTAATATGTATTTAATGCTGCAATTTGTTCATAGCAAACAGTTTAGTTTGTGTCTGTATTGTTTATGTTCAGATTTAGTTAATGCTTGAAAATAGATTGGTGTAATGTTATCCTCAAAGATAGATATATCCGCTTTTCAGATTACCTGTATAGATAATGTTAGACAGATACGTAAGTAGAGGGCCTTATTATGTGACGTAATGTCAAAGTTTGTTAAATATATTAGTATTTTTTAAATAAGTGTATATCTTGTCTATATACTGGCTTCTATCTGAGAGTAGTTGAGTCATGTTGTCCGGTAAGTCATAGTTTTCTCTCAACCGACATTCAGTCAAAATGTGTTTTATTGTCAGTGGGGTGTTACATACTTCACATATCGGACTGTCCTGTCTCGTCATGAGGTGTACGTGCGTCAGCCGTGAATGGCCTATTCTTAGGCGGCATAAGACAACTTCTTCTCTTCTATTCTGACTTATGCTGGTTGACCATTTACCGACTGTTTGTTTAATTTCTCTTAGTTTGTTGTCTATTGTTATGTGCCAGGATCTCTGCCACTTCTCTATAACTATTTTCTTGGCTTCATTCTGCATATCTCTGTACGTTATGTGGTTTATGTCCTGTTGTTGTTGTTTTGTTGCAGTCTTGGCAATTTTGTCGACTATTGTATTTTGTTCAATGTCTTCGTGTCCTGGGAGCCAGTATATTGTTATCAGTTTCTTCGTGTCGTAAATCCGTTGTAGTATTTGTATGTTAAGTGGGTTTGGATTGTAAGTGTTCTGTAGTCCTGTTATTGCGCTGAGTGAGTCAGTACATATCGTTATCTTGTCTTGTGTTACGTCCTGTATGTTCTCTAAGGCGAGTAGAATAAAAATAGAAATAAAAAGGGTGTAAATAGAAATAAAAAGAATAGAAATAAAAAGGGTGACAATTGAGTTGTAAAGCGTTACATTTGTTTTGGAAAGGGTTTCAATCGATTTGGAAAGGGTTACATTTGAATTGGAAAGGGTTGCTGATGACTTGGAAAGGGTGACATTTGATTTGTAAAAGGTTACAGTTGACTTGGAAAAGGTTCAAATAGTCTTGGAAATGCTATATATATATATATATATATATATATATATATATATATATATATATATATATATACATATATAAGTGTTTTAAGCACAGTCTTCAGGAAAGCGGTGTAACCCCCTTACTGTGTAGTGTGCTTAGTGATCTCCTGCGTTACGGACATTGTTTTCTCATATAGATTAAATTAACTTATATACCGGGTGCTTCAAAAAAATGTATGGAATGGACTTTCAGCTTTCTAATTTCCTGAAATTTAACTTTGTAGAACGGTAAATAAATTTTCTATGGAAGTTCAAAGTGTGTATACATTTTTTTTTGAAGCACCCTGTATATCACCGCCCGATTGGGTTCGCAAACAATTCCAACTTAGCTCTTAGATCAAAATGTTTGAAGCCATACGATATAGTATATTGTTCTAAGTGTATAGAGACTCCATTCATGTATGATTTATGAATGAACGTGTTACTATATTAGTAGACAGACTGTCACGTGTCTGGCTAACGTCAACTTGAGGTGTTCTTAACTCGGCAACTTTTTCTCCGACCTCCTCCCTTCTCGACTTTAGTTTTTGCCCCGGAAGACCAGAAAGGAACCTCTGATTCTCTACATCCTGCCCCCGGCGACTTCCTGTTCATTGTCTCTCCTCACACCCCCCGATATAATGACTTCCTCTTCCCCGACTGTCAGGAGCATCCCTCTCACTGTTCGTTGTGTTGACCCTGGCTTATCTATTCCGCTCAACAGGGCGGCTCTAAAGCACAAAAGCCTGTTCGGATTGACGGCACCAGTTACATGCACGAAAGGCCGTTTGATTGAAGTAATAAAGGATTTGTAATTACACAGACACAATTGTTGTCATTTCCTTTTATTAGATCCTTTATGTCTATTGAATCTACAATCTAAAGGCTGTTGAAAATGGAGTTTGAGCATTTGAATAAGATAATCTATGAATGAAAAATTGGATAGGAGTGTCCATTGGATTCGTTGATGACCTAACTCTCACAGCGAATTTCAAAGGATGAGATGACACATGTCAGAAAAATAATATAAAACGAATAACGAATTTCTATTGATCAATTCCTATGAGCAATTCCATTGGCTACGCGTTTTCGCTAGCTAAAGAATATATTAAAACTCTAGTCAACCCAAATCGTTGATAATCCCGTCGCCATATTGGCAAAAACTGACTTCACTCCTTGTTCCAGCTCTCCGACCCCGTGATGATTCAGTTCTCTGAGACCCACCTCTTTAACCTACATTTACGCTAGTACGTTAGTATGGAGACAGGACCATTAGATAGACCAAAGCATAAACCGCAGTTCTATCATGGGCGTAAATAGAAAATAATTTCGGGATGGGCTGAGAGAATTTGGGGGGGGGGGGGGGGGGTGAGAGCATTTGGGGGATGGAATATTATCAATCTAGAACTTGGGATAGTTAGCCAATTTAAATGCTATTTCGGCCAAAAGAAATTATTTTTTTGAACTAAGTGGTCTCAATTAATTTATTTTTAAGATTTTTATGACACATTTTAGCCCATTCCGGTGGGGGGGGGCTCAGCCCCCTCAGCACCCCCTTATATACGCTCATGAGTTCTATCCTGAAGCAAAAAAAAAATTATCCCAGGATAGACAACTTTTCAAGAGATACGCTTGAGGCTAATCCGCTCCATGCTTAAGGGCATAAAGGAGATAGAGAAAGAAGGAGAAGAATATTATGTGATTTCATTAAAGATTCAAGTTTTAAAAAAATTAAAATTTATATTATAAAATTCTGACCCATTTTTCATTCAATATATTATTTAAATAGGCGGAAGGTCAGTTATCTTTAGTCGTTTTTCTTGAACCTGTTTTTCAAATCGGGCTCTACCCTGGCGCCTTGAACTTCAAATTTTAACTTCAGGTCCTAATATTTGCTAGTAAAGTACTTGCATTTTTTTTTATTCCTGAATTTCACGGATTTTGTAATAGAAAATGAAAAATTGTTCGCCATTTTTTGAAACATTAATTATTATTAAAAATTTCTGACTATCTCCCTCGAAAAAAGAGGATTTCAGTTCGTCAGGCCCGTCATTTCATTTTGGAAGAATTTAAACTTTTTTTTTTTTTTAGTACTATAACATCTCATATACAACTTATGACAAAGTATTGAAAAATATTGATTTATTTGTTATTCATAAATTGGAGAAAATTACATTGATTTTATCAAACAAGGTAATATTACCCCTGAATATATCAAAATAAATGAATCCGATACAAGAAAGAGAAATTTACAACAAGAAATAAATAATGCAACTCATTAATATTTAACGTATTGAATAAATTTCTTTAGGATTAATGTTATTTGGTTCGCAGCCAATAAACCCCCGTAGCACTTTCGTCGAGCGAATAATTTCAATGACAATGCGGTGCTACTTGTAAATTCCTAGGTACATTTAATAAATGCAGGACAAATTCAAACAGGGGGGGGGGGGGTAGCCATCCCCCCCGGCTATAATGTTTTATGAATAACCTATTATTGGATTCATGTACTTCACTCCTTAGATTCCATTTATCGATGTTTTATGTAAAGTCCAAGGACTCGAACTTCGTTGAATTGGTTCTCTCTTATAGAATCAAATCTTTTATAGCTTCGGCATTTTCAATGAGGATGAAAAATAATATATATAATTCCCGACGACACTGTCCTTTTCTGCTATATATATATATATATATATATATATATATATATATATATATATATATATATATATTGTCATGTGTCATGACCTCCTGGCGTCCTTAACTTCGCAAAGTCGTTAAAACTAGAACTGGTGGGGTATTAATAGAAGCTGGACGAGGAGAGGGCAAACGAAGAATACTAGGGGATGCAGACTTAGCGTCACTTAATGTGAAAGTAAGCGAAAACCCACTCCTGAAACCTAGAATCCTCATAAGCCGTGCACCAAGGACTGTCGAAGGAATTAGCCTTGACACGCCTGCACTTACTGAATGCCTGAGGAGGTAAAACTTCGGTGGGGATGTGAGCCTAGCCACTGCATTTAAGCTTCTGTTCAGAACGGGTAAAAAATCTGGAGATTTTTGCAATCTGGTATTAGAAGTGAACCCTCGGCTTAGGACCCTTCTCTTGGATGCTGGTGGAGTTTACCTCGGAAGCTTTTACTGTAGCGTCAGAGACTATATTGAGGCCTCTAGGTGTTTTAAATGCCAGAGCTGTTTACAGAAATCATTTACCTGTGGACACTGTGGTGAAGACGGTCATTCTTTTGTAGAGTGCAATAAGTCTGAGAATCACCCATGTTGTCCAAACTGTCGGAGGGCTGGTCTAAAGGATACAAACCATGCTGTTGGTAATAAAACATGTCCAATATATTTGGCTACACTTGGACGGATACGTGACGCTACCGACTATGGAATCTAATCTTGAGACGTATCTTTGTATTACCTGCAATCGAGGATTTAGAAGTACTAAAGGTCTAGGTCAGCACATTAAGTGCTCACATCCGGAGATTTTTAACAGGACAATCCCTACTGCTGTAATGCCACGATGGAGGGAGGAGGAGCTACGGCTTCTTGCTCGGCGTGAGGCTGAATATGCATTTACCGGAATCCAGACAGACAATGAAACATTAGTGCGTGGTCTACTAGAAAGAACGGCAGGAGCGGCTTGCCGTATTAGGCGTACGCCCAAGTATCGATCTCTACTAAGGCAGACTATCGAGGAATTGAGACTAGCTGATCATCCACCATCGATGCCAGTGGCAGGAGTAGTTGGTCCTACAGGGAGAGATAACTTCATCGAGGCTGCAGCAACACAGGCTCTTGGTCTAACTGGTGTTGATTGTGCTCTCTCTTTTCTCGTAGAAGAGGCGAGGAGGGGCGCGGATGTCTATGAACAGCTTAAAGAGTGGCATCAGAGTCACTGTCCTGACTGGGGGAAGGATATCTCGGTGAACGAGGATGGACAGTTTGGTGAGTTGCGACCTTCTCCTCTCCCTTATAATGCCAAACAACGTCGTCAGTTAGAGTACAAGCGTCTTCAAAGACTAAGGCAGATCAATAAGACAAGAGCAGTAAATGAAATTTTGGAAGGAGGACCAACAAGAAGAAGACATTCACTTGAAGAAATGGAGTGGCACTGGCGACCAATATTTGAGCATCCTTCGAGTCCACTCATCGAAGGTAACGCTACATGTAAGACCCCTGAGATCAAAACTATATGGACACCGATTCAAATAGAGGAGATCCTTAGCAATAAACTGGACAGAGCTTCCGCACCAGGCCCTGATGGTCTGACGGTTGCTCATTGGGAACACATCACCCCGAAGGCACTAGCTGTCTTCTACAACTTGTACTCAGCTGGGGCGAGGGTCATTCCACATTTAGTTGGAGCGAGGACAGTCTTTGTCCCGAAGAAGGAAATTCCGGTGTTGCCAAGCGACTACAGGCGTGTCACGGTTGCTTCCGTTGCTTTAAGACAGCTCCATAAAATACTAGCTGCTCGGTTAAAAGAACTCGACCTCCACGAGAGTGGACAGAGAGCTTTTATAGCTGCCGATGGATCAGCAGAGAACACTGTGATTCTGGACGCGGTGATCAGAGGAGCCAGAACTAAACGTAAGGAGCTGCACCTGGCATACCTGGACATAGCCAAGGCCTTTGACAGCATAAGTCATTTCGCCCTTCGAGCTGCCATGCTCCAGAAAGGACTCCCAGCGGTATTAGTTGAATATATAATGCAAGTTTACAGTTCCGGATATACCCGCATTACTGATGGAAGGAATTGGACAGACCCAATCGTAAGCGGGAGGGGGATCAGGCAGGGGGATCCATTGTCTCCATGCCTGTTCAACCTCGCGATGGATTGGGTTCTTCAGGCAGTTCCAACCGAGGTTGGCTTTTACTTGGAAGGAACGAAAATTCGTTATCTGGCCTTTGCCGATGACCTGGTCTTGGTTACCTCTTCAGTTGCTGGCATGCGGTTTGCTCTCTCAAAAGTGGAGTCTGCCGTCTCCAAGTTGGGGATGGGGCTTAGTCCGAGCAAGTGCCGAACCCTCTCTCTGATGCCGGCTCCCATGACTCACAAGATGAAGGTGATTGAGGACGTTATGTTTTACATCGGTGGAGCTCCTGTTGGACAGATGAAGTACCTTGATTCAATAATGTATTTAGGAGCGCAGGGGCCTGACGTAAGCCTAGATGTACCACTCCAAAGAATTGGACAAGCACCTCTTAAGCCACAACAGAAGTTAGTTGCTCTAAGAAACCACCTTCTTCCGCGTTATGTTCATGGTATGGTGCTCGGAGGTTCATCGGGTCTGACGCTAAGGAAGATTGACATAAAGGTCAGAGCTGCTATTAGGAGATGGTTAAAACTCCCCAGAGACGTGCCCCTAGGATATTTTCATGCGTCATGTGGGAATGGGGGGTTCTGTATGAGCGTCCTCGTTCCTGCGTTGACACTGGGGCGACTTCTTAGGTTGGAGATTTCTGGATTGGCTGAGGCGAGGGCTGCGTTTTCTTCAGCGGCAGTGACCAGAAGGATACGAGATGCAAGAGTGGCTTTGATCCGTCAGGGCTTGAGCGAAGATGCATGGTACCCTCAGAGCAGAAAGGATTGGTGGGCTAAGAAGCTCTATTCCTCTAATGATGGAACTGGGCTCAGAGAGTAAAGCCTCTTCCTATTGGTTGCACAAAGGATCGGAATTCCTAACTGGCTGGGATTTCGTCCAGTTTGTCCAAACTCACATCAATGCCGACAACTGTGAGGTGTACACGAGGAAGGCGTGAGGGTCGGGTACTTCGTTGCAGGGCTGGTTGCTTAGAGAATGAAACCGGTACTCACGCTGTCCAAAAGTGCTATGTGTCACATGGAGGCCGATGCTTAAGGCATGATTCTGTGGTTGGAGTACTGGGGGATACCCTTGCCAAGAAGGGTTACGAAGTCCACATTGAGACAACTTTGAGAGCTGGTGGTCGCCGCTGGAAGCCCGACATTATTGCAGCTAAGGATGGTAGAGTGACAATTGTGGATGCATAAGTAGTTAATGCTAGTCCTGACCTTGGCTCAGCTCATCGTGAGAAATGCAGAAAGTACAGTGCTGTTGAAGTCCGCTTGGCAGTAGGCCGTATGTTTGGTGTGCCTCTCACTCATGTGAATGTTACATCCTACACAGTCAGCTGGAAGGGAGTCTGGTGCGGAGCCTCTGCGAGGAGTCTTAAAGACCTTGGTGTTTCAGCAACATGCCTTAGAAAAATCACAGCACGTGTTTTGAAAGGGTCTAGTGTCATCTTCGGCAGATGGAGGGCTCTGTTATCAGCGCAGGGCCGCTGATGTTGAGTCATTATTTTGCATTTATTGTGTTGAATTTAATATTTTCGAGCATAAACTGATAATTGAGTATTATGTTTATTATGTTTACTACAGCTAGCATGTAATATATAATATGTTAATTGACTGACCCTTTTAATTATATTCTTTTTATTTATTTTTATTCTATTTGGCTACAAGTTTTTATTGTTTTATTTTACTCTATGGTTACCTGTTTAGGTTGATTTTTTATAATTGCCTTATTTTTTTTCCTATACGTATCTAATTATTTTTAAGTGCAGTACTAAGCCATCTAATCTTTGAACTAAGGCATTGTGGTTGAATCCAGAGGTTATTTATCTTAGTCTTGTTTTTTTGTTTCTATTTTTATATCTGACCTTAATCATACATGTATTTTACTCATATTTTGTTTCTATTTATCTAAGGTTTATAGATTAATCGGCTCTTTGTAATTGTAGTATAAGTAATTCTTATTGTCTTTTGTTGCTTTATTTATAGTGTATTCAAATATTAGCTTGTTAAGGATTGCCTAGTTTACTCAGAAATTATAATTAGGAGTGAATAATATAAGCAAGACTTGTCTGCAAGTCTTGCAAATCTTGAGCGAAGGAGACGCTCATTTTGTATCTCTGTATCATTGGCCAATTTGTACAATTATGTTTTTGTATATTGCTTATGTTGTATTTTATATCTTCAAATAAAGTCTATATATATATATATATATATATATATATATATGTATATATATATATATATATATATATATATTGTCATGACCTCCTGGCGTCCTTCGAAAATAGACTCTCAAGAGAGAGAAAACGAAAAGAAAACGTCATATTTTATTCTGTCTTGTCAAGCCCGTAAAAATATAATTCTCTACTAGATAATGTAATGGCATCAAGTATTACCTTTTCCACTTATTGACAATTTCAAAAATAAAAATCATAAAGCGTTAAAGCCAAAATACAAAATGATTACGCTTTCCTTACATTTTTTATTTTGTTTGAAACCTATTATGTTCGTCTAAATGTATACAAAAACTTAAAAAAAAATATAAACAGATAGTTGTGACGTCACTTCTTATCTGATTGGAGTTCTGCCGAACGGTATCTACCTCACTGGAATGATGTGAAACCTCTATGGAGTCACTGCTAGACAATGGGTCCCGCTTTCATATCTCTCATTGTAATTAGCTTATTATCGAGGGAGTTCATTTCCTTTAAATAACAGCCTTTTTTTTTTCGTTGTTGTTGTTTTTTTTATGAACTTAACCATAATAGTATGTGGTATACTTGATACTCATAGAATATAATAAGAATTTTAATTTTGTCTAATTTAATAAATGGACTACCATTCCAATATTAAAAAAAAAAAAAAAAAAAAAAAAAAAAAAAAAAAAAAAAAAAAAAAAAAAAGAATCAATTTATTGAAGAACATTTTGTAAATAATCTGGATTATAAGAAACCTAAAGTGTTTATTTAATTTAACATTGACAAGTGGAGAGTGTGAGTGACAGCTAAGTGCACACCATATCTTTCCTAAGTGGATGATGGAGTTAATAAATCTGTAGCTTACTTAGCTTATATCTGCCTCTTCCCACTTCAGATAGCGAGGATCCTTAACCCTTCCAGTCCTCAAACACCGAGTATTCTTACATCCATGAGGGATTTGGAATCTTGTTATGGCCAAACGTTTAGGAAAACTTGCTCTTGCACTGGGAAATCTTGTTGTTCATTTTTAGAACCTGCCACATGTCTATCACGGAAGAATGTGGCCACCAATTATAGCCCGGTGTTTCTTGGATTACAATTTTTGCAATCAATGCATTGTAGAAAAAAAGGTGTATTTAATATTAATGAATGAAAAATGTTGCTATGCTGCTGTAAAAAAAATTTTAAAGTTCGGTTATTTTAATTAAATCTTAAATCAAAGACAAACATTTACATTTTCATAATAATTAAATATTTTTCAACATGGGTCTGGGATTAGCTTTGTCTTTAACAGATTATGAAACTCATGATTGACATCTGTACCCATATTTCTCTCAGTCAATCTAGTCCAATCATGTTTTCTTTAACTGTTCTTAAAAATAAAAAGAAAGTTAAAAATAAAAACTTTATTTTCTCTTAAGGTTGGAATTACTGCTTGAAGAGTACTATCTTTTTTTCTGTCTCGAGGATCTTCGGTCATTTTCATTCACAATATAAGTACTTATAATTCCATTTTCCTGTACTTCATCTGGGTCAGCTTTGAAATTTATGTTATTCAGATTGAATATTTTATTCTGGTTATCGGTAATAAATTATTCAAATTTTTATCGCGCTATTTCTCCTTCTATCTTCAAAGGTTTCATTAGGTATTAAACTAATAATTACAGGTTTAAGGGTGCTGAATTAATTAATGCTGTTAAGTTGAAGTTTTTATTTTTCGTTCAATCGTTTTAGCAGATTCCGTAGAATTGTAGCCATTTTGGTTCCAATTCCATTGGCAGAAGTATTGAAAAGATTTTCCACATCTTCATCGACCCTTTATGTTAAAAAGACCATTAAAAATAAAAGAAAGTAGGGAATAAGAAAAGTACAAACACTTATATAATATTTTATTGATTTTTTTAGACAAATTTTAATTAATTGCAAAGAGGGACGTATTAATTTTTTATGAGTACATTAATTAATTTTAAACACGTGCCATACAAATGAAATCACAGCTGAGTTATGTCCGCCATATTGAATTCATTCACGTTTTGACAAGTCTTGTAGTAAGACTGGGGATGTGGGGATGGAAGGTTTTCCTCCTCTGGTTGAGGTTATTAGCCTTTTTATCTATGATATATTCCTCTGAAGTCTCATTGACCTTCCGCCTATTTCTCCTCAATTCGTGATTCTCTTGGGAATGCACTCTTGGACAGCGCAACGGAGGCTGTTTAAAGTTCAATGCTGGTACAATTATATACATTTCATGCAAGTCTAGGTCGTGACGTAACCTATTGGAGAAATTTTCCTGTAAGTGCGTACAATAGGTACTCTCCTCCAGATTTTTTTTTATTTTTATGCCTTAAAAATAGTGAATATTTAAAAAGAAAAAAACAAAACTTGGAATGAGCTTCTATGGTTTTATACTCAAAATGGAAACCGCCATTCCTGCTGAAAGGACGTCTTGCGGGCAATGCGTCTCCTCATTTGGAAGGCAAATGTACGAACTCTCGAGGAAAGAAGGAGCAGTCGAAAAGGTTAAGCACTTATTAACCCAGACACGCCTCGAAGAAATCGGTTCCGGACTCATGTCCTCCTTGCCAGCTCGGTATTTCAAATCCTAGTCCTTATGGCGATTTAAAACCAAAGGAGGCCATTGACATGTTTGCTCAGGAAAGCATAATCATAAAGTTACCACCTCTGAAGCATTCGATAAGTGGAACAAAAGTTCTTGGTGAGTTGCAGAACATAGCTAAGCATTCATGGCGTTTTTAATGAATCAA
Organism: Gonocerus acuteangulatus; assembly: GCA_946811695.1. Taxonomy (NCBI): domain Eukaryota; kingdom Metazoa; phylum Arthropoda; class Insecta; order Hemiptera; family Coreidae; genus Gonocerus; species Gonocerus acuteangulatus. The sequence continues at coordinate 50,771,417 of OX328130.1, forward strand.
CATGTGAAATCCATGGAAAGAGTAGATAAAATAATGTAATAAAATGCCATTCGGACATTTTTAAAAATTATGAACATCGTTTCAGGCACACTCTTAAAAAATAGGCTGCTTGTTAATTACGACCTAACTAATTTGAATAAAAAAATGTCTTTAAATGTGTTTTATCTACGACTCGTATAGTCTATTACATATATTAAAAATAATAATACCTATAATGAAATTTATTTGATCTCAGTCCTACCTTGTACATTAGGAAGTCCTCTCGTCACCTTGTACTCACTACGGAAGCTGGCATAAAACTAGCTGTCTAAGGAGATTAGCAATATGGTGGCTTCATTATCGATATCGGTCTCCTAGTGAAATCGATTAGTCAAAATAGGTCTTAATATATTAAACTACATAATAGACATTCTTAAAAATGCCAAAACAGACATTAATAATATAACTGATCTAAAAAATGTTCATAAAATATTCCGTAGTTTTAATGTGGGATAACATTTGTGGTTTATTTTTTTTATTTTTTTTTATTTTAGTTTTTTCACCATTTGATAATAAAACTACGCCTTTTTTCTTAGATTCTTATGAATAAAATTCAATATTGATACAAAAGTATCCGTCTGTCGATTATCTTATGTATTGTTAAATGTTCTTTCTGTTTTCTTACATTAATCAAACAAAAAGAGAATATCTTTTTGCTGGATTAATTACCAAAAAAATTAAATTCACCAAATGGCTATTGTTATTTTTACTTTTTCAAATATTGTTGTATAAATGTGTATGCATGAGGTATTTAATAATTTCAAAAATGTACTGGCTATTTTCGGAAAGTAAGTCGGTCAAATTGTAGGGTAATTTAAAATTTGTCCTGAGTCTACACTCTGTCAGTATGTGCTTTATTGATAGGTGCATTATGGTATAACCATTGATATGGTTATACCATTGCAGTATGTACATGTCGGTCTGTCTTGTCTGGTCATAATGTGGTTTATTAAACCGTACTGGTGGCATATGCTGAGAAGTATGAAGAAATATATATTTAACTGTTAACACCATTTTTTGCAATAGTTTTGTATATTCGTCACAAAACTACGGTCGTAGGACAGGGTATTACTCCGGCCCTAAATTATTAATATGGCCTTCGCGGTGAAATGGCAATGTAAAGGAGATTTCTATACAACACCAATACAATAATGACAGCGCCAACAGCCATAGCCTCGTTGAATGCGCCGTTTCCCGTTGATCACCCTAGTTAAACAACGTCGAACGTGGCCAGTACCTGAATGGGGGACCGACCACGTGCTGTTGGCATTAGAAAGAGGTGGAAACCTGTATATAGGCCGGCGTTAATAGCCCAATTTTTGATACGACGTTAAAAACAAAAAAATAAATAAGATAATGGCAGAAGTAGCCTTTGAAAATTTACAACAAACTAAGATTATAAATGCATTAAGTCGTCCCGTTTAGACAGCATAGTTAATGTATAAGTTGCAATATGCCATATGTCAGTACGGTTTAAATACTGTGGATAAGCGAAGTAATTAGTTTAATTTTTATAATGGGCATCAAAATTATTAAAGGGCCCCTAATGAAAGTTTTTTTTTAATTAAATAGTTAACCTAAAACTCGTCAATTCTGTATTTTTCAGGCAGAAGATCAATGAAATTAACATAATTGTTAATTTATTAAAATGGCTCTACTTGCGTACTCGGATGCTTAAAACCTTCATACAGCTTAATGAAACGTAGGCAAACTTTCAGCTAAAAAGTCCATGTCATAACAGTTATTTGAATTTTTGTCATTGAATCGTTTTAGGGTATTCGCTGAATAATATCCAAGCTCTTGCATTTTGCTTTGAGAGAAAGTGACGAAGAAGGCAACGTACTGCAACGATCAACATATTTGCATGGAATTAAGATATCTACGTTATTAATAACAATATGTCCCACAGCAGCTAAAGTATATTCGTTCTTGCAACAAGCATCGCTTCCATGTTTCATTTGAGCACTTTATAAGACCAAATGCAGAAATACATAGTCCTCTTTTAGTCTACAGTTAGTAGAATTCGTTCCGAAAAGGCCACTGGGGTTTGCATCCTCTGGACGAACTTTATCATCAGAAGCGTTTCCAACTTTTAGACTAATGGGAAATTCGCTCATTCGCCCGCTAAAGGGGATATGGAATTTCGCTTGCATAAACCATGAGCTGAATCGCTATAGCAACCCACCATTTTAAACGTGTTTTATAATGCAAAAAAAGAAAGAAAAAAATCTTAAGAGTTATATTAATGTGAGGGTTTCGTGCGCGTGCGGCTACCTTCTTCAGAAGACAGAGGGCGAAGCATTAGTTTAAGAAATGGTTTTCTTTTTATGAAATTCAAATGCGCTGCTCTCCGTTCCTCCTAGATTTATACTCAACTTATCTACCTTCTTAAAATTTCCAGCATCTTCGTTCCAAGTGTCATCTAAACCAAGAAAGACTATGAAAAAAAAATCCAATAATTTAATGTATTGCCAAGGAAACAGTTAATGTATTGGGGTATTTTTTACTTTAGGTACACCAGTTAGTTTTTCATTTTATTCCTGTTTTTTTTTTTTTTTTATCATACCGTTATTTAATAACATTTGTCTAAAAAAGTGAAATAAAAAGGTTATATGCAAAAATAACAATATTTATTTTAAATTTAAGTATTATCTACCAGAAATTGTAATATAGAACCAAATTTCATTTTGGGGGCCAATAAAGTCATTGCTTCTGACTTTAAAAGACGACTTATTCTACAAAAGTTCATTTTGAGATTTATAGAATACCAAATTACCTTCTTCAAATAGCAAATTGTATGGGGTTCTATGACCATCAGTAAAGATTATATGACTTGGTAACTGAAACCACTAACTTGAAAGAGTAACTGGTGTACCTAAAGTAAAAAAGACCCATGTATTGCCTTAATATTTCGTTAAAAATGTAAAAACATCTGATTTTACTTATGCTCGTAATTTCTCTCATTAGTTTCGGATATTATTCAGCGACAAACACATTGCAATGAATAAATGTTCAAATTGCAGTTATGACATGGCCCTTTTAGCTAAAGGTTTGTTAAGTTTCATTAGGCTGTATGAAGGTTTTAGGCATCCCTGTATGCATGTAGAGCCATTTTTAATAAATTTATGATGATGTAAATTTCACTTAGTTTTTGGTTCCCTATTTATTTAACAACAAAAAAATTGTTAGGAGTCCATTAATAATTTGGATCTTCATTATAAAAATTAAAATTATTTACTTAACTTATACACATTAATTATGCCTTACTGTCATATGACATATTGAAACTTATAAATTACCTGTATCGTTTAAACAACTTAATAATTTAATATTTTTAGTTTGGTGGTATATTTCCAGAGGCTACTGCAGTCATTATTTTATGGTGTTGCATTGAGATTTTCTTTACAATTCCACTTTAACCGTCAATGCAATATTAATAATTTATGGCCTGAGTAAAACACTCTCCTACGACCGTATCACCGTTATTGGCAATTTAACGAAATCATCTCGTAAAAAGTATTTTTGTGACGAAAACTAAAATTTATTGTAAAAATCGTGTTAACAGATATATATATATATATATATTCATACTTCTCTGTATATGCCACCAGTGCACAGTGCGGCGTTCTAATGGTGTAAGTGGACAAAAGTCGTTCTTGACGGATATTTAAAGAGTAAACTAAGTTGATCACTCAAAAACACATGTATTTTTAGGGCCTTGAATAAAAACTAAGTTTTTTTCAATTAAAATTATATTTACAAAAATGTATTTGAAGTGGTTTATCGATTATCCAAATTTAATAAAAGAAATTATAATACAAAAGAATTAGAAATTATACAAAAATGTACAAAGAATTAAAATCAATTATTCTCTGTCCGAAAAACTATCTTCGGATGGCGATAAGTTGTCCAGTTCAACTTGGAGAGAATTTAAATTCGTGTTTAAATTAAGCTTTGAATTTGAATGGTTTATTTTCCTTGTTAAAGAAATTAATGGGTCCGAAGATATTAAAAGGCGATTTAAAAAGCCAGCATTGGAATTGATCCAATTGATTCCAAAATGTCAACATTTTTTGGGTTTATGTTTTCTAAAAGAGAAAAATAAACACAGAATCATTCAAAGCAGTTCAAAACAAGAAAAATTAGTATATACATGAAGTATAACTGTTATTAAAGCAAAATAATTCAGAAACTCAGGATGTTTTGGATTGAAATTGAAAAAAGTGTATCTGAAGTTATTTTAAAAATGTTATTTAAAAACATTTACGAAATATGTTAAAAACAATGACAATGGACATTTTCGTACCTTCTTCGATGCCTTCCATACTAAAAATTCGAGAATACTTTCATATGGAAAATGTTTCGTTTAGAAAGGTAAGCAAACTGCCACTTGTTCAAACATGGTTTTAATCCTTTG